>JAYKKM010000320.1:27500-75000 GCA_035772405.1 Chrysogorgia sp. JL179-B06
TGCCGGTGAGATCAAGGATTGATTTCAAGATACTAATAATTACTTTCAAGGCTTTGCACGGCCAGACGCCTGTTTATATTACCGATTTGCTAACTAAATATAAACCTACTCGTGCTTTGAGATCATCTGACCGAAATCTTCTACTTGAGCCAAAATCCAAAACGGTGACTCATGGAGACAGAACATTCTCGGTTGCAGCACAAAAACTGTGGAATTCATTAGCACAGGCCGGAAATTAGAAGCTTTGATATGTTAAATAGTTTTAAGTGAGCACTTAAAGTGTCTATGAAGTGAAAAAATCGCTAGCATTTTTTTTTGCTCTAACGAACAAAGTAGCAAGGCAGGATCGTTCACTGAAAATTTCAAGTGAATCTGCTGCAGAGTCTTCGAACTATCAACTCTCAAAGTTTGTCCATTGGCATAGTTTAATGTTACAAAATAGTGAAAGACTGGGATTGAATATATGTGGTATATGACGTATGCAGGTGGATCATTAATGTTCAAATCCATTGTTCTTATGTATAGTAAGTACACCTGCATACGTCACAAGACAATAAACCGCGCGTTTCAGATTTCACCAAAAACATTTAGCCATGCCAAACTTTGAGAGTTGATAGCTCGAAGACTATGCAGCATATTCACTTGAAATGTTCAGTGTACGCTCCTGCCGTACCACTTTGTCCGTTAAAGCAAAAAAAATGCTAGCGAATTTTTCACTTCATAGACACTTTAAGACCTTTCTTTTTTAAAATTAATAGTTTTTTGTTCATAGTGGTAATATATGTAGTAGGCTTTACCTTATAATGAAATTGTGATTAGTTTTATAAGTAAAATTAACAATATATTTTTGTAAGAGCATTGAGACTATTGTATAATGCTCCTAATACGTCTATTATTATTATTATTATTATTATTATTATTATTATTATTATTATACGTAAACATCTCCTTTGAATACGTTCAATATCATTCTCTAAATAGAGAGGAAAACCATCCCACACCGGTGCAGAATATTACAAAAGGGGTCTTATTTTGTGAAATAAGTTACAACTAGTATTTATTTAAAACGTTTTCCCTTTAATGAAGATATACATACCCCACGAAGATCCAAAAAATAAATATACAGTTTAACTCGAGATCAGCTTTGTCTACATATTATATTCTTGTTGTTGCAGTTTAACTCGAGATCAGCTTTGTCTACATATCATATTCTTGTTGTTGGGTTTAGCGCCGGTCACGTGACAATTAAAGTGGTTATCCGATGAAAGAATTTTTACATAATCTCAAAGATATAATGGTAATTAGTAATCGTGCAGAGTTTCACGTCAAAATTCGTTGAAAGAAAGGTTATACTTTATACGTGTGAAGTTTGTATTTTGGAGAGCCGCCATTAAAGTGGCTGAGAGCGAGAAGAATGAGTCGAGGAGAGTTTTTGACGTCATAGACTCAACAACTACAAAATGTTCATTGTTATTGTTGAGGCTATGACATTATCTTTTAGATTATCTAAAAAAATTATCAGAAATTTTTTCATCGGAGAATCACTTTAATTTTTAATGCATGTACGTATGAAACTCAACAATTAATAATTGGAAAACTTCAACAGAAAACCGCTATTTTTTCTGAAAGAGATGTAAAAATGTCACATGTTTCATTCTTTAAATAAGGCGACCAAACACATATGGTATTTAAAAAACCTTTAGAATACAAACCTGAACAATGATTGAATTTTTCACAGGTGAAATTTGAGCAAGTTTCTCCTTCATATCCTTCGCTACATTCACACAAGTTAGGCTGGACACACGTTCCTCTTTCTGAACAGTTCTTAACACCAGAGCAATCATACTGGCTGCAGTTGGATCCCGTGTATCCAAAATAACAGCTGAAAAAGAACATATTCTATAAGATATAATCTAAATATCGGCAGGGGTATAATGCGGATTTTCTAATTTTTTTCCACTTCGAAAACACATGCTCTTTGCTACCCCCTATATATGTCAAATCGTTCTCCTTTTTCTGGCTTTTATTTTTTGGCACTTGGCACTTCCATCAGTTTCTTTTACAAGTTCAAAAGTACATTTTAAGTACATTATTATAGTAATTAATATTAGAGAGGATTTAATATTGTCAAATACATATATGGAAAAGTGACTGCCCCAACCGGGAATCGAACCCTCTCAATTTTTTCATAAAAAACCCATTTCTTTCCATAAATTATTGATATAGTACTCCATATATGCACTGTGATCTCAGTCTCTCACCATAGAAGCTATAGTCGGTAGGTCTCGATAGATGCCTGTTTAATATGTATAATTTCTGCCTTTTTGGGAGCTGGGATGTCTGTTCCACCGCCTATGCATGTGGAGGATTAAATGGAAGAGAGCGTTCAGCGAGTCAGTGTCAGTAAGGTGGATCAGCTGATTGCCAGTATTGGCAGTCAAAATCGGTCTTGCGCAGTCAAAATCGGTCGTATAAGAATGATGAATTTGTGAATCGAAAAACACGGTACACGGTAACGCAAGATTAAAAATTGAAACTCGACAAGCGCCAGGCACATGAGATCCACTCATACGCCAAGTTTGATTTGATTTCATAAAAGAATCTGCAATTTGGTGGCATTTTGAATTTTCATGATGCTACGCGAGCGTGCAAGATGGGCTTTTCTAAATAAAAGGGAAGTTTTTCAACCTGATTTATGATAATTAATTATGCCAATTTATATTAAAATAATGTGTCTTGTTCGGGAAATTTAAAAGCACTGGTAAACCGGTTTATTGGGTTTTCTGAAAATGTATAGCTTTCGCAGCAGTTTTGGTTATTTCCAGAGATATCAATAGAACAAAGAGGTGGTTCAATTTTGGATGTTTTTCAGCTCGACAGGAAAGAGTTAAACTTGTTTACCTGCAGATGCTTTGTAGTTCTTTGTTAAGTACGCAAACTCCGTTTTGGCTGCAGTCTCCAAGAGAGCTGCAGTTGAGCGAAGAATTGCAGTTGATACCCTGATAACCGTTGAAACAGTCGCACTTGTTGGGTCCTACACATTGGCCATTCTTTGAGCATTGATCGAGTTCTTTACAATCATAGATCGCACAGCTAGGCCCAGTCCAACCGGTGTTACACTGACAGGTATCAAACGCAACACAGTATCCATTATCTGAAAGAAAAAATTTGCGAACGTTCCTACTGCGAAGTAAAAAGCTTGATGTTCTAAATACTCTTTCCCGATTAATGAAAACGATGAGAATTATCATTATGTTGACTATAATAATAAAGCTGTACAATATCAAACAATAGCAACCTTTAAATTGGCACTACGATGAAAATTCACCCCCGTTTTTTAGATTTTCCTTAGCATAGAATATTATTTCAGGGTCGAAAGTGATCATCGATGTAAAAATAAAAAAAATAAAAAATGGTATCTTGAAGTAAATATTTTGAGCTCTGAGATCACTACTATTTAGGCCACCATTACTAAGAACGTGTTCCAAGTGAGACCGAAATTTCAAAAGGTAATATTGTTTGTGACGTCAGACTCTCAATGCTACGCCTGAATTTCGGTCGAGGTTACTTGTTTTCTTGTTTTCGTCGAGAAGTAGATGAAACGTCCAGCCTTTTCAGACGAATAATTCGAAAAAAGGACCTTGATCACTATGGATTTATTGAAGAATTAGCCATGTAGAGTCTTCGCGTTGACAGTCTGACGTCACTTCCTTGCGCTGGTTAGGAACATGATCGATTAATGGCGGACATAACAACTCCAGATTCGGAGTCAGAAAAATAATACTTGCCATCGTCGAATCGCAAAACGGTTTCGACCGAGTAATATTTAGCAGCTCTGCTTTATAAATACGTAAAAATATCGATAGGTAAAAATTTGATCGTAGTACCACTTCAAGGTAATCTAAATAAACAAATCTACTCCGTTACAAAACAACAGCACTAATTTTAACCAGTCATCCGCCATCTTATTGTAATACTTTTACTAATTTACTGGGAAGTTGGTGACGTCACACGCGGGTAAACCTGATGAAACTACTCTGTGGGTTGCCGAGTGTTACACTGACACGTTCCTACTACAAGTAAGAAAGGACACTTCCACTTCCAAAACAAGTGTTGCTCAAATGAAAGTTCTTTGTCGCCTCACATGAGAATGGGTATTAGCTTTCTTCTAATCGTTTCAGTTTTAGACAAATTTGGCTTTGTTTATCGTATTTTTGGTAAATAGAAGTCCGCCATATTTGTTATGATTGCGGGCGAATGCGGTTGTTCCCACGTTATTGAGTGATAGAAACACTACACAAATAGACCCTTCACAATAGCATGACAATAACGTGGTCTTAGTCTATTGTGTAGGATTTCTATTCACGCTATTGTGAAGGATCTTTTCAAAGTGTTTCGCTCACTCAACGACGTCAAAAATTAATGGGAGCGACCGCATTCGCCCGCAATCAGAACAAAAATGGCGGCCTTCAATTTACAAAAATACGATAAACAAAGCCAAATTTCTCTAAAACTAAAACGATTAGAAGAAAACTAATATCTACTCTAATGTAAGGTGACAAAGAACTTTCATTTAAGCAACACTTGTTTTGGGGGTGGTGTGTCCCTTTAATGAGAATCATCATTATTTTGACTATAATAATAAAGCTGTACAATATCAAACTATAGCTACATTAACAACCTTCAATTTAGAAATTACTACAATAGAAAATATCAGTACGTAACTCCAGTAAGTAATCGACCATAGAAGAAAAACAACAATAAAAATAAAAATAAGCGACAACAAACAAACAAACAAACAAACAAACAACAGTTAGTATGCAAACCTGAACAATATCCCAGTTTTTCACACGACAGTTCTTCACACTCGGTACCATTCCAGCCACCGTCACATTTACACTTATCGACATCAATGCAGACACCATGTGAAGAACAATTGTTTACATTGTAACAAGTGGTCTTGACACTGCAAGTTAGGCCTGAAAATTAAAGCAACTTGTAATTTTGGAATGATATTTGTTGAAACAGCATCGTAAAATTGACACTTTGACGACCGTTGTTTTTATCAATCGTGAGCGGGAGGAATCCTAGGATTTCTTGTAATCTGTTGGCTACCTGAGCGGGAGGAATCCTAGTCTTTCTTGTAATTTGATTGGCTAACTGAGCGGGAGGAATCCTAGGATTTCTTATAATTTGATTCGATACCCGAGCTCGAAATAACGATTTCGAAATGGGTTTATCCGCGATCTCAATGAATTTTACATACCAAAAGTACAGTATCTATATGAATACCAAAAGTACAGTATCTATATGAATACCAAAAGTACAGTATCTATATGAATACCAAAAGTACAGTATCTATATGAATGTCAAAAGTACAGTATCTATATGAATACCAAAAGTACAGTATCTATATGAATGTCAAAAGTACAGTATCTATATGAATTGTCAAAAGTATCTATATGAATGCCAAAAGTACAGTATCTATATGAATGTCAAAAGTACAGTATCTATATGAATACCAAAAGTACAGTATCTATATGAATGTCAAAAGTACAGTATCTATATGAATTGTCAAAAGTATCTATATGAATACCAAAAGTACAGTATCTATATGAATGTCAAAAGTACAGTATCTATATGAATACCAAAAGTACAGTATCTATATGAATGTCAAAAGTACAGTATCTATATGAATTGTCAAAAGTATCTATATGAATGCCAAAAGTACAGTATCTATATGAATGTCAAAAGTACAGTATCTATATGAATACCAAAAGTACAGTATCTATATGAATGTCAAAAGTACAGTATCTATATGAATTGTCAAAAGTATCTATATGAATGCCAAAAGTACAGTATCTATATGAATGTCAAAAGTACAGTATCTATATGAATACCAAAAGTACAGTATCTATATGAATGTCAAAAGTACAGTATCTATATGAATTGTCAAAAGTATCTATATGAATGCCAAAAGTACAGTATCTATATGAATGTCAAAAGTACAGTATCTATATGAATACCAAAAGTACAGTATCTATATGAATGTCAAAAGTACAGTATCTATATGAATTGTCAAAAGTATCTATATGAATGCCAAAAGTACAGTATCTATATGAATGTCAAAAGTACAGTATCTATATGAATACCAAAAGTACAGTATCTATATGAATGTCAAAAGTACAGTATCTATATGAATTGTCAAAAGTATCTATATGAATGCCAAAAGTACAGTATCTATATGAATGTCAAAAGTACAGTATCTATATGAATACCAAAAGTACAGTATCTATATGAATGTCAAAAGTACAGTATCTATATGAATTGTCAAAAGTATCTATATGAATGCCAAAAGTACAGTATCTATATGAATGTCAAAAGTACAGTATCTATATGAATACCAAAAGTACAGTATCTATATGAATGTCAAAAGTACAGTATCTATATGAATTGTCAAAAGTATCTATATGAATGCCAAAAGTACAGTATCTATATGAATGTCAAAAGTACAGTATCTATATGAATACCAAAAGTACAGTATCTATATGAATGTCAAAAGTACAGTATCTATATGAATTGTCAAAAGTATCTATATGAATGCCAAAAGTACAGTATCTATATGAATACCAAAAGTACAGTATCTATATGAATGTCAAAAGTACAGTATCTATATGAATACCAAAAGTACAGTATCTATATGAATGCCAAAAGTACAGTATCTATATGAATTGTCAAAAGTATCTATATGAATGCCAAAAGTACAGTATCTATATGAATACCAAAAGTACAGTATCTATATGAATGTCAAAAGTATCTATATGAATGCCAAAAGTACAGTATCTATATGAATACCAAAAGTACAGTATCTATATGAATGCCAAAAGTACAGTATCTATATGAATGCCAAAAGTACAGTATCTATATGAATGCCAAAAGTACAGTATCTATATGAATACCAAAAGTACAGTATATATATGAATACCAAAAGTACAGTATCTATATGAATGTCAAAAGTATCTATATGAATGCCAAAAGTACAGTATCTATATGAATACCAAAAGTACAGTATATATATGAATACCAAAAGTACAGTATCTATATGAATACCAAAAGTACAGTATCTATATGAATACCAAAAGTACAGTATCTATATGAATACCAAAAGTACAGTATCTATATGAATACCAAAAGTACAGTATCTATATGAATACCAAAAGTACAGTATCTATATGAATACCAAAAGTACAGTATCTATATGAATGCCAAAAGTACAGTATCTATATGAATGTCAAAAGTACAGTATCTATATGAATACCAAAAGTACAGTATCTATATGAATACCAAAAGTACAGTATCTATATGAATACCAAAAGTACAGTATCTATATGAATGCCAAAAGTACAGTATCTATATGAATACCAAAAGTACAGTATCTATATGAATACCAAAAGTACAGTATATATATGAATACTAAAAGTACAGTATCTATATGAATACCAAAAGTACAGTATCTATATGAATACCAAAAGCACAGTATCTATATGAATACCAAAAGTACAGTATATATATGAATACCAAAAGTACAGTATCTATATGAATACCAAAAGTACAGTATCTATATGAATACCAAAAGTACAGTATATATATGAATACCAAAAGTACAGTATCTATATGAATACCAAAAGTACAGTATCTATATGAATACTAAAAGCACAGTATCTATATGAATACCAAAAGTACAGTATCTATATGAATACCAAAAGTACAGTATCTATATGAATGCCAAAAGTACAGAATCTATATGAATACCAAAAGTATAGTATCTATATGAATGCCAAAAGTACAGTATCTATATGAATACCAAAAGTACAGTATCTATATGAATACCAAAAGCACAGTATCTATATGAATACCAAAAGCACACTATCTATATGAATACCAAAAGCACAGTATCTATATGAATACCAAAAGTACAGTATATATATGAATACCAAAAGTACAGTATCTATATGAATACCAAAAGCACAGTATCTATATGAATGCCAAAAGCACAGTATCTATATGAATACCAAAAGTACAGTATATATATGAATACCAAAAGTACAGTATCTATATGAATACCAAAAGTACAGTATCTATATGAATACCAAAAGTACAGTATATATATGAATACTAAAAGTACAGTATCTATATGAATACCAAAAGTACAGTATCTATATGAATACCAAAAGTACAGTATATATATGAATACTAAAAGTACAGTATCTATATGAATGCCAAAAGCACAGTATCTATATGAATACCAAAAGTACAGTATATATATATGAATACTAAAAGTACAGTATCTATATGAATACCAAAAGTACAGTATCTATATGAATACCAAAAGCACAGTATCTATATGAATACCAAAAGTACAGTATATATATGAATACCAAAAGGACAGTATATATATGAATACCAAAAGTACAGTATCTATATGAATACCAAAAGTACAGTATCTATATGAATACTAAAAGCACAGTATCTATATGAATACCAAAAGTACAGTATCTATATGAATGTCAAAAGTATCTATATGAATGCCAAAAGTACAGTATCTATATGAATACCAAAAGTACAGTATCTATATGAATGTCAAAAGTTACCAAAAGTACAGTATCTATATGAATACCAAAAGTACAGTATCTATATGAATACCAAAAGTATCTATATGAATACCAAAAGTACAGTATCTATATGAATACCAAAAGTACAGTATCTATATGAATACCAAAAGTACAGTATATATATGAATACCAAAAGTACAGTATCTATATGAATACCAAAAAGTATCTATATGAATACCAAAAGTACAGTATCTATATGAATACCAAAAGTACAGTATCTATATGAATACCAAAAGTACAGTATCTATATGAATACCAAAAGTACAGTATCTATATGAATACCAAAAGTACAGTATCTATATGAATACCAAAAGTACAGTATCTATATGAATACCAAAAGTACAGTATCTATATGAATACCAAAAGTACAGTATCTATATGAATACCAAAAGTACAGTATCTATATGAATACCAAAAGAGTATCTATATGAATACCAAAAGTACAGTATCTATATGAATGCCAAAAGTACAGTATCTATATTAATACCAAAAGTACAGTATATATATGAATACCAAAAGTACAGTATCTATATGAATACCAAAAGCACAGTATCTATATGAATACCAAAAGCACAGTATCTATATGAATACCAAAAGCACAGTATCTATATGAATACCAAAAGTACAGTATATATATGAATACCAAAAGTACAGTATCTATATGAATACCAAAAGCACAGTATCTATATGAATGCCAAAAGCACAGTATCTATATGAATACCAAAAGTACAGTATATATATATGAATACCAAAAGTACAGTATCTATATGAATACCAAAAGTACAGTATCTATATGAATACCAAAAGTACAGTATATATGAATACTAAAAGTACAGTATCTATATGAATACCAAAAGTACAGTATCTATATGAATACCAAAAGTACAGTATATATATGAATACTAAAAGTACAGTATCTATATGAATCCAAAAGCACAGTATCTATATGAATACCAAAAGTACAGTATATATATGAATACCAAAAGTACAGTATCTATATGAATACCAAAAGTACAGTATCTATATGAATACCAAAAGCACAGTATCTATATGAATACCAAAAGTACAGTATATATGAATACCAAAAGTACAGTATCTATATGAATACCAAAAGTACAGTATCTATATGAATACCAAAAGTACAGTATATATATGAATACCAAAAGTACAGTATCTATATGAATACCAAAAGTACAGTATCTATATGAATACTAAAAGCACAGTATCTATATGAATACCAAAAGTACAGTATCTATATGAATACCAAAAGTACAGTATCTATATGAATGCCAAAAGTACAGAATCTATATGAATACCAAAAGTATAGTATCTATATGAATGCCAAAAGTACAGTATCTATATGAATACCAAAAGTACAGTATCTATATGAATACCAAAAGTACAGTATCTATATGAATGCCAAAAGTACAGTATCTATATGAATACCAAAAGTACAGTATCTATATGAATACCAAAAGTACAGTATCTATATGAATGCCAAAAGTACAGTATCTATATGAATACCAAAAGTACAGTATCTATATGAATGCCAAAAGTACAGTATCTATATCCAAAAGTACAGTATCTATATGAATACCAAAAGTACAGTATCTATATGAATACCAAAAGTACAGTATCTATATGAATACCAAAAGTACAGTATCTATATGAATACCAAAAGTACAGTATCTATATGAATGCCAAAAGTACAGTATCTATATGAATACCAAAAGTACAGTATCTATATGAATACCAAAAGTACAGTATCTATATGAATACCAAAAGTACAGTATCTATATGAATGCCAACAGCCAATTTTAGTAGTAGACCGAGTTAACGCCTACTGCGGGCGTCTTGTTATAATTATGCGAAAATGCAATTATAAGTTTTCTTTGAAAATTAAATACGGGGAGACAGTGCTTACCAATATAACCTGGAAAACATAAACATTTATTGGTTGTCAGACACTTTCCATGAAGTGGTGAAGTACAGTTGTCAACATCATAACAGGTTGCTTGGTGATCACACGCCACTCCTTCCCAACCAACTTCACATTGGCAGAAACCTGCTTCGCATTTTCCGCGCGAACAATTTCCACACTTTCCAACAGAGCAGTCTTTGCCAGACCAACCATCAAGGCAGCTACACGTAGCATTGTCACAAAGACCTTTACCAGAGCACTCGTTTGGACAACCTATATATAGATAAACAGGAATATTGGGAAAAACAAAATGAAATACCAAAAGATAGTGACATTTTCAGAACCCAAGATTTGAAAATACAACAATTATAGACGCAAAAACAAATACGATAGTATTTCGACTCTATTGAAATTGAACTAAATTTACAAACAAGCTGTGATAATTTAGTAATATGAACCAATTGCTTCTCGGATGCGTCCGCATGATAGATACTTATTTTAGAGGCTCTTTTAGAAATAAGTAGCATGACGGAGGTTGTATATCTGCTAAAAAATTCTGCTGATCTACATAAACTTTTCATTCGATTTTCTCAGACACAATCATTTAATATCTTAAAATTTTCGATGAATATGAATGTTTACATGTATTCGTGTCACATTTACCGATGAACGTTTACATGCATTCGTACCTCGCTTTCGGCTCGAGCTTCCGATACAACACTTCCGATCATGTTGTAAATAGCAAGTAGAATTCATTAATAATTCATGAAGAAAATTCAAAATAAATTAATATTTAATCAGCACTTTAACACAGGATAAGTTAAAATAACTTGTTTGTACCGTTTCTACAACTTTCAAACAAAGTATGCATCATATATTCTATTCATTTTACAAGTTCATTAAAATATTCGCGGCCGATGTTTATGGGCAGTTACAACGGCTCGCCTGTTGCATTGCTCGCCATTGTATAACTGCCCATAAACATCGGCCGCTCATGTTTTAACTACTACTTCTCAAACTCATTAATAATTCATGAGCCAATTAGCCAATGAAATCACTTTATTTTATCACATGACTGAGGCTGGATACTCGAGTAAAACACGTAAAAATCATATACCACCACAGTTATTAGATCAAACCCGGTTTTTATCTAATTGCTGAGATCTCAATTACTAATTCATTTTTTGGAGAACGAAACGATCTGCCTCCGTCTTCACTCATCCTCAACTGAACAGAGTCTGTTAATTTTCTGAATAAATTTTACACACCCTCGTGAGTTCAATCCCATCAGGGTTTGTTCTCAAATGCGTTTTAAGTAAATATGCAATTAAATCCGTGTTCGATTGAGAAGCCATATAAACAACTCGTTTATCGTGTTTCATTAGGGGATCCAAACACGAGAAAACATGATGAAAACACGAGCGCGGAGCGCGAGTGTTTTTATTGTTTTCTCGTGTTTGGATCCCCTGATGAAAATGTGTTGTGTTTGGATCCCCTGAAACACTCAAACTCGTTGTTCATATATTACATAAACCATAAACCAAAACAATAATGATAAAGAGATGGAAAATAATTAATGGTTTTTGCTCACCTAGTTTTAGAGTTTGCTGTTCCAAGAAAGAGCTATCGTTGGTCACTGAAATGTCAAATATGCAATTGTAGAGCAAGTTGTTTTCAAGTCCTAGTCCCATGCAAGTTGCGTTTGCTCTCTATAGAAGAAAGAAAATAGATGATGTATCTTAATTTTTTTCCGTACGAACCAAGTATAGATGGAAAAGTGTTTACGCAGTGAAAAATTCAGTTTGAAATAAACTCTCTTGCTGTAAAGAAACAGAGAAATTGTAATATTGGCGTTTACAACTCTTTCATATCTGACTTCGATCTTGATATATTATAAGATTTGTTTGATATGTAAATGATCCTCACTTGGGACGCCATACTGCATAATGACTTATTTAAAGTGCCCCCGTGATCAAATTTTTGGTATCCCAAATTTTTACATATTTGTAGAGAGCATGGTGTTCTTACTTAACTTGCCAAATTTCAAGCAATTCCGAGCATGGGAAGTCGCCTTTTCATGCAGGCTGTTTTTATAGGAGATTATACGGCCACCATTACTCGAACATGTTCCGTACGCTTAGGTTGCGATTAGAGAAAGTGACGTCAAAACTCAACACGTGGCTAGCTGTGTATGAATATAAAGCTACTTGGGGAAAATGTTCTATTGTAACTTGTCGTATAATTTCTATAAAGCTTTGTCACGTATTGAGTCTCTGACGTCACAATCACATACTCTGCTGGAATCGCGGGCTCGTCTGGAACAAGTTCTGAGAATGGCGGACAAAATTTGGGCGACTTTGGAGCTTATATTTTGTGATAAAATGTTTGTTGTTTGGCAAATGCGAACATTTATTAACCTAAAATGAAGTTCTGTATAAAAGACAACAGAAAACGTAATGTGATATTTCGTCGCAGGGGCACTTTAAGAAGCCTGTATAACTAATTGGGATTATGTCACGAAATTATGCAAGTGATTATGCAAATTATGCAAGTGAAGTTACATTTCGAGTGATTTGATTTAATAATCCCAAAGACTCTCTCCTCCGCAGAGGCTTCCAATTCAGTAGAGGGGGCCTATATGTTCGGATAGGAATGCGCTAGAGGGTAATGGGACGAGGAAACCCGCTGAAAATCGGAACGCGGGCGAGCGGAGAAACGAGAGGAGAGAGAGTTAAGGTCGGGTGACACGTGCGATTTTTTCTCGCGCCGGCAACGCAACGGGTCAAATTTCATTGCGTTACCAGCGCGAGTGATGAAATTGCACGTGTCGCATATCTGGCGCGGTAACGCAATTGTAACCCGATGCGTTCGGCAATCGTTGCGGAAAGTTGAAATGTTTGAACTTTCGGCAACGATTGCCGAAAATATCAAATTACCCAGGCATTGTTTCAGCAGGAAACGCAATGATTATTTTAAGCCAGCCAATGAAATTAGCTTTTGTATGGCCAGTGTGCTGTAGCGCAGGCTCGTTTCTTTCTGTTTCTATTCCTAAACAAATTAACAAACATGGACGAGTATATTTGGAAGCCTCTCAACCTTTGGTCGACGTAGTTCAACAGAACTAGGAGAAAATAGCAGCAGACGACGTGAAATTGTTGCTAGAGTTTTATCGCGATCTTCCTATTCTGTGCAGCGCCTCGCATCCCCAGTATCGAAGCCATGTCGAGAAAAACAAGGCGAAAGATGAGCTTGTAAAATCGCTTGGGTACAGGTTCACAATCGAAGTTCTCGATAAGAAATTCCACAGTTTGAGAACATCTATGCGACGGTTTTTTTATATTAACAAGACGCCTGCTCAGGCGTTCACTTGGGCTACTGATTTGGGGGCAAGGCATTCAAGCGAATATGAAGCGAGTTCGGACTTTCGTTTTATTGCCAATGAATCGCTGTTGGAAAAGTTTACCGAGACCTGTAAACCTGCAAACCATTGCAAAGATTCTCTCCAAGATGAGAGAAACACAGATGAGAGATCAATCATGAAGACGGAAAGAACAGCCAAGGACAAACATATTATTACTCGGGCCTCCCCCCCCCCCCCCATGGGGGGAGAGCACGAGTCTTAGAAAGGGCTCTGTTTATTTATTTATTTTTGGCAATGTCGCGAAATGGCAATTATTGCATCATTGTTGACTAAATTAGTAGACTAGTGAGCGAGACTATGAATGTGGGATTACTACACATGCGCAGTGAAGTTATCCCCAAAACAATTTTGCCCCCCGCAGTCGTTTTTAGGGAGGCTAATTATTGCATTTCCTGCATTTTGAGGACACTTTTGAGCAAAAACGAAAGTCTTATTTTTAAGAAACATTTGGTCGAAATGAGATTAGACTTGCATTTTAATATTGTTTGAGAAAACGTTTGGTAATTTGGAAGTGTAAATTAGGTGGGCACAGTTTTCTTTTATCCATATTTTTTATCCATATTAACCTCAAGTATTCCACCCAATCTAGCGAAATATCGAATCGTGGCATCGTGCTCGAAAAATTCGTATAAAACAAGACGGCCGTGCACCAATCTTGTTCCCAGAGCCTTCCCGTCGCGCACCTACCTCCTCCGAAGGCGTTTTTTGGGGCGAGGGCGGGAGGGGCGCGGGCGGGAGAAAAAAAATTGCGGGCTAAGCGAGAATAAACGCTTTCAAGATGGCGAAGCATTGACGTGATCGTACTCGAGATCGTACATATTTATAGGCGTATTGAAAAGCAATTTATCGAGGAAACTGTTGGGCAGTAAATAGCTAAAACAACTCTCCTTTTTACCACCAAAGCGCTAAAATATTGAAAAACTATGGCCCATTTCTTAAAAACGAAGCGACAACTGGTAATTTGCTACTAAACACAAAGCATGAAGGCAAGCATATCAACTAAATAATGAATCATTAGCATATATATTATTTAAAATACATGTAGCATGTCTAATAAAGCATATTCAGTTATACATACATACATACAAACAAAAACAATGCAAAACACAACCTTTATTAGTATATAAAATATTGTACTTGAGACGCTAATATCACTTTAATATATCTTGTTTTAATCTATACATTGGGTTCAATTAAACACGTTCAAGTTTACAATGGGCAGCTGGTCTACATTTTGCGCTAAATCGTAGAATACCCGTCCAGCACTTTCGCTATTTGTATCTGTTGACAGTTAGTAAAAGCACGGTTAGTAAAAGTGATAAATTAAAAGGGTCAAATTACGCAAAGTTCATCATACACAATTCCTTCGTTCTATATTTTAAACCATTTAATTTGATAAATGTACAAGTACACACAAATATAAACCTTCGACATTACATTTAAAGAGATTTTAGAGCAACCTGGTTTGTATTTATGCCTTTAAATGCGGTTTCAAAAATGGACGGGTATTCTATAATTGCTCCGACTATGTCAACATCACTGTCTATCACTGCTGTGCATGAAATCTTCGAATTTCTGAATCTCTTCCTCGCTGCTATCCGCCATAACTATCCAGATATAACCAGAATGGCCCGATAAGACTTTACGAGGCGTTTCAAGTTTCGATGGGTCATATTTCAGCAGATATTTATGGATAACCCGAAGATCGACACTACAAACCCGAAGATCGAACATTAGTTGGCAGGCGTTTCTTCGTCTTTTCTCAGTTCTCAAATTTCGCGCGCCCGCAATTTTTTCCGCCAGCGCCCCTCCCCCAAAAAACGCCTGCGGAGGAGGTAGGTCGCGCACGGAAATTTGTCAGTATTTAGCCCTCGGCCACATCGGCGGAGGAACATATGCATGAAATTGAAACAAGATCGTGAACAACGGAACAAGATCGTGACAAACCCTTTTGCAAATTTTATAAATTTGGAGCTTTATATAATTCAAGTTAAAAAAAATCAAAATAGTGCTGTAAAAGTAACTTTTGACCTCCAAAATTTACCCTCGTGCCTCCAAAAGGGGGGTCGGTCGCCCCCCCCCCCCCGACCCCCCTCGTTGCGCCCTTGCACGAAGACCTTCAATCGAACAGATATTAGAAAAAATAACATTGCCGCGTCGGGTATTATATCACAACAGCATCAGCATATTTTATAGTGCCTGTCACTTCATTTATCACTTCATCAATGTTCTTCATTCTTCCATTTACAGCAATTGAGCAACATATTTCAGTACAATTTAGTAGCACATTTAAACAGTTTGATCGATTCAATAAAACATGTAAACATAGATTTGATCGAGTACACATCAGCGTACGATAATAATGGAGACCGCGGAACAACCTGTTTCGAAATCGCTCATCTTTTACTTTTAGTGTAGGTCTACCGCTATCGGTGTCTGCGATTGTAAGTAGTGTGAGCATGTTTATTATTAATATACTTGCCAGCCACATTCCTTATCAATCTTATCACAAATTTGCTACAGTCTTGAAGTTGATCAATGGCAATGGCGACCAAAGAAGCGTGGATGAATATAAGGTCAGCGCTCGTTTTCATCAGTGAAACAGTCACTGAAACAGTCATGACGTCATGAGAATAAAGAACAACGAAATAAGATCACGTCAGTTTGATAGATGGTAATTAGTTGCATTTTGTTGACCAGAAAAATAAAAATAATAAAAATAATAAAAATACAGAAGTGCAGCCCATTCTAAGACTTGGTGCTACCCCACAGGGGGTAGCCCAAGTAATAAAAATAATAAAAATACAGAAGTGCAGCCCATTCTAAGACTTGGTGCTACCCCACAGGGGGTAGCCCAAGTAATAATTCCGACGCGGCTAAGCTATCATTGCTCGTGTAACCACTTCGCTCGCGCGGCGAACGCAATGAAATTTGACCCGTTGTGTTGCCGACGCGAGAAAAAAATCGCACGTGTCACCAGAGCTTTAGCCTCTGCCAGATTTCAGGCGATATCTTAACGAAATCGGCGATTTCTTGTAATCCGTTTTATATCTCGGCAATCCTTTTGTTTCTCGTTCGGATGTTTTTCATGTAACGAGCTGACATGCGACCAAGAGCGTTTGGCTGACGTCTTAATTTATGTATTTTAACGTTGTTTTGATGTGATGGAAGAGCCGGATGATAATTTACACTCGAGCCAGAGGCCCAGAAGGCAGTTGCTGTTGATATGAACTGTTCTGTAGATTCTAAAGTCGATATTTTGAGCACATCGTTCCAAGATATCTCGATCAATGGTAAGTTTGTCTAGAACGTCGTGTTGCTCTATCGAATATATCACAGCAGGGATGAATTATTCAGATTAACGTACGTTTAATGTTGTTCTCTCGAATCTCGAATATATCAAAGAAGATTGCACCCCCGGTTTGGCGCCATATTTAACTCTCTCTCCTCTCGTTTCTCCGCTCGCCCGCGTTCCGATTTTCAGCGGGTTTCCTCGTCCCATTACCCTCTAGCGCATTCCTATCCGAACATATAGGCCCCCTCTACTGAATTGGAAGCCTCTGCGGAGGAGAGAGTCCTAAAGATATATTGGCTTTTTCAGTAAGTTATTACGCAGTGTGACGTCAAAGTTATGGTGGCCTACCTCTACGATTTCCTTTGGTAAAGCGTCCAATGTGTATATCGGTTTGTGGTTGGCATCGGTATATGACTCATCCATTACATCGTCAGCGTGAAAATTTGAGGAATTCCAGGACCACGATCCTAACAATCCTGAACCTTGGTGAGTAGTATTCACACGCCCTTGATATAAATGAGTATCCCAAATATAATCAAGAGTTGAGCAGAAGTGAATGAAAACAGACCTCATCATGAAATCACAAAGCAAAACAATAAATACAAAACAAAACAAAACAAAACAAAATTTAAAAAAAAACAGTACAATACAGAAAAGACGGCACAGCATATAGCACAGCACAGCGTTACACATCACAACACAAGGTAGCACATGCAGCACAACACAAGGTAGCACAGCACAACACAACACAAGGTAGCACAGCACAGCAGAGTAGCGAGAACAGCACAGCATAGCATAGCACAACACAACACAGTGTTACATAGCACAGCGTAGCACAATACAACGTAGCACAGCACAGAGTTGCACAGCACATGCAGTACAGCACAGCACAGCACAGAACAGCACCCGGCAGCATAGCACAGCGTTTATACACATAGCACAATAAAACGTAGCACAGCACAGAGTTGCACAGCACAACACAGTGTTTCATAGCACAGCGTAGCACAAAACAACGTAGAACAGCACAGAGTTGCACAGCACAGCGTTGCACAATTATCAATTATTGAATGAGGTTGAGCATGATAAGAATTATCAAGGCCGAAGTTTGCGTTATCTGCCGAAGCAGAGGGTTGAGGTGGATAACACAAACTGAGGCCTTGATAATTCTTCATATCATGCGAAAACCGAATTCAATAATTGTTTTATTATTTATTTAAAATATTAACTTTATCAACTATTTAACAACTGCATCGTTGGATAAACGTGATAGCGTGCAATATTAGTTTTTCATATTGCACCAGGTGACGTCAATCGTGCAATAATCTTTTGTCATATTGCACCATTGATGTCACAACTCCATATTTGGTAGGGCAATGAGTTGATATGACGATTTCACCGTTGGCTGTTAGCCAATCAGCGATCACGAATTATTTTAAATAAATAATAATACAACATATAGCACAGCGTTACAGCACAGCGTAGCACAACACAAAGTATAGCATATAGCATAGTGTAGCACAGCTCAACACAACATAACATACCGAACTGTATAGAACACTCGTACTTACAAGAATCCGTAAATATGATAGGATCACTGAATATTTCTCCACTTGGTCCAATCAAGTCATTGCTTGAATCATCGTCCATAAAGCCACAAATGCCCTCCGTCTGTCGCATAAACGAGGCGGTTGGTGCGAACTGAACATTAACGTACTGGCGAGCCATTTTTGGACTGTATCCAATATTTATCGAAACTGTAACACCTGTTATACGATTTTGTTTGACAGTTAATTGGTAAAAAAATAAAGCTATTTTTTGAATCTTCAAAGTACATTGTCTACATCTGGTTACAGTGGAAAAGATTAAAATAAACAATATAAAATACGAGTAAATGAAAATGTGACTAAAATTCAGCAATGTATTATATATGCTTTGGTATACTCAGGAAGTTACTATTCAACTACTACATTAACGCATTTAACAACACATATGACGTAGGCGACCCACGAACATGGAAAAGCATATGTTTAAAATGCAACACAGCTCGAAGCCTTATGAATCCAGCATCGTGTTGGTTTTAGTATAGATATCGTAGTAAATCTGATGTATTTAATGTGTGTTGTATATCGCTATGTATCTTTAAAGTGACTGTTAATTCGTACTTGTTTTCGGGCCGCATGAGTAATTGGCACTAGCTGTTGTGGTTACCCAGCCTATTGTCTTAATGTCTGTATTTATGTTTGTAATGTGTATGGCAAAGTTATTAAAATAAAATAAAATAAATTTACTTTGACGATGTTTTCAAATAATCAAGATATCAGATATAGGATAAGTCTGACAAAGTGCATACAGCCATATACTGCTTGCTTTCGTCAGAAATAATATTTCATTCAAAAACAAAAAACTAAATCCGGTACACCCACCCGATTTGTACTGAAAGGCAAACACGATCAACGATGTTCCGTTGTTATTTGTGACATTGTCAGGTTTTTGTATGTCCAACGTGATTGTCTCATTGGCCAGGATAATCCTCCTACTGGATATGGACTGATAATCACCGTCAATTCTAAAGGAAATTTAACATAATTTGAGTTTACACAACATGTATACTTGTGACTCCCAAATTCCATATTATATTATGTTATATCAAAGCTGAGAGGTAACATGTTTACTTAGATAATTTACAAAGTGAAAATCCACCTCCACCGTTTATCCATATCATCATCGTATACGTTCCTGACGTATTTTGATGGCAACGGAACATCGCGTTCATTATGATGGTGCCACTCCATGGATGGAGTAGGCCACAAGTAGGCCGGCAACTACATGTTGTAGGAAACTCCATAGATGATATGCCCATCACTGTCTTCAAAAATTGTTTTCATGATAACGAACATAACATATGAGCGCAAGTTTATTTTCAACTTTGACACACTACACCCACACGATAAATTCATTTAACTATTTAGACTCCATTAAACAAATTTAAATTTATACATTTCGGCACCTTTTGAAATTTCCATACGCCTCTCTCTTATACTACTACATTCTAACACCTCACTTCTATTTTTACATCATATGATATATCATATACGAAAAGACCTAAGACAACTCACCGGCTTGTTGATTCTGGTTTGCCTATGCCTACTGTAGCTAGGCAGTTGTGATAATTTCTGGTAACCACTCAGGCTACGTACATGACTTTATGGTAGCAATATCTAATATGTGCTCATCTGGTAAGCCCCCATCTTGATACAATTATTCGTTGCCTCATCCCTGCGGCTAATGGCTGAGCTTAATATACCAGAACCCAAACATTATGCTGTTATCTGCCCATAACACTAAAGTCATGCTTTTGGTCAGCAAGACTTTTGGTCAGCAAGATATAGCTCAACAATACCTGCATGGTTCACTTTATCACTTACCTAAGACTTGGATAATCACTGGAAGAGCATTTTGAGCATGTTGTTATGGTTACAACACTGTCGCCAACTTTAAGAGCAACAGCACCAATCAGCGATGCTCCTTTGTAGGCATAGAATCTCATTTGCATACCAAAATCATTAGCCACACTTTTACAATTCCAGAATTCCCCAATGCCAAAATAATCAAACTCGAACCCTGTATAATAAAAATAATAATAATAATAATAATAATAATAATAATAATAATAATAATAATAATAATAATAATAATAATGGAAACTTTATTAATATAAATTTTTCTTATATATTTACAATTGCAAATCTCACTTCTTGAGGTAATTTACAATTGGCTAACTTGAATCACATATGATTATATACAGTATTAATATTTCTAAAACAACAGAAACAAATTTATAATTAAATTAATGTTTAATGTTCAAATGTTTAATGTTTAACCACTAAATAGTGGTTCAGGATTGGTCCATTCTTTGTTTCTACAACAGAAGATATAATACGTCGTTCTAATGGCGATAGAGATCATGTTTCGGATGTAGTATTGTTGATGTTTGTTATCGAGTCCTAAATCATTTAATAATAATAATAATAATAATAATAATAATAACAATAATAATGTAAACTTTATTTATTCATAATTGATATATACTACAATGATAAACCTCTCTTTTACAGGTAGTTCACCAATGTCTACTTGAATTAACGATATATATGATATATAATATTAGTTTTGCATTAGTGTTGGGTTGTCCCAGGTTTTGTTACGTTTACAGAAAATTTAGTATGAGGTTCTTATACAAATGTTAATTATTCTTTTCATGAAGTACTTTCGGCAACGTTCGTCAAATTTGAGATCTTTCAGCATTTCAATAAATTCTAATGATGGTTGACTGAAGACTCCGAGTGAGCTGATGGACAGATTCACAAATTTAACTTGTTCATAATTGTTGTTCTGTTCCGTAATTAGTTCCTGATACTTCTGTCTCTTACGGGTGGCATTATTGAGTAGATTGGATTCAAATCCGACTGTGAGTTCGAGAATATATATACATTTGTTTTCGATTGTTACCAAAAGATCGGGGCGTAATCTATCTCCGGTGAGAACAGATGGGCTGATGTAGCCAGGTATGTCAGCGTAGAGGCTATAATTTTGTACGGAGTTGAGTGAGGAGGCAATAAAATTTAAAACAGAGTCATGTCGCCAAGTAAACCGCCCTTCGTTTAGGTATGTTTGGCAACCAGCAATGACGTGAAGTAGGGTCTCAGGTTGCAAGCAGAATGAACAGTCAGATGTAGGTGATATTCCACATTTCACAAGGTTTTTGCGAGTCGGAAGCGTGTTGTTGATGTATCGGATGGTGAAGTTAAATATGTTCTTAGGGAGTTTGCTTTGGACTGAGGACCATGTGGAGTTGAACGAGAGAGTCGAATATTTAATGATGTTGGAAAAGAATGAACCTTGTGAAATAAGGTGATGTTGAAGCCTTTCTTCGTGTTCTTTTCTGAAAGTGTTTAGTACGTCCTTTGTGTTTTTGTACTTGTCGTATTGCACATTCTTGTGATTACTTGTGACAGTCCATAGGTTTCTAATTTCTTCATTTGGTGATAATTTTAAAGCTTTTCGCGAAACAGTTTGGCATTGAAGAAATTTCGTTGAAGGGAGAATGATATTTAGACCGTACTTACTGCGAGGAAGTAGGACGTTGCTAAGTGTTGCTGAGATGGGAAGTTCAAGCCATTTCCGTATATATTTCGACGCAATACCATCTAGTTTTTCATTCACCCAGGTTTTACCTATGTCAGAAACAGTGAAGTGCCAAGAGATTTTTGCAAGTGCGTAGCGGCTGTACAACATAATTTTATTTTTTGGATGTAATGGCAGTTCGTCAATTTCATTCATGATGTCGGTTAGTGTGTCGTGTAGCTCAGATTTGTGATTTTTCTTCGGACATATTAAAGTCAAAGTAGCGGCCTAGGTAACGAAACGATTTCCCATTTTCAACTGGTACGAGATGGTTATTTACAAACAGTTTGTTGAATCCTTTTTAATGCCAAATGTTTGACATTTATCCACACGTATAATCATGTTGGCCCACTGACACCAGATCGTAAAGCGATTGAGAAGCATTTGATTTTC
This sequence comes from Chrysogorgia sp. JL179-B06, assembly GCA_035772405.1. Lineage (NCBI taxonomy): Eukaryota > Metazoa > Cnidaria > Anthozoa > Scleralcyonacea > Chrysogorgiidae > Chrysogorgia > Chrysogorgia sp. JL179-B06. The sequence continues at coordinate 50,387 of JAYKKM010000320.1, forward strand.
TTTTTCTTGACCACTGATAACGGCAGCGTCGTCTGCAAATTGTAACCAGTGGATTGGGTTGAATAAGGTAGTACTATCGTTTGTTTCCGGAAGCCAAGTTGACCGTATTTTTCAGACTTGATGTGTTGAATAAAAGTATTGAACGACATATTGAACAAGAGAGGACTGAGAGAATCGCCTTGGAGCACACCTCGGTCAACAGTGATGAATGGGGTGTTGAATTCATCTGTGATGATGGAAGTTTCGAAATTGGTATAGAGGCTACTAATGAGATTCTTTATGTGATCAGGGATATGGTGAAAATCAAGGACTTCGTGAATAAGGTTATGATGGACTTCACCAAATGCGTTTTTTAGGTCTAGTAATGTTATGACGAGAGATCGTTGTTTTGTGCGCGCTTTGTTGATTATATGCGCCATCTGAGCTGTATGTTCTAGTGTTCCGGAAAGTTTTGGGGTGAAGCCTTTTTGGATATTCTGTTCTATATACTTGTTTTCCGCAAGAAATTGAAATGTTTTATTGCGAATGCACGATGTTAAAACTTTAAGTGGAATGGATTCAAGTGTTATTGGTCTAAAGTTTGCTGGTTCGTCTGTCTCTCCTTTCTTGTGTATAAGAATAATATAATTATTACAATTATTATATAATTATTATAATTATTATTGTTATAATAATAACAATAATAATAATAATAGTGGAAACTTTTATTTAAATTATGTGCGCATGCACTTTATGTTTCTCGACTCAACAAAGTATATAACGGCACAGATTTGGCCTATACATTTTAAACATCTGACACTGCAATTTTACCTACATCACTGACACTGCAATCTTGCCTACATCACTGACACTGCAATCTTGCCTACATCACTGACACTGCAATATTGCCTACATCACTGACACTGCAATCATGCCTACATCACTGACACTGCAATCTTGCCTACATCACTGATACTGCAATCATGCCTAAATTACGGACACGTCAATCATGCCTACATCACTGACACTGCAATCTTGCCTACATTATTGACACTGCAATCTTGCCTACATCACTGCATGACACTGCAATCATGCCTACATCACGGACACGGCAATCATGCCTACATCACTGACACTGCAATCTTGCCTACATTATTGACACTGCAATCATGCCTACATCACTGCATGACACTGCAATCATGCCTACATCACTGATACTGCAATCATGCCTACATCACTGACACTGCAATCTTGCCTACATCACTGACACTGCAATCATGCCTACATCACTGAAACTGCAATATTGCCTACATCACTGACACTGCAATCATGCCTACATCACTGCATGACACTGTAATCTTGCCTACATCACTGACACTGCAATCATGCCTACATCACTGATACTGCAATCATGCCTACATCACTGACACTGCAATATTGCCTACATCACTGACACTGCAATCATGCCTACATCACTGACACTGCAATCTTGCCTACATCACTGACACTGCAATCATGCCTACATCACTGCATGACACTGTAATCTTGCCTACATCACTGACACTGCAATCTTGCCTACATCACTGACACTGCAATCTTACCTACATCACTGAAACTGCAATCATGCCTACATTATTGACACTGCAATCTTGCCTATATCATTGACACTGTAATCATGCCTACATCACTGATACTGCAATCATGCTTACATCACTGACACTGCAATCATGCCTACATCACTGACACTGCAATATTGCCTACATTACTGACACTGCCAGCATGACTACTTCACTGACTGCAATCTTGTCTACATCACTTACACTGCAATCTTGCCTACATAACTGACATTACAATCATGCCTACATCACTGACACTGCAATCATGCCTACATCACTGACACTGCAATCATGCCTACATCATTGACACTGCAATCATGCCTACATTATTGACACTGCAATCTTGCCTACATCACCACACTGCAATCATGCCCACATCACTGACACTGCAATCTTGCCCACATCACTGACACTGCAATCTTGCCTACATCACTGACACTGCAATCTTGCCTACATCACTGACACTGCAATCTTGACTACATCACTGACACTGCAATCATGACTACATCACTGACACTGCAATCATACCTACATCACTGACACTGCAATCTTGCCTGCATCACTGACACTGCAATCCTGCACACATCACTGACACTGCAATCATGCCTACATCACTGACACTGCAATCATGCCTACATCACTGACACTGTAATCATGCCTACATCACTGACACTGCAATCATGCCTACATCACTGACACTGTAATCATGCCTACATCACTGACACTGCAATCATGCCTACATCACTGACACTGCAATCATGCCTACATCATTGACACTGCAATCATGCCTACATCACTGACACTGCAATCATGCCTACATCACTAACACTGCAATCTTGCCTACATCACTAACACTGTAATCATGCCTACATCACTGACACTGTAATCATGCCTACATCGCTGATACTGCAATCTTGCCTACATCACTTACACTGCAATCATGCCTACATCACTAACACTGCAATCTTGCCTACATCACTAACACTGTAATCTTGCCTACATCACTAACACTGCAATCTTGCCTACATCACTAACACTGCAATCTTGCCTACATCACTGACACTGTAATCTTGCCTACATCACTGACACTGCAATCATGCCTACATCACTAACACTGCAATCTTGCCTACATCACTAACACTGCAATCATGCCTACATCACTGACACTGTAATCATGCCTACATCACTGACACTGCAATCATGCCTACATCACTAACACTGCAATCTTGCCTACATCGCTAACACTGTAGTCATGCCTACATCACTAACACTGTAATCATGCCTACATCGCTGATACTGCAATCTTGACTACATCACTGACACTGCAATCATGACTACATCACTGACACTGCAATCATACCTACATCACTGACACTGCAATCTTGCCTGCATCACTGACACTGCAATCCTGCACACATCACTGACACTGCAATCATGCCTACATCACTGATACTGCAATCATGCCTACATTAGTGACACTGCAATCATACCTACATCACTGACACTGCAATCTTGCCTGCATCACTGACACTGCAATCATGCCCACATCACTAACACTGCAATCATGCCTACATCACTGACACTGCAATCATGCCTACATCACTAACACTGCAATCTTGCCTACATCACTAACACTGTAATCATGCCTATATCACTAACACTGCAATCATGCCTACATCATTGACACTGTAATCATGCCTACATCACTAACACTGCAATCTTGCCTACATCACTGACACTGCAATCATGTCTACATCACTGACACTGTAATCATGCCTACATCACTGACACTGCAATTATGCCTACATCACTGACACTGCAATCTTGCCTACATCACTGACACTGCAATCATGCCTACATCACTGACACTGTAATCATGCCTACATCACTGACACTGCAATCATGCCTACATCACTGACACTGCAATCATGCCTACATCACTGACACTGCAATCATGCCTACATCACTGACACTGCAATCTTGCCTGCATCACTGACACTGCAATCCTGCACACATCACTGACACTGCAATCATGCCTACATCACTGATACTGCAATCATGCCTACATTAGTGACACTGCAATCATGCCTACATCACTGACACTGCAATCTTGCCTACATCACTAACACTGTAATCATGCCTACATCGCTGATACTGCAATCATGCCTACATCGCTGATACTGCAATCATGCCTACATCACTGACACTGCAATCATGCCTACATCACTGACACTGCAATCATGCCTACATCACTGACACTGCAATCATGCCTACATCGCTGATACTGCAATCATGCCTACATCGCTGATACTGCAATCATGCCAACATCATTGACACTGCAATCATGCCTACATCATTGACACTGTAATCATGCCTACATCACTGACACTGCAATCATGCCTACATCACTGACACTGCAATCATGCCTACATCATTGACACTGCAATCATGCCTACATCACTGACACTGCAATCATGCCTACATCATTGACACTGCAATCATGTCTACATCACTGACACTGCAATCATGCCTACATCACTGACACTGCAATCATGCCTACATCACTGACACTGCAATCATGCCTACATCATTGACACTGCAATCATGCCTACATCACTGACACTGCAATCATGCCTACATCATTGACACTGCAATCATGCCTACATCACTGACACTGCAATCATGCCTACATCATTGACACTGCAATCATGCCTACATCACTGACACTGCAATCATGCCTACATCACTGACACTGCAATCATGTCTACATCACTGACACTGTAATCATGCCTACATCACTGACACTGCAATCATGCCTACATCATTGACACTGCAATCATGTCTACATCACTGACACTGCAATCATGCCTACATCACTGACACTGCAATCATGCCTACATCACTGACACTGCAATCTTGCCTACATCACTGACACTGCAATCATGCCTACATCACTGACACTGTAATCATGCCTACATCACTGACACTGCAATCATGCCTACATCACTGACACTGCAATCATGCCTACATCACTGACACTGCAATCATGCCTACATCACTGACACTGCAATCTTGCCTGCATCACTGACACTGCAATCCTGCACACATCACTGACACTGCAATCATGCCTACATCACTGATACTGCAATCATGCCTACATTAGTGACACTGCAATCATGCCTACATCACTGACACTGCAATCTTGCCTACATCACTAACACTGTAATCATGCCTACATCGCTGATACTGCAATCATGCCTACATCGCTGATACTGCAATCATGCCTACATCACTGACACTGCAATCATGCCTACATCACTGACACTGCAATCATGCCTACATCACTGACACTGCAATCATGCCTACATCGCTGATACTGCAATCATGCCTACATCGCTGATACTGCAATCATGCCAACATCATTGACACTGCAATCATGCCTACATCATTGACACTGTAATCATGCCTACATCACTGACACTGCAATCATGCCTACATCACTGACACTGCAATCATGCCTACATCATTGACACTGCAATCATGCCTACATCACTGACACTGCAATCATGCCTACATCATTGACACTGCAATCATGTCTACATCACTGACACTGCAATCATGCCTACATCACTGACACTGCAATCATGCCTACATCACTGACACTGCAATCATGCCTACATCATTGACACTGCAATCATGCCTACATCACTGACACTGCAATCATGCCTACATCATTGACACTGCAATCATGCCTACATCACTGACACTGCAATCATGCCTACATCATTGACACTGCAATCATGCCTACATCACTGACACTGCAATCATGCCTACATCACTGACACTGCAATCATGTCTACATCACTGACACTGTAATCATGCCTACATCACTGACACTGCAATCATGCCTACATCATTGACACTGCAATCATGTCTACATCACTGACACTGCAATCATGCCTACATCACTGACACTGCAATCATGCCTACATCACTGACACTGCAATCATGCCTACATCATTGACACTGCAATCATGCCTACATCACTGACACTGCAATCATGCCTACATCACTGACACTGCAATCATGTCTACATCACTGACACTGCAATCATGCCTACATCATTGACACTGCAATCATGTCTACATCACTGACACTGCAATCATGCCTACATCATTGACACTGCAATCATGCCTACATCACTGACACTGCAATCATGTCTACATCACTGACACTGTAATCATGCCTACATCACTGACACTGCAATTATGCCTACATCACTGACACTGCAATCTTGCCTACATCACTGACACTGCAATCATGCCTACATCACTGACACTGTAATCATGCCTACATCACTGACACTGCAATCATGCCTACATCACTGACACTGCAATCATGCCTACATCACTGACACTGCAATCATGCCTACATCACTGACACTGCAATCATGCCTACATCACTGACACTGCAATCATGCCTACATCACTGACACTGCAATCATGCCTACATCATTGACACTGCAATCATGCCTACATCACTAACACTGCAATCATGCCTACATCACTGACACTGTAATCATGCCTACATCACTAACACTGCAATCATGCCTACATCACTAACACTGCAATCTTGCCTACATCACTAACACTGTAATCATGCCTACATCACTAACACTGTAATCATGCCTACATCGCTGATACTGCAATCTTGCCTACATCACTTACACTGCAATCATGCCTACATCACTGACACTGCAATCATGCCTACATCACTGACACTGTAATCATGCCTACATCACTGACACTGCAATCATGCCTACATCACTGACACTGCAATCATGCCTACATCACTGACACTGCAATCATGCCTACATCACTGACACTGCAATCATGCCTACATCATTGACACTGCAATCATGCCTACATCACTAACACTGTAATCATGCCTACATCACTAACACTGCAATCATGCCTACATCACTAACACTGCAATCTTGCCTACATCACTATCACTGTAATCATGCCTACATCGCTGATACTGCAATCATGCCTACATCGCTGATACTGCAATCATGCCAACATCATTGACACTGCAATCATGCCTACATCACTGACACTGCAATCATGCCTACATTACTGACACTGTAATCATGCCTACATCGCTGATACTGCAATCATGCCTACATCGCTGATACTGCAATCATGCCTACATCACTGACACTGCAATCATGCCTACATCACTGACACTGCAATCATGCCTACATCATTGACACTGCAATCATGCCTACATCACTGACACTGCAATCATGCCTACATCATTGACACTGCAATCATGCCTACATTACTGACACTGCAATCATGCCTACATCACTTACACTGCAATCATGCCTACATCACTGACACTGCAATTATGCCTACATCACTGACACTGCAATCATGCCTACATCATTGACACTGCAATCATGCCTACATCACTGACACTGCAATCATGCCTACATCACTTACACTGCAATCATGCCTACATCACTGACACTGTAATCATGCCTACATCGCTGATACTGCAATCATGCCTACATCGCTGATACTGCAATCATGCCAACATCATTGACACTGCAATCATGCCTACATCACTGACACTGCAATCATGCCTACATCACTAACACTGCAATCTTGCCTACATCACTATCACTGTAATCATGCCTACATCGCTGATACTGCAATCATGCCTACATCGCTGATACTGCAATCATGCCAACATCATTGACACTGCAATCATGCCTACATCACTGACACTGCAATCATGCCTACATCACTGACACTGTAATCATGCCTACATCACTGACACTGCAATCATGCCTACATCATTGACACTGCAATCATGCCTACATCACTGACACTGCAATCATGCCTACATCACTGACACTGTAATCATGCCTACATCACTGACACTGCAATCATGCCTACATCACTGACACTGCAATCATGCCTACATCATTGACACTGCAATCATGCCTACATCACTGACACTGCAATCATGCCTACATCACTGACACTGTAATCATGCCTACATCATTGACACTGCAATCATGCCAACATCATTGACACTGCAATCATGCCTACATCACTGACACTGTAATCATGCCTACATCACTGACACTGCAATCATGCCTACATCACTGACACTGCAATCATGCCTACATCATTGACACTGCAATCATGCCTACATCACTGACACTGCAATCATGCCTACATCACTGACACTGTAATCATGCCTACATCATTGACACTGCAATCATGCCTACATCACTAACACTACAATCATGCCTACATCACTGACACTGTAATCATGCCTACATCACTAACACTGCAATCATGCCTACATCACTAACACTGCAATCTTGCCTACATCACTAACACTGTAATCATGCCTACATCACTAACACTGTAATCATGCCTACATCGCTGATACTGCAATCTTGCCTACATCACTTACACTGCAATCATGCCTACATCACTGACACTGCAATCATGCCTACATCACTGACACTGTAATCATGCCTACATCACTGACACTGCAATCATGCCTACATCACTGACACTGCAATCATGCCTACATCACTGACACTGCAATCATGCCTACATCACTGACACTGCAATCATGCCTACATCACTGACACTGCAATCATGCCTACATCACTGACACTGTAATCATGCCTACATCACTGACACTGCAATCATGCCTACATCACTGACACTGCAATCTTGCCTACATCACTAACACTGTAATCATGCCTACATCACTGACACTGCAATCATGCCTACATCACTAACACTGCAATCTTGCCTACATCACTAACACTGTAATCATGCCTACATCACTGACACTGCAATCATGCCTACATCATTGACACTGCAATCATGCCTACATTATTGACACTGCAATCTTGCCTACATCACTTACACTGCAATCATGCCCACATCACTGACACTGCAATCTTGCCCACATCACTGACACTGCAATCTTGCCTACATCACTGACACTGCAATCTTGCCTACATCACTGACACTGCAATCTTGACTACATCACTGACACTGCAATCATGACTACATCACTGACACTGCAATCATACCTACATCACTGACACTGCAATCTTGCCTGCATCACTGACACTGCAATCCTGCACACATCACTGACACTGCAATCATGCCTACATCACTGACACTGCAATCATGCCTACATTAGTGACACTGCAATCATGCCTACATCACTGACACTGCAATCTTGCCTACATCACTAACACTGTAATCATGCCTACATCGCTGACACTGCAATCATGCCTACATCACTGACACTGCAATCATGCCTACATCACTAACACTGCAATCATGCCTACATCACTGACACTGCAATTATGCCTACATCACTGACACTGCAATCTTGCCTACATCACTGACACTGCAATCATGCCTACATCATTGACACTGTAATCTTGCCTACATCACTGACACTGCAATCATGTCTACATCACTGACACTGTAATCATGCCTACATCACTGACACTGCAATTATGCCTACATCACTGACACTGCAATCTTGCCTACATCACTGACACTGCAATCATGCCTACATCACTGACACTGTAATCATGCCTACATCACTGACACTGCAATCATGCCTACATCACTGACACTGCAATCATGCCTACATCACTGACACTGCAATCATGCCTACATCACTGACACTGCAATCATGCCTACATCACTGACACTGCAATCATGCCTACATCACTGACACTGCAATCATGCCTACATCATTGACACTGCAATCATGCCTACATCACTAACACTGCAATCATGCCTACATCACTGACACTGTAATCATGCCTACATCACTAACACTGCAATCATGCCTACATCACTAACACTGCAATCTTGCCTACATCACTAACACTGTAATCATGCCTACATCACTAACACTGTAATCATGCCTACATCGCTGATACTGCAATCTTGCCTACATCACTTACACTGCAATCATGCCTACATCACTGACACTGCAATCATGCCTACATCACTGACACTGTAATCATGCCTACATCACTGACACTGCAATCATGCCTACATCACTGACACTGCAATCATGCCTACATCACTGACACTGCAATCATGCCTACATCACTGACACTGCAATCATGCCTACATCACTGACACTGCAATCATGCCTACATCATTGACACTGCAATCATGCCTACATCACTAACACTGCAATCATGCCTACATCACTGACACTGTAATCATGCCTACATCACTAACACTGCAATCATGCCTACATCACTAACACTGCAATCTTGCCTACATCACTAACACTGTAATCATGCCTACATCACTAACACTGTAATCATGCCTACATCGCTGATACTGCAATCTTGCCTACATCACTTACACTACAATCATACCTACATCACTGACACTGCAATCATGCCTACATCACTGACACTGTAATCATGCCTACATCACTGACACTGCAATCATGCCTACATCACTGACACTGCAATCATGCCTACATCACTGACACTGCAATCATGCCTACATCACTGACACTGCAATCATGCCTACATCACTGACACTGCAATCATGCCTACATCACTGACACTGTAATCATGCCTACATCACTGACACTGCAATCATGCCTACATCACTAACACTGCAATCTTGCCTACATCACTAACACTGTAATCATGCCTACATCACTGACACTGTAATCATGCCTACATCGCTGATACTGCAATCTTGCCTACATCACTTACACTGCAATCATGCCTACATCACTAACACTGCAATCTTGCCTACATCACTAACACTGTAATCTTGCCTACATCACTAACACTGCAATCTTGCCTACATCACTAACACTGCAATCTTGCCTACATCACTGACACTGTAATCTTGCCTACATCACTGACACTGCAATCATGCCTACATCACTAACACTGCAATCTTGCCTACATCACTAACACTGCAATCATGCCTACATCACTGACACTGTAATCATGCCTACATCACTGACACTGCAATCATGCCTACATCACTAACACTGCAATCTTGCCTACATCGCTAACACTGTAGTCATGCCTACATCACTAACACTGTAATCATGCCTACATCGCTGATACTGCAATCTTGCCTACATCACTTACACTGCAATCATGCCTACATCACTGACACTGCAATCATGCCTACATCACTGACAATGTAATCATGCCTACATCACGACACTGCAATCATGCCTACATCACTTACACTGCAATCATGCCTACATCAATGACACTGTAATCATGCCTACATCATTGACACTGCAATCTTGCCTACATCACTGACACTGTAATGATGCCTACATCATTGACACTGCAATCTTGCCTACATCACTTACACTGCAATCTTGCCTACATCACTGACACTGTAATCATGCCTACATCAATGACACTGTAATCATGCCTACATCATTGACACTGCAATCATGCCTACATCACTGACACTGCAATCATGCCTACATCATTGACACTGCAATCTTGCCTACATCACTGACACTGTAATGATGCCTACATCATTGACACTGCAATCTTGCCTACATCACTTACACTGCAATCTTGCCTACATCACTGACACTGTAATCATGCCTACATCATTGACACTGCAATCATGCCTACATCACTGACACTGCAATCATGCCTACATTAGTGACACTGCAATCTTGCCTACATTAGTGACACTGCAATCATGCCTACATTAGTGACACTGCAATCTTGCCTACATCACTAACACTGTAATCATGCCTACATCGCTGATACTGCAATCATGCCTACATCATTGACACTGCAATCTTGCCTACATCACGGACACTTCAATCATGCCTACATCATTGACACTGCAATCATGCCTACACCACTGACACTACAATCTTGCCTGTATCACTGACACTGCAATCCTGCACACATCATTGACATTGCAATCATGCCTACATTACTTCCACTGCAATCATGCATACATAACTTCTAAATCTCCACAAAATCTCAACGCTATACCAACCATCTAGAGTTTCCAAATGTGGATCCCCCCACCACCTTCTTGGTCGCCGTCTTTCACAGCATTCCCCTTCCCAAAACCAATTGCAGACACATCGAGACTTGCACGATGAACTGGTTGTACAAAACCCGTTTCCATTGCACCCTAAAAATCAAAGTACATATATGTAAATAATTTCTGCAGTATTTTATACACATTAAGGACCATATGGGTATATAATTATGGCATTTCCTTCCGTTCATCCATATATCCACTGTCCATCCGTCCACCTCTTTATTAGGGACCTTAAGGTGGCACCCTATAGGTTTTCTACATAAGGGAGCATCCATTATTTATGGCATGGGTTAGTACCGAAGAGAAACAACTTGAAACACTGAATTTTTCTTCTACCCTACCATCACTAGATGATACAATACTGCATTCAGGTATATCATATATGTATATTCGCCCTTTGCCTAGTGTCCCCTCCTTGCTCTTATCATAAACTTTAGATATTTATCTGATATTTACAGTGTTAATTGTTTATTACTTGGTTCATATAGTATGAGATCATAACAATATCCTAACGAAGTTAAAGTTTGTGTCACTGCATGTTTATGAACATGATAAAAAAATTATTTAACAAGAGGCTTTACGATACATGGACGATCGTCAAGCTCGTATCCTCAGAAAAATGATTCTGAGTCCCGGACAGGAATTCAACCTGTAACCTTCTGATTGCCGGTGAGACGCTCTATAACCATTGAGCCACCGAGACTCAGATGGAGAGCGAAGGTCACAATGATGCAATGGTTCGATTGATATATGTACTGCCTATGCAGCAGCAGTCACTCTTTCATAATGGCACCCGAATTAAATATTCTTTTATATTCATTTCAATTAGCCTTTCTGACCTCGTTCGTGTGTCTGTAATTCCAAAGAATCTTCGCTTTGTAACGAAGCCAGAAAGGCTAATTTGCATGCATATAAAATAATATTTAGACTGGCCGCCATTATGAAAGAGGTCTATATATCGGTAATGTTTGGATGTGTTAATGTACATACTGCTGTAGTGAATGTGGGAGAGCTTGGTTCCTTGGAGTAGACAGACGATACATGGATGATCGTCAAGCTTGTATCCTCAGAATAATGATTCTGAGTCCCGGACAGGAATCGAACCTGTAAGTTATGTTAGAGCGTCTCAGGTTAGAACGTCTCACCGGCAATCAGAAGGTTACATGTATCGTCTGTCTACTCCAAGCTCTCCCACATTCACTACAGCAGCAACTAGTCCCGGTTTGGTCTTAAAAAATGCATGTAGTTAGTTTTGTTTGTTTTAATTTAGGTTAATTTAGTTTATTTTGTACTAATATACTATGTCTGATATATCACGTGTTGCGTTGGGAAATTATTTGTTAAATAATTATTAACTTTTGAAATAATTTTGTAAATCAACGCCCCTCTTGGAACCCAATTACAACTACTTACCTTTACACAATCCACAGTCAGGCTGCCAGCATTTTGCTCCTTTTCGTCCATCAACACAGACGGGAGGCAATCCACAATCATACTTCTCCCGACACAAACATTTTCTATTTATCCAGATTGCGACCTCGTTATCAAAACATAATGGACACCTAAAACGACAATACACATAGATTATAAATATATAGCAAATTGAAAACGTGGTAAACTGTCAAGAATTTAGTGACGAAATACTGACGTTACGAGTGGAGCCCTTAAAGTGCCACTACGATCAAATTTTTACCTATCGATATTTTTACGTATTTATAAAGCAGAGCTGCTAAATATTACTTGGTCGAAACCGTTTTGCGATTCGACGATGGCAAGTATTATTTTTCTTACTCCGAATCTGGAGTTGTTATGTCCGCCATTAATCGTTCATGTTCTTGACCAACGTAACGAAGTGACGTCAGATTCTCAACGCGAAGACTCCACGTGGCTAATTCTTCAAGTAAATCAAGGTCGTTTTTTCAAATTATTCGTCTGAAAGGCTGGACATTTCATCTACTTCTCGAAAAAAACAAGAAAACAAATAACCTCGACAGAAATTCAGGCGTAGCATTGAGAATCTGACGTCACAAACAATATTACCTTTTGAAATTGCGGGCTCACTTGGAACACGTTCTAAATAATAGTGATTTCAGAGTTCAAAATACTCACTTCAAAATACCATTTTCTAGTTTTTTCTTACATCGATGATCACTTTCGACCCTGAAATACTATTCTATGCTAAAGAAAATCTAAAAGACGGGGGTGCATTTTCATCGTAATGGCACTTTAATCAGAGTAAGATCTTCTTTTTTTCCCTTTTTTTTTAGATTATAAATAGCTGTAATGTTCTTTTTTAAATTAACCACGTTTGTAATAGGTCAATAGTTCGGAAATTCCTCTTTATCATGACTAAGTTTTTTAAGATGGACGGATGAGACCCTTCTTGAGAGACAGCGGAAATACTCCGGAGGAAAAAATGAATTGATAATGTCTGTTATCATTCAATTTATTTTTGTCTTGATTATGATTGGCTATGTCAGCTGCAAATCACTGCGTGCAAATAACAAGCTGCACATGCGCATTACTGAGCAACGTTGCTCTGCTGCAAACAATATTCTGCTCATGCGCGTAAATGATATCGACTACTGTAAACATGGCTCGTTTTGTCGAGATATCGGAAAACGACTTGAATTGAATGATAAAACAATTATTGAACTCGGTTATCGTAAAATATGGTGATTTGTCAGTGGCTAGCAGATCAATTATTTGCCTCTGCACTGACAAATCACGATGTTTTGCCAAACCTCGTCCAATAATTGTTAATTATGAAAAATTAAAAAATTTGTAAAAATAATAATCAAATAAATAATTGCATAAAAAAAATAATAATAAAAAATAATTGTGAATTAATTGTTAATTATTGTTAATAATTGATAATATACAATTATTGGAGGAGGCTGAGCTTGATATCAAGAATTATTCAGACCGCGGTTAATCTGCCGAAGCCGAAGGCTGAGGCGGAAAATATTGACAGAGGTCTGGATAATTCTTGATGCCGAATCCAATAATTATTTTTTATTATAATATACAATTATATATAATATAGTTTTATTATACAAATGTAGAAGCCTTTAGGGAGTTTAGGAAGTACAGTAAGCCACACAAAGACAATTGCAAAGACAATCACCTACAGACAATGTTTGATATTTTGTAGGTGTCAAGACTTCAAGAATTGTCTGTAGGTTTTTTAGCCAATCACAATCGAGATTGTATGAGTATTGTATAATCGGTCTGTTGTTTTGGAAGCTAGGTTTTCTTTTTACCTATCTTCTTCACACTTGCATCCAGACGGACCAGTAGTCGAGGTCTGGTAGCCTTTACAACGGCAAATACACGGACACGAGCCATCTAAAGCAATGGTGTCTTTACTACCATCTGAGCATTTACAATCACACTGCAAAAGAAATATGAAACAGTGTGTAAAAGTATGAATAAAGGAACATAACAATTAAGGTTATTGTGTTGGACTTGTTTCATGTTTCCCAACATGCAGGCTAGTAGTTTTGAGAAGTAGTAAGCTTCATAAAACAATAATTTTGTACTGCATCGCACTTGTGAATAGTTATGCTTTCGCCCAATTTGATTAGCTGCTCAATCCTGGGATATATCCTGTACTATTGACCTCCGAGCGAAACAAAATTACTGCCAGTTTTGCTTTGTCTCATGACGAAGAATAACGAAAAAGGTCAACAAGAGTCAGTAGAATATATCCACGTTATGTTTCTTACGCTTTTCTGTAGTTTGATTTCTGCGAAGAAGAAAACCATTTTTTTATATAAACAAGGCTGTTTTAGTACCGTAGAATAACAAAAAGAAGTCAACAGAATGGAATAAATAGCGTCTTTCCTCTGTTTCTTCGCAATACGATGCTTAGGTTTTGCAAAAATATGATTCATCGTCAAGAAAGGTTTTTGAGCAACTTTTACGTTGAAACTACCTACGATTCTTTCAATTGGTTCCTTAATCCCTTGAATATACGGAACGACCGCAAAACCCATCACCGAACTTTCGTTCTCAGAGTTTGTACGTGGTGGAGTAACTGCTGGTTTTGAATCGCGATGACGGTGGTCTATTACCAGAAGCTTATTTGCATCTTGTTAATAGATAACGTTATCATCGGTTCTATGAGGGTATAAATAGGGATCCTAACCTTGCAACGATCACTCCTGACGAAGACACTAGATTGTAGTGTCAAAACGTTGGCTCATTGATGGTAACTTTTAAAGTTTCGTTCAAAAAACATTTTAAGCCAGAGTAGCGTCAAACTATGTCTGATTTATCACCTGGTTGCTTGGGAAATTATGTGTTGTTTTGTGCGAAAAAGAAAACGATTTTATTGATAAACAAGGCTGTTTTAGTAGAATAACGAAAGTGAAAAGGATGTCAACAGGATTGAGAATCCACCTGCACAGCTGTGTTTTTATAGACGTTTTATAGCCATTGATATATCCACGAAAATTGTAAAAATCGTTCGGTCGATAATTTACAAATATCGAGTAGGTCGAGTGACCTTATACCTAAAAAATACTCGTAAAAATGGGATACTAAACCTGGCTATTTTATTTTTGTATACTCACGACCTCATTGTCCTAACTTTAACTTTCATGGAATAAAATCGGGTGTAAATGCAAAATATTACCTATTCATTTAATTGCAATAAATTGTCCTATATTTATACGTAATAGTTCTAACACGAGTAAGCGTTCTTCCTCTGATTCATTTCTAAATGGACAAGCCGGTTGAAAATACGAGGCGAAGCCGAGTTTTTAACCGGTTTGTCCGTATATTTAGACATCAGAGGATGAACAATTACCACTGAAGAAAAAAACGTTAATTTACTTTAAATAATTTAAAAAATTTACTTTATGTAATTTGTTTATATTTTCAATATGCGCAAATATGGAGCAAATTTATTGAAATTTTACATTTAACATAGGCACATTTGAATCAATTTACTCCATATTTTCGTTGTTGTTAATTTGAGTAAATCCATTTTTTCATGCAATGTTATACGAGTGTTGAAACTTGCTTCTCAAACGAATCCATATTTTGTGAGAAAATCGACGGAGGTTAAAGTTAGCGAAATTTTGCCGTAATCTTCCTCTTATTTCTAAGTACTCATTAAATATTTCTTTTGAATTTTCATCATGAATTATTAATGAGTTTGAGAAATATACTTACGGGACATGTTGAGTCGATTGTCATTTCTCTTTCACTTCCATCAGCACATGTGCAAGGACATTCTGGAAGGCCTTGACTTCGTTTCTGTTTCCAGGAACCATCTGGACATTTTTCACTTTCACACTGACCTTTCATGCTCGACTAAAAAATGTTGTGTATTTGACTGAAAAATGTTGTGTATAAAATTCAAAACGGTTACCATTGTTAAACAAATGAGCTGCGATTTATGTTGGACGATACCTCACCGTGCTCAAACCTTTTGTTTTAGGTTTATTAATATTAAGGCCAGGTTTACACTAGTACGGTACGGTAAGTAATCCGTTAAAAAATCAATACGTTTCTTTGTTGTGTTTACACTGTACCTGCCTAATCCGGAGTGGTTTGCCGTAGCGTAGTCATTACGCCAAGCACTCCGGATATAAATCACTACGCTACGGCAAATTTAACGTAGCGTAGTAGTGTAAACATATGCATACGCGTTTAAAATGTTAGCGGGAAAAAATGTCGCCAGGTTATTTTGGTTGTTTATCAGCAGCAATTTTAATAATTTTAGCTGGTTTATATGGTTATATGCAAGCATTAAACCTCTCTGCAATCGCGAGTGCGGAGAGCTTTCGACGAAAAAGAAAACGGCTTGACATCAACTTTTCGCTTCGCCATTTTGTAAAATATGTCGGGCAATACGCATGTGCGTAGTAAAAAAACTGCTGATGTTAACGAAAAACCTCGCTATGTCCTAAGACGTAAATTTCACAACGGTACGCCAACATACTCCGGATCACTTACCGTACCGTACTATAGTGTCCAACACTCGAAATTTTCCTTCATCATAAAATCCTTTCAACATGTAGTTTGATCGAGTGAAATGCCAAATATTACCTATAATATACCAGAATCTTATCCCGGCATTACCACCACCATATATACATAACTCGTGACTACGCTCTCGGCAACGGCTTCCGTAGCTCAGTGCGGTCAGAGCACTGCACTAGCATCGCAGGGTCGCGGGTTCAATTCCAGTCGGAAGGCCTTGAAGTTGCATTTTTCGCAACTGGTCCCGCTTTGGTCTTAAAATGTATGTATTCCAACACTCGAAATTTTCCTTCGCCATAAAATCCTTTCAACATGGCCTTAAACAGCACGGTTGAACCGTAAACGATTGAACCCAAACGTTGCCATTGGATGATGGCATGTTGTAAAACATGGACTGGACTGTACTGGACTGCACTGGACTGGACTGATAAAACATGGACTGATAAAACATGGACTGATAACATGGACTGATTTATCAGTCCATGTTTAATCAGTCTATGTTTTAACAGTCCATGTTTTATCAGTCCATATTTTATCAGTCCATGTTTTATCAGTCCATGTTTTATCAGTCCATGTTTTATCAGTCCATGTTTTATCAGTCCATGTTTTATCAGTCCAGTCCAGTCCATGTTTTACAACATGCCTTGTATGATTGCTTTATATACCAAAAATACAATGTGTTCACTAAACCGTCACCATGCACAAATTTGCATAAAGGCGAACAAAAAGATAGAACAAAGCCTTTCGTTGAGTTTCCAGCCATATACCTCCATTGACTATGCCGTCACAATTAATACCATGTTGATATAATTATTAAATCAAATAATACTCGAATCTTAGGTAGCGTATTACAGTAAACACCCACTACGAAGAACCTACATTTTTCCAAACCAGCCTGGGATAGGTTCTTATATATTTGATATCTAACAAAAAATCAGGGTGTTAGGTTCTTAAAAATTGGTTTGTAATTATTTTACCATGCAAAAAACTGGAGAAAGTCAACTCAATAAACCATAAAGCCACAATTCAGTAACTGATAAACACTTATGTCAATGAGATGATATGGATGAAATTAACTAAGCAGTACTTTCAGTTTTCTTTGTAGATGATAAGACTAGTATATAACACTATTAAGGTACATCTTCCTTAACACTGAACAATTATATTACTGCTATAGCTCATAGCAGTACACTGTTACATGACTGACATGCTGTTGTATGTCTGAAATATGTGTATACTGTAGTACTTTCTCTTTAATGGTTTGTTTAATCCCTATAATAAAACAGTAAGCATCTGCAAACTGAACAGGCTATAATTTATTGTGATCTGAAATACTGGATGTACCGAACTAGAATTTTGAGATCTACGTCAACATGTAAATGCATTGTACATTATTGTATAAAAGATAAGGAACTGCAACCAGATGTTGGTGTCATCCTCATTTGGTACTTTGCTACAGTGGAATTATAAATTGATTTTGTGACATAATAACCTATTTCAAATATCAGGCTCAAACAGGTTCTTATTGAGAGGGGCACAAAATCCCTAATTTAAGCCTGAGGTTCTTATAGGTGGAAGGTTCTTCATAGCGGGTGTTTACTGTATTTCAATTGTAACATAGTAGCATATACCATGTAATATATTATATAATTATAAGACCTTAGTTAACCTTCCTCGCATGAATAAGCAAATACTTATTTTCCCACAAACGTGTAAACGGAAATGAATCAGCATAGAGATTAAACAACCACAGGAAAACGCCTAGTCCCACAAACGCGTAAACGGACATGAATAGACACAGCGTTGGTGGTTTTGTGGTTGCTAGAACTTGTTTTCACATACTGTATTGCGTAGAGGAAATTCATCATAGTTTAGGAATTCTTCCTCTACCATTTATTATAAAAGCTGAGCACAACAGAGTATAGGAGAGAGAAGATTCAGAGGAATCACGAAAGCCAGTTAGGCTGGAGTGAATCACGAAAGCCAGTTAGGCTGGAGTATCGCAGAGATTGAAGAAACTGAACATCTATTAATCAAAGAACCACAAAGTCAAAGAACGAAGAAGATACCAAGACCAAAGTTGTGCTCAGTCAGAAATAAAGAGATAAGTTGAACAAAATAGGAAAGTTGTTATTAACATTATAGAAATACATATATTTGAAGTAATAATAAATATTGTAAAAGGTAATTGGTTTCACGCTATATAGTGTTACGAGGAGAATATTATTGAACCCAAAACTAGAGTCTAAAAATAATTATAAACAAACAGTCGACGCATATCGTGCAAATTGCACGACATGATTTAACCAAGCTTTTTTGTGATTAAAATTATCACAAAATATGTTTATAGTATTTGAAAGTATTGGTGAATGGTGTATTGAAATACAGTGAATTTCAATAAATTCAATAAATTTCTCTAGTACAAACCGAACAAGCGATGTCCATGAACAATCTTTTTTTCTGAACAATTAAGAAAACCAAATATGTAAGATGGTTCATAACGCATTTCTACTTCGTATTTTGTCAAAAATTTACTTTTTATCAAAAATAAACCATAAACTAAATTATCACGCTCTACCGACCAATACGATTGCAGCATTTCCGTATTCGAACTTCGTAGTGCCACATCAATGTAATAAACTATATTATTTAATATTCTAAGGATTTATAGTGAATATGGATGGGATTTAGGTGTTGGGATAATAATAATCAGTCTTTTTTTAATTCAAAAAATAAAAATTTCGTATAAATAAAAAAATATATATAATAATATATATATATTAAATTATTATTAAGAAAGAAAAAATTTACATCATATATGAATAAATTATGATTATAAATAAGTCTATTTACAAACGACGACTTAAAATGTTCTGTGTTGACTTTAGATTGGTCATTTTCCTCAATGAATATAGATGGTAGACTTCTTTTTTGGCAACAAATTGCATAAAGAGAAAATCTCATTAAATTTTAACTTATATAAATTTTCCTGTTCTGGTTTTCTAACAAATCTGTAATATTTACAGGTTGTGATGTATATTTACGATTGTAACATTGATCTAGGAAACATTTAAATTTTCCTTCACCATAAATCCTTTGAGTCGGTTTTGTTTGTTCTTCGTAGGGATTTATCTCCCATAAATACCTAGTATGAACAACAAAGTAGTTGGATGAATTCTATTGCTCATTATAAATTCACAGGGTGTGCATACAGACGCAGCTAACCAGGAATGTATACAAATGCAGCCCTATAAATTTATAATGAGCGATAGAATTGCCCACAACCCATTTTATCAGGTGTCTGCCAAAACTATCTCGCCTGTTCATATGCAGTACCGGTTTATGTCGTTATTTCTTGTGCACGGCTCTCAGCCAATCAGAATGCAGAACTTCTTTCATGTATATTATTAGAAATGGAACCGCGAGCGATTTCGTCGTATGCAGCGCACTCAGATTGGATATTAAAATTCACTCGTTCACGATCAAGGAAATCGAAATTACATACTGCGCTCGGCTTCGCTTCGTTGTGTAAATCCCGTTGACACACTCATGACGCGAGTGCTTTATAAACTTCAGTATTAATTACTAAACAAAGGTGCGGAAGTTGTTCTGAACATACCGTTACTCCATTATCTCTACATTGACAATTGGTGGATCCTGTGCGGCATTCTTCGCATTCACATTTTCCATTTTTGAGCTAGGAAAAAGGATATATAGCTCACGTTTAACAGTAATTCAGTAGTTATGTCAGACACTGGTCGGTGTTCAAAAAGAAAATGTTTGTCGTTGTCTTGCTTTATATAAATATAAATTATTATATATAAGTTATAAATTCAATTGAATTTAAAAATATCTTTTAAAAGTTTTTGTGGGGACGCATGCAAACGCATGCTTGCGCGAGCGATTTCGTTGTAATTTTTTGACGTGTACAAATAACTTTGTAATTGTTGTTTTTATCAGTTCAAGTTTAGTCACGCTCTGACGAAGTCCTGAGTTTACGGGACGAAAGCTCAGCGAATTTTATCGTTAAATAAACATGGTGTACATATAACCGTAAACGTTCGTTTTTATTTCATTACATAAAGTATTAAATGTGTACGATTTATTAGTTGAAATTACAAGGTAGCAAAGTGTGACATTTTCACTGATCTGGAACAAACAGAGTTAACATTATATATTTTAGAAATCATTATATCCATTTCTTCTGTAGAAATTAAATATCCGGAATAAAGAGTTCTTATTATTTCATGCAAAAATATTAGCTTTTCTCAAAAGCAAAGTGTCTTTTATAAAACTTTTATTATTTATATATTTACCACAACTCCTTTCATCGTCGGATCATTTCCACCACAGTTGCAAACGATTTCACATTTCTTTGTCTTTGGGTTAACTTTTCCAGGCATCGACAAATTACCACAGCATGGCGTACTTCTTGTCGATAACACACAATCACTTAAAAAGCAAAAAAGCAAAATGTACATATATGTATAAAAATAGAATGGTAATTGAAAATAATTCAAATGGATGAGTCTGACGTCAATCGTTGAAATGATACACTTAGCTGGTATTTATTACATGGGTTTATAGAAAAATATTTAAACTATCTCTCAGAAACAGCCCGAGGATCATTTGTGAGATACATACTGTATAGTACAGACAGACCAAAATCGGAAAATAATATATTATTTTTGTTTCTAAAACGATAAAAAATGAAAAGATAAAGGAAAAGATAAAGGAATGGAAACAAAACATTTTCCAGCATAACTGGATTCGTTTCAGTGTTAATTTTCTATTTTCAGTTGAAAATAAAGGGAAAATGTGCATAAAAAAGATTTTGACATTCAGGATTCCGTGATCTTTGTCAAATCTCTAAAAAACACCGGCTCCTGCAGCCAATCAAATCACAGGAATGTATATAGGATACTACACACTCGTTTTATATGTACATTTAAGTCACAATACAAAAGACGAAGTTACGACTTTAACAAGTATAATTTGATTATAAAACATAATCCGGATTATTTCAGGAAATCATCTTTATTAGGTCAGCCAAACTATGGACGCTCTCCAAAATCACTCAGAATATGTAATTCACTTTTTTAAAATTTAGCTCCGTAAAATGTACTTATCTGCATACCGCACTCTAGATTCAGTTAAAGGATATTGGCAACAAAAATTAAGTTTGTCTAATATGAAAGAACTCGTAAAATGATAGAGTTGTTCCTTTTACAACTTTTTCGTATTTTACTTTCAGTTAGTTTGATATGTAAATGAGATGGTCTACCCAGCACATGACATCAGAGACCATCTCATTTACATATCAAACAAACTGAAATATTTCAAAAACGAAGTAAAAATACGGAAAAGTTGTAAAAGGTGTTAGTGTCAGCCTTTAAGTTTTATTTGAACATATTATGTTATCGACCTATTTAATTTCTAGCTATTTAGTCATTGTACTACTTGTCAAGTTTTATTAAGTATTTTTTAGTCAAGTGTCTTTCTACCACCAAGGGTCAGGTCGCAATTGGGTCGCAAGTCCTGTTCCTTTCTCCTGTCGCAACCTGTCTGTCTTGTCATGTATGTTTTATCGTAAATTGACAAATTCATTAAACCAAACCAAACCAAACCAAACTAAATTAAACTGAATTAAATTAAATTAAACTAAATTAGACTAAATTAAACTAAACTAAACTAAATTAAACTAAATTAAACTAAATTCAATTATATTCAACTAAATTAGACTAAATTAAACTAAATTAAACTAAATTAAACAAAATTAAATTAAATTAAACGGAACTAAACTAAATTAAACTAAATTAAACTAAATTAAACTAAATTAAATTAAACTAAATTAAACTAAATTAAACTAAATTAAATTAAATTAAACGGAACTAAACTAAATTAAACTAAATTAAACTAAATTAAACTAAATTAAATTAAACTAAATTAAACTAAATTAAACTAAATTAAACTAAATTAAACTAAAATTGTTTTATTTTCAAAAACCGATGAATCGACTACTACAAAGTGAGAGCAATGTAAAATCAAAATGACTATGATTATGAATATATTTTATCTATCAGGGAAAAATATCAGGGAATTTCTATCAGGGAAAAATATTGCACTAATGAAAATCAAGTTGAGTAAAAAATGAGTGTTCATAATTTACAGAGGCAAAAGACAACTAACACCATAACCCTGTCCAGAACGCTACTTCATTTCGTTGTAACGAATGTTAAAATATTTATACTTGATATAAGATAAAACATAAAGTGAAGAAAACATCTTGTAAACTCAAAATACGAGTCCAAGCTAGACAATATGATAAAAAGTAGTATTTCGATTACATTATTTACACAGTCATATCAAAGGCAAACTGTGGCTAACTCGTGGATGCGGTGATAATCTATTTATATATTAAAAATTACCATTATGACCGATATTGTTGAGTACATTTAGTCAAAGTAGAGTTTAGGAGTTCGTCAAAAAATTCTTTCAGACGTGCAATTTTAGGAATTAATTTTTTGGGCGGTTCGTCATATCAATTTAACAATAAAAAATGAACTTCCATTCATGCTATTCAGTCATTTTCTTGTCTATTTCATCTCAGTAAAGTCATCTGGATCCTCACAAAGTTAAGATCTGTGTTGAAATTCTCGGAACCTAAGTCGGTTGCAGTTCGAGACATAACTACTGGTAGATTATCAGACGGATTTTTGAAGATATTTTCACTCACCTCCACTGCTTTTCAATTTTTTTATTAGAAAGCAACCTCTGCGTTTCTTCCAGATTTCCAATTACTAATTTTAAAATTCCGTTCAAGGCACGTAATCCACCATGAAACCTCTTCTCAATCCTCTTGCCAGGATCTTGGCATTTTTCAGAA
>JAYKKM010000320.1:77500-245000 GCA_035772405.1 Chrysogorgia sp. JL179-B06
CACAGATCCACTATCAAGACGTGACGTAGTAGAAGTGGGAAACGTCGTCGAACCCTGTGAAGGTAATAAACGAAACTAATGTTACAATGAATACATTTTGACAAAATGAATAACCACGTAATAATATTGAATGATGGAAAATAAACCTGTTATACATCGCGCTACACCTTTAACTATCAACTGAGCGCAAAATATGACAGCTTGATTATTTATGATTCGAAGAATGACATGTTAGGTGTTTCCCAAAATGTCTAAAGTTCAACAATACCTTTTGAGGTTATTCTATTTTTCGTTAGAATTCGAAAAGTTCAATTAAAAACCGAAGAAATAATTTAAATTGGTTACTCGGTTCCGCTTTTATGATCTATTAAACATCGAATTTTCAGCCCTTGTTGTTAAACTTAGTTGAACAACGACCGCGTCGGAAGAAAGCCTGATTAGAAAGATTACCGGATTTGCCCTCCCCTCTGGGCGGGCCTGCTTAATCCCCATGGGTATATTTCATCTCTGACTCATTAGCATCCCTTTGTATGGGGGTATGGTCTATTTTCTGATTGTCGGTAAAAATAGCAAATGACTTTCGTATTTTTACATCTCATTATTATTTGTATTGTCTCTCGCACCTGGCTTATTTTTGTCTTACGCGATTATTTATTCTATAAAAGTCTCACTCAGTTATTATTTCACTTTACGTTTCACTCTCTGACGAAGGGTCTTCGCTCGAAACGTTAGAAACTTTCAAGGTATTTCAGCAGACCAACCTTTTTAGATCATTGGGTGTGAAGGATAAGCTAGTTGGGTTGCTTTGGTTCGTTTAGGTTTCTTGTTAACGTTGCTTGTTAACCATCATATGAAAGTTGGAGGAATAATACTTACCAAGACAAAATCACTTTCCACTCCATAACCTTTCCTCCATATTGCACCCATTTTGATGTCTGGAGACGTCGAAACATTAACAGCTATTGTCCCGACAGTCTGTGAAAAGAAAACTTGCTGAACCAAGATCGCATCTAGCGTGAAGAGTTGCGAAAGAGTTGCGACTCCTGTATTCAAACTAATTATATATATATATATATATATATATATATATATATATATATATATATATATATATATATATATATATATATATATATATATATATATATTATATATATATATATATATATATATATATATATATATATATATATATATATATATATATATATATATATATATATATATATATATATATATATAATTAAGAAAATAAAGGTAATAACCTTTATAATAACCTTGCTAATTGCTAATAACCTTGTATAGAACAAAAGTAAAGAATGTATTCTTTGCATTTGATTGGTACACCGTGTTTTTTAATATGTATTCTGACCTTTCGACCAACACATTCGGGTAGTCTTTACAGACAGACAGACAGACAGACAGACAGACAGACAGACAGACAGACAGACAGACAGACAGACAGGTTTAAAGTCTAGTTAACTCTTGATCGTAGCAAAAATACTCACAAAACACTCACCTTTATCTCTGCTCTTACATGAATGTTTAACCTGACGTTGAACAGAAATTGTCCAGGGATAAAGACACCCGGTGCATAAAGCACAAAATCATCAATTTTCTTGTTATTCAACAGATTAAGGGTTATACTTTTTTCCACTGGACTTGCGTTGACGTCACTATATGTAAACGAGCCAGTGAAACAAAATTTCTGAGTACACGTCAGGCAAGCACTACATACCAGAGCAATCTTGACAAGTTTAACATATGTACTTTGTATAAAAGACGCGAAGATCTGTGTGATAAACTATTAAACTCTATAACAAATACAACGACTCGCAGATTAAATTGCCTCTGACCAGCTGTTGTGGTCTACTGGTTACCACACAAGTCTATGAGCTGGGAGACACAGGTTCAAATCCTGGTTCGGATCTCCACTCAGGGTCTTAAAAATAATTGAGGAGAAAGTGCTGCCTTTGCAATAATATCAGCAAATGGTAAGACTTTCGGGTCTTCTCGGATAACGACCTTAAATCGCAGGCCCTCGGAACCCCTATCAATTGGGTTTCTAGCCTGTTGGGGTATTCCGTTCACCAAAGAGTGATAAATCTAATAAACTAAACTAAACTACCAGCAAAGTACGCACCCAAGTACAATCTCAGACGTAATAGGAAGTTCAGCTTGCCAACATTCAAAATAAATCGTTTTAAACAAACTTTTATTCCTTACCATCTGTGTTATCTTTTTACCATCTTGTACCTAGTTATCCTATTAATATAGTTTGTTATATATTTATATGTTAGATTCTTATATTCTTAATTCCTTTTATATTAGTATATTACAACATTGTAAATTATGCGTAATTTCATCCTCTGCGGCTGCAAAAAATTAAAATTTATCTATCTATCTGTCTATCTATCATATAAATGAGTAATATCAAAGTGTTTTACTGCGCAGGGATGACTGTATTAAAATACAAATAAATAATATTCAAAAGTTTTCCTGTTTCCCGTTCGGACACCCTCAAATTCTAATGACAAAACAATTCAAATGACAAAACTCGTCAAGTCTTAATTGATTATAAATTCAACTTTGTAATTAACAGAGACGTTCATCAATATAACACAAGAAAGAAAAATGACTTTCACCTTAAAAGAGTTAGAACTAATTGAGGCAAACAAACTTTTAGCGATCTAGCCCTTAATGATTTTAACACTCTGCCGCCTGTAATAAAGGATACTAACTCTTTAAGTACCTTTAAATTACATTTTATGTAATTTTATTTTTATTTTTTTATTTATATAGTCAGACTCAGTGTACTTTATATTTACATTTACTAGTCATTTCATGTTGTATTCATAGCAATATTGTATTTTTATACTGTATTTTAGACAGGGCCTCATTGAAAAACTCTTCGGAGACATGGGCACCCTGGTTAAATATCATTTTAAATTAAATAAAAAGCAACGATCGTAAACTCCATTTAGAAATACCAAAAACTTCTTAAAAACCAGCTTCTCTTATCGCGGAACTCGCGTTCGTGGAATAAATTACCACTTGAAATTATCAAGGATTTGATAATCCATCAATTCAATCATTTAAAATATTAATTAACAAATACTACAATGAATTATAGAGAAGTTCCTCTATAATTTTAATGATGTATTTATCTTATACACATCTACAAGACTTATTATATATCTTTATCATATTATATTATATTATAAATTAGTAAATTTAGTGTATAATTGTTAGTAATGGTTATTAGGCCAATGGTTAAAGGCCACTGTGTCAAAATAAGTTTTAGTAACAATAATAATAATAACGTTTCATCCTTTTAACTTCAAAGTTAGGGATATCGTTAGCCGGACTTTTTATGACACAGAGCTATTTTCACCGATAACCCATTGATCTCCTTTCGACGAAACAAAAACATTCGTGATAATTTATCCCTCTCGTGTACTGATAATAATGTTAGGGTTAGTATTAGGGTTAGTATTAAGGTTAGTATTAGGTTTGAAATAACTCTTGAAACTATAAAGACTAACCTGCATTTACAACTTTTTCATATCTCACTTCAATCTTGAGATATTAAGATTTGTTTAATATGTAAATGATCATACTTATGACATCACACTGCATAACTTCTTATTGAAAACGCTTATATATCCTTGAGATTATGTAATGAAATCACTTGAAATGCAGGTGCATGTGCGTGGATGTATCCAATAACACCAAATATGCAAATCATCAAACGATTCCATGTGATAATGGTAAAGATATACAGAAATTTTCAATAAGTCATCATGCATTGTGATGTCATAAGTATGATCACTTACATATTAAACAAATCTTAATATCTCAAGAGTGAAGTGAGATATGAAAAAGTTGTAAATGGTTAGTCTTTATCGTTTCAAGAGTTCTTTCAAGAGTTAGTAACCTTAATACTAACCTTAATACTAACCTTAATACTAACCTTAATACTAACCTTAATACTATCCTTAATACTAACCTTAATACTAACCTTAATACTAACCTTAATACTAACCTTAATACTATCTTTACTAGTAACCTTAATACTAACCTTAATACTAACCTTAATACTAACCTTACTAGTACCCTTAATATAAAAAATATTGTCCCTGAGACGTAACTTTTAAAATTCAAACTTTTTATAATTTTTAAAGCTATATTTATATTCAAAATTCCTTCCTTCCCTCCCCTGTGCAGCCCAATTTTTAGGTCTTTCCATTTACCTATTAGATACAGCATTGTAAGTTGTTCCAACACTGAAGTGAGCTTTACCAGAAAAGATTACTCCAACAGACTTTACGATACGATCAGAAATGTCCAATGTCATTGTTACTTTAGGCTTGAACAATACGTTGCCAGTGACTTCCAAATTTGTCGACACTCCTTCTACCTGTAGGACATATTAAAGTTACAATATTTGGTAATCACACTCATAGTCATATAGATAGAATACAACTAGGCAAGGTGAGCTAAGGCAAGACAAAGGAAGACACGTCATTTCACATGTCCATACCGTATTTCGTATGTTTAACGAATAATTTCACATGTAAAATGAAAAATTATATATTATTATAAAAATAAAATATTATTTCACATGTTAAAAACATGTTTCGTATAACAAATTTAAAACTTTGACATTTCACACGTGAAATGGAAATTTCTGGAAATGTTCCTATTCTATCCGTAAAAAAGTGTCCCGTATATGGAATGTGAAATTTTCCTTAGGATTTGCACCTTAAAATTCATTCTCTGAAAGTGAAAGTGAAGGTTGAGGAAGGTAAATTTCGATTGTTAGGATATCTTTTTTAAGATCCAACCTGAAGCAATTGCAAGAAAGTCAACTGTACTACGACTTATTGCTAGGAAACGAACCTCAACCTTGCATGGGAGCTATTTTTCCTTCACTGACGAGCTGCTTGAGGTAGGAACTTAGTGTTTTATTTGTCTCACTGAATAAGTAATACTGTCACAGATTGGAATGTGTTTGTTGTTCCGAGGATAACGGTCAAGACTGTTCCGATTGACAACAAACTTGTTTTTTTTGTGAAATCTGCCGTTTTTTTTCTCAGGTGGAGACGTTTCAGGTATTAGGCATTTGTTCAATAACCATGCTAATAAGCTTCCAAATGTTATCTTAAATGTTTGTTTTCCAAACTATTCTATTAAATAAAGATTTTTCGCAAAATACTTATTGTTTTGAAAGTATTGCCGATTGCCAGCGACACCACCAGCAAGAGTTTAGCTATGAAATTGACTTATACCTCGAAAAAGTTTAACACTGTATTTAGTTGCTTCTTTAGTTTCGTTAATTTTGTTAGCTTTTTCGTCCGCAACGTCAATAAATCGAAAAGCCGCCATTTATAAATCGCTGAAAATGTCATAGTATAACATTATAAATAGGCCGTCAGTATATCGACCAATCGTGCACGAGAAACTCTATAGTCACCTGTCAATCCTACAAAAAGAAATTAGTATAAACTGACAAGTTTCTATCATAAATACTCAATTTTCATTGGCTATCGCTACTTTATAGTTACTTTCCGCTGTTAGAAGTATAATTCCTGAGCTTAAACGAGTTCTGATTGGCTGACTGGCCAGTAACTCTATGGTTTCTAAAACATGACGAATGTTTTTTCAAAATGGCGACTATATTATTATAACTAAAAAATCGTCGAAAAGGCTCAAAAACTTAGCATAAAGACATTGTATATATCAGATTTCGGTCAAGATAGAACTTTCTAAGGGTAAGGAAGTTGTTTATCGTATAATTATTTGTATTTTTAGGTCCGTTTTGGTCGTTAGTTTGTTTTCAAAGCTGTTGCAAGCGTGAAGCAAACATCGAGGATTGGATTTACAAATTATATCTAACACAGTTCAAACTGTCTGTTTAAAACTTCTCAAGACTTCTGTTTAAAACTTTTCAAGCCTGAAATTATACTAAAACAATTAGTCACCTCAGTCTCGGTGATCATCGTTATATTTACCGGATAATCACCTCGACTTCAGTGACTAATTGTTGAATAGAAACCTCTGGGATAAAAGTCGCGTGATTTCTAGAGAATATTTACATTTTTTATAAAAAATGTGAAATAAAAGTTCACTTATTGGTAGTTGTTAAAACATGGGCGGCCGATGTTTATAGGCAGTTACAATGGCGAGCCGTTGTAACTGCCCATAAACATCGGCTGCGAATATTTTAAGGAATTAAACTTGTAAACTGAATAGAATATATGATACATACTTTGTTTGGAAGTTGTAGAAACGGTACAAACAAATTATTTTAACTCCGATAAGTTAACTTTGATAAAACATTGATGTTTTATTGATCAACATTTTATCCTGTGTTAAAAATGCTGATTAAATATTAATTTCTTTTGAATTTCTTCATGAATTATTAATGATTTTTACAACTTGGGTTAGAAACTTATACTAAATTTACACTAAAACAATTAGACAAGGCGGGTTGTTTTCTATCAGTGATAGATGACTATCTGCTCATTAGAAGATGCGGGCTTGTTGTCTAATTGTTAAATAGGCCGTCCATCTCTACCAATCACGGCACGATAAACTCTATACTATAGTCACCTGTCAATTTCTACTAAAACTGTATGAAAATAAGGAAAATGTTTCATTTCTTAAAGTGCCTATGACACGAAAATTAAGTTTGCCTTATTTGAAAGAACACTTCAAATGACAGAGTAACATCTTTTGGGGGTTTTCGTATCCTTGCTTCGTCAGTCTTGAGATATTTCAGTTTGCATTATATGCAAATGACAATGGTGTGACGTACACGTGCATAATGACTTATTGGAGAAGGTTATATATCTTTGATAATATAAAACCAAATTTAATTTCAAAGAAGCATGTGCGTGAGTATTTCCAAAAACATGGAACTTGTAGAATTTCAAGTGATTTTGTGTGATAATAACAAAGATATATAACCTGCTCCGATAAGTCATTATGCACGTGTACGTCACACCATTGTCATTTGCATATAATGCAAACTGAAATATCTCAAGAACGAAGCAAGGAAACGAAAAACTACAAAAGATGTCCCTCTGTCATTTTAAGTGTTCTTTCAAATAAGGCAAACTTAATTTTCGTGTCATAGGCACTTTAAATAAATGTTGATAGAGGCAAACCAATACACAAATAACATAAAATATTGATATTACCTCCACGTTTTCTTTGAATGTATGGGCAAATGTTGGGTGGAACGTTCGAGTAGTCCGTTTCCGTTTGCTTTTGATGGCTTGACTGAAATTAAACCTTGTTTGGGCATTGCCATTTTCCTGCGCGACAATGCTTGCAATTTCAACGAAAACATGGCCACTGTCGTTGTAGGTGCTGAAGACCTGATAAAAAGATAATTAAGATGACGACATGATTAAGAGATGATTAAGACGAATACTTGATTAAGAGATGATTAATATGAAGACCTGATGAAGAGATAATTACGATGAAGATCTGATTAAGAGATAATCAAGATGAAGACATGATTAAGAGATAATTAAGACGAAGACTTGATTGAGAGATAATTAAGACGAAGACTTGATTAAGAGATAATTAATATGAAGACTTGATTAAGAGATAATTAAGACGAAGACTTGATTAAGAGATAATTAAGATGAAGACCTGATTAAGATGAAGACCTGATGAAGATGAAGACCTGATTAAGATATGATTAAGATGAAGATCTGATTAAGAGATAATTAAGACGAAGACTTGATTAAGAGATAATTAAGACGAAGACCTGATTAAAAGATGAGTAAGATGAAGACCTGATTAAAAGATGATTAAGACGAAGACCTGATTAAGATGAAGACCTGATTAAGAGATAATTGAGATAATTAATTGAGATAATTAATAATAATTATTCATATGTTTTGTTATAGACGAAAAATTACATTGTAAACATGCTCGTCGTCCTTGATGTTCGCGTTAGGCTTTCTTAAATCTGTGTTCTTTCAAGTTCTCTACCCCCCAAAACAATTTTCAGTTTAGATAAATTAATTGTTTCCGTTTTTATTGCGTGTTGAAGTTGAATTTTAATGACACAGTTCTATTACTACAAGTGACTAAGACTACGATAATTCCTTGCGAGATTTCCTTTCTTGCATGTGTTAATGTTAAACTCACTCTGAGGACTGAAAACAATTGCTCGACTAATTAACATCACAAAAAGATATACCGAAAAGGATTCTGGTAGTAGTAGTCATTAATATATTCATACGCCGAAATGGATGGGTAAGTTCTATTAGATAGCGAGCCAATAGCGTAGCCAATCAGATTGCAGTTTTTGCATTGGACTATTAGTACGTTTTTACATAGATGGGAGAAGGTATGGTTTGGAAGGTCTGCAAAAGTCATTGCTCTATGTTGTTGTTCACTTTCACGATCACTGAACGTATTGTATTTTCTGTAGAATGAAGCAGTCATCCAATAACAACATTCGGAGTTAATTAGTGTAGTCCTTCATCATCACGTATTGCGAGTCCTTCACCGTCACGTGTCCATATAATTTCCTTTCTCAAACCAATAACATCTTTCTCAAACCAATAACATCTTTCTCCAATACAATAACATGACCATTGCGTTATATCTTGAAAAACAACGGAGCTTCCAAACCATCCCCCTCTATAGACTAACTATGATTTTTATAAAAAAGACCTTAAGTTTGTTTTTCTTTTTTTGAAAAAACAACTAGTATAATATACTAATATGTAACTATGAGATATAACTGTAAATTTGAGCGCTGATTGGCCGAGTGCATGTATTTGACCATTTTCTAACAAGAGATTCAACTATGTATCAGTAACGTTTTCATGTCTTCATGAGGTAATGTTTTGCAATGGTTTCGGACAAACCACACATAACCTTAGTCTCAGTATAGCTCCATGATTAGAGCGTCTCACCGGAAATCGGAAGGTTAAAGTTCGATTCCTGTCCGGAACTCAGAATAATTATTCTGAGGAAATGAGCTTGACGATCGTCCTTATATCGCCACATATAATTATTGAAGCTCTGTTCTTTTCATCTAACAGGTTTTAATTGAATTTAATTTTATATATGTACTTAATCGATTACGTCACCTTTCCAAGGAAAGAACCGCTTTTCCGTCCAACAATGACGTCACCATCTGCAACGTTGACCCTTTGACCATTAATTATTTGAAGTCCTAAAAGATCGTCTCCTCCCAAACATGAACTTTCTTTTTCATTCACATTCTTGATTTTACTGCAAAGAAAAGTTGCTCATAGATTATATAAAAGTACTCGATAATCAAGAATGGCGTCTTTAGATCTGCCGTGTTGGAAATGTTTAAGTAGTAGTTAAAACATGAGCGGCCGATGTTTATGGGCAGTTACAATGGCGAGCCGCAGGTGAGCCGCGTTGTAACTTCCCATAAACATCGGCCGCGAATAAACTGCACATAAACATCGGCCACGAATTTGTAAAATGAATAGAATATACGATGGATACTTCGTTTAGAAGTTGAATTATGTACTATGAATTATGTACTAAAACATAAACAACTAGAAGGCACTTAGACCCCATCCACACGTTTTTCCTTGCGTTTTCATATTGTTTCAGGTAATATAATGGGACCATGGTTTTCTGCTCCCCTGAGGACTGAGAACAATATAAAAAACGTTATGAAAACGCATACGTGTGGACATGGCCTCAGAGACTGCATATAAAATATTGTTGTTGTCCAATGTACGATCTACACGTCTATAAATTAACTTATTTTATCTAGAGTCAATAAAATGCTTCATTGCACTCATTTCTACTCAAATATTATGCAAATTTATATGTTGTTCCTTAGGCTATGACCGCACTTTTGTATAAACAATGGAACTGACAAGTCCATTGTTTTTTTGTGAATTGATAATGCGCGCAATCAAAGCATTTTCATTTATTTCTTCTACGCGGAGAAGACAGAATTTTATCAATATTCCATCCAATTGTCATCCAAATTGAACCAGAATTTAATGGATTGGTCCTTGGCGTATGACCATCCCTTCTGCAAACTTTCATGAACATTTTTGAGATATCCTGCTTACAGACAGACAGACAAACAGAGGTTTAAACATAACCTCGAGGAAATGGCGTCGAGATTTGCCAGAATATTAAAATGACAGAATATTCAACGTAGGTCTTTAAAAATCAGAATTATCAAATTCTAACCTTATCCTTATGCTGTCTGTACATCCTGTTAGCTCTGTGTGAATGAACGTTTTGCCATTATCTTCACGCACTTCGTTGACGGTTTCCAGGAAACCATTACTATGGTTGCCAACCAGCACGTCACCAACCCTAATGGTTGTGATTAGATAATCCACGGGGATTGCAAGATATAGGGTATTATCATTTTCATTTTGGCCATTAATGGAATATTGGTGACCAACGCACTTGTAAACATTGACATCTGAAATAAGAAGTAAGGTTAGGAAATTATAATTCAGAAAAATAATCAGCGATTTATAAAGTACGACATATACGACGTAACCATGTTGATTTGCTGGTTTTTAATTCTTTGCTATCCGTAATTTATTATATATTGTAGATAATTAACACTTATTTACCTGGACCTAGGGAAACAGTATGTTTTGTGATCCCGAGACGGTCGAGGTTGTTAACAGCTGGGTCAAGTAGAGTTTTCTCTACTTGTCCGGTATGGTTCGTCACTCGGAGTAGCCATTTACATCATTATTATATATATATATATACCAAGACAAATTTTCGGATAAAATGTTGGCTAAGGATAAAAGAGTGTCAAAACTGTAAACGGTAGAGCAGGTATATAGTAAACTTAAAAACTTTATTGTCGCTACTCGGAGTTTCACGCTTTATGCGATGTCTGATTATCAAATATGTATATGATGTTTGGCAGTTCTAACCGTGTCTGAATAGCTCAGTGGTTAGAGCGACGATCCGTTGATTCGGAGACCTCGGGTTCGTTTCCCGGTTGGGGCAGTCAAATTTTCATATACATATATTTAACCATATATATATATATATATATATAAGCGGAGCATGGTAGGAACAACTCTTTATAAAGAAGTAAAAAGTAGTTTTGGGTGATCCGTTTGAATCGGACAATATTTGGGCAGACAATGCGAGCGGCCATTGGCGATTTGTGATCTGACGAACTACATAAACAGGTTTTTACGAACTACATAAACAGGTTTTGCGTAATATAATACACTCGTACTTTATGTATTTAGACTCGGTAATTCCAAATCTGAACACGGAATTGAAATAGAGTAAATGTTGGCCGATATAACGTTCAAAATCGACGTGCGATTTGTTATCTGCAGACAATAAAATAAATACACGGCCAACCTCGTTCCCAGGGCATTTTGCCTCCATGGCGGAAGGTCGGCGAAAGGCTGGTCCATTCTATAATGCGATTGGCTTGTCATAAAACTCAATTAATTCAGCCGAGTATAATTTATTCATCTAAATCTGAATGCTGTCTCCAATTTTACAGAAAATTAGAAGCGATAGCTTTCGCTAAATTGGATATATGCTTCTTCATACCTTTTGTAAGAGATAACCATGGATGTATGGTGGATTATTAAGCTTGTTAGCTGCTTTATGCCGACGAATGTTGACATGAACAACTCTGAAGAGCATTGAATATTTCTCAATTATTCAGGTCAACAAAGTAGACAAAGGTAATGGAACAAAGACCACAAAAATTATCATATCTAAACACCCAGAAATTCTGGGCGTCATGTGACAAGCCGATCCCAGGGCCATTTTCACTGACCTTCCGCCGTGGAGGCAAAATTCCCTGGGAACGAGGTTGAATACACGGCGTGCACGGACTAGGCCCTGGGGACCGGAACGTATTTCTATACTCTAGATAGATAAACTTTATTTAAGCAGGGTAGCCCATTCAGCTACTTGGCTGGTATCCAGAGGGGCCCTGCATACTCTATATACTATTAACAACCAAATCAATGAACCAATCAAAACTTACTGTTTGCTATTGTGTGGACCCTTGAACCAGATAATTTAACACTTCCGAGTGAAAAGTCTTTCAATAAATGCTCATTCGGTGCTTCTTCAATTTGTTCTTGTATAGCGAGTTGTTGAAGTTCAACCTCTTGACTAAAATCACTGTAAGATATTGCTTCACTTAAAGAAGCTGGTGTTGTTTCTAGTAACTGATACTTATCTGCAAATAAAATGAAAGTTATTAAAACGCTACTTTAGTAAATTAATGACATGATATACATCTGGAAAGTATATTAAGTGAATTATTTGCTACTCAAGCTTAAAGGGACACTCAGAAAAATGTTTCTTAGCCGCAGACGGGAATCGAACCCGCAACGACTAACTATTCCCGCCTTTGTTAATTTTAGTTAGACTAACTATTCCTGCCTTTTGTTTATTTTAGTTAGACTAACTATTCCCGCCTTTGTTAATTTTAGTTAGACTAACTATTCCTGCCTTTTGTTTATTTTAGTCAGACTAACTATTCCCGCCTTTTGTTTATTTTAGTTAGACTAACTATTCCCGCCTTTTGTTTATTTTAGTTAGAGTAACTATTCCTGCCTTTTGTTTATTTTTGTTAGACTAACTATTCCTGCCTTTTGTTAATTTTAGTTAGAGTAACTATTCCTGCCTTTTGTTTATTTTAGTTAGACTAACTATTCCTGCCTTTTGTTAATTTTAGTTAGACTAACTATTCCCGCCTTTTGTTAATTTTCGTTAGACTAACTATTCCTGCCTTTTGTTTATTTTAGTTAGACTAACTATTCTCGCCTTTTGTTTATTTTAGTTAGACTAACTATTCCCGCCTTTTGTTAATTTTCGTTAGACTAACTATTCCCGCCTTTTGTTAATTTTCGTTAGACTAACTATTCTCGCCTTTTGTTTATTTTCGTTAGACTAACTATTCCCGCCTTTTGTTAATTTTCGTTAGACTAACTATTCCCGCCTTTTGTTTATTTTCGTTAGACTAACTATTCCCGCCTTTTGTTAATTTTCGTTACACTAACTATTCCCGCCTTTTGTTAATTTTCGTTAGACTAACTATTCCCGCCTTTTCTTAATTTTCGTTAGACTAACTATTCCCGCCTTTTGTTAATTTTCGTTAGACTAACTATTCCCGCCTTTTGTTTATTTTCGTTAGACTAACTATTCCCGCCTTTTGTTAATTTTCGTTACACTAACTATTTCCGCCTTTTCGTAATTTTCGTTAGACTAACTATTCCCGCCTTTTGTTAATTTTCGTTAGACTAACTATTCCCGCCTTTTGTTTATTTTCGTTAGACTAACTATTCCCGCCTTTTGTTAATTTTCGTTACACTAACTATTCCCGCCGTTTGTTAATTTTAGTTAGACTAACTATTCCTGCCTTTTGTTAATTTTAGTTAGACTAACTATTCTCGCCTTTTGTTTATTTTCGTTAGACTAACTATTCCCGCCTTTTGTTTATTTTCGTTTGACTAACTATTCCCGCCTTTTGTTAATTTTCGTTACACTAACTATTCCCGCCTTTTATTAATTTTAGTTATACTAACTATTCCCGCCTTTTGTTAATTTTAGTTAGACTAACTATTCCCGCCTTTTGTTAATTTTAGTTATACTAACTAACTATTCCCGCCTTTTGTTAATTTTAGTTAGACTAACTATTCCTTCCTTTTGTTAATTTTCGTTAGACTAACTATTCCTTCCTTTTGTTAATTTTAGTTATACTAACTATTCCCGCCTTTTATTAATTTTAGTTATACTAACTATTCCCGCCTTTTGTTAATTTTCGTTACACTAACTATTCCCGCCTTTTATTAATTTTAGTTATACTAACTATTCCCGCCTTTTGTTAATTTTAGTTAGACTAACTATTCCCGCCTTTTGTTAATTTTAGTTATACTAACTATTCCCGCCTTTTGTTAATTTTAGTTATACTAACTATTCCCGCCTTTTGTTAATTTTAGTTAGACTAACTATTCCCGCCTTTTGTTAATTTTAGTTATACTAACTATTCCCGCCTTTTATTAATTTTAGTTACACTAACTATTCCCGCCTTTTGTTAATTTTAGTTAGACTAACTATTCCCGCCTTTTGTTAATTTTAGTTAGACTAACTATTCCCGCCTTTTGTTTATTTTAGTTAGACTAACTATTCCCGCCTTTTGTTAATTTTAGTTAGACTAACTATTCCCGCCTTTTGTTTATTTTAGTTAGACTAACTATTCCCGCCTTTTGTTAATTTTAGTTATACTAACTATTCCCGCCTTTTTGTTTATTTTAGTTATACTAACTATTCCCGCCTTTTGTTAATTTTAGTTATACTAACTATTCCCGCCTTTTGTTAATTTTAGTTAGACTAACTATTCTCGCCTTTTGTTAATTTTAGTTAGACTAACTATTCCCGCCTTTTGTTTATTTTAGTTATACTAACTATTCCCGCCTTTTGTTTATTTTAGTAAAACTAACTATTCACGCCTTTTGTTAATTTTCGTTAGACTAACTATTCCCGCCTTTTGTTTATTTTCGTAAGACTAACTA
This sequence comes from Chrysogorgia sp. JL179-B06, assembly GCA_035772405.1. Lineage (NCBI taxonomy): Eukaryota > Metazoa > Cnidaria > Anthozoa > Scleralcyonacea > Chrysogorgiidae > Chrysogorgia > Chrysogorgia sp. JL179-B06. The sequence goes on from JAYKKM010000320.1 coordinate 92,059, forward strand.
TTCCCGCCTTTTGTTTATTTTCGTTTGACTAACTATTCCCGCCTTTTGTTTATTTTAGTTATACTAACTATTCCCGCCTTTTGTTAATTTTAGTTAGACTAACTATTCCCACCTTTTGTTAATTTTAGTTAGACTAACTATTCCCGCCTTTTGTTAATTTTAGTTAGACTAACTATTCCCACCTTTTGTTAATTTTAGTTATACTAACTATTCCCGCCTTTTATTAATTTTAGTTATACTAACTATTCCCGCCTTTTGTTAATTTTAGTTAGACTAACTATTCCCGCCTTTTGTTAATTTTAGTTATACTAACTATTCCCGCCTTTTATTAATTTTAGTTACACTAACTATTCCCGCCTTTTATTAATTTTAGTTAGACTAACTATTCCCGCCTTTTGTTAATTTTAGTTAGACTAACTATTCTCGCCTTTTGTTTATTTTAGTTAGACTAACTATTCCCGCCTTTTGTTAATTTTAGTTAGACTAACTATTCCCGCCTTTTGTTTATTTTAGTTAGACTAACTATTCCCGCCTTTTGTTAATTTTAGTTATACTAACTATTCCCGCCTTTTGTTAATTTTAGTTATACTAACTATTCCCGCCTTTTGTTAATTTTAGTTATACTAACTATTCCCGCCTTTTGTTAATTTTAGTTAGACTAACTATTCTCGCCTTTTGTTAATTTTAGTTAGACTAACTATTCCCGCCTTTTGTTTATTTTAGTTATACTAACTATTCCCGCCTTTTGTTTATTTTAGTAAAACTAACTATTCACGCCTTTTGTTAATTTTCGTTAGACTAACTATTCCCGCCTTTTGTTTATTTTCGTAAGACTAACTATTCCCGCCTTTTGTTTATTTTCGTTTGACTAACTATTCCCGCCTTTTGTTTATTTTAGTTATACTAACTATTCCCGCCTTTTGTTAATTTTAGTTAGACTAACTATTCCCACCTTTTGTTAATTTTAGTTAGACTAACTATTCCCGCCTTTTGTTAATTTTAGTTAGACTAACTATTCCCACCTTTTGTTAATTTTAGTTAGACTAACTATTCCCGCCTTTTGTTAATTTTCGTTAGACTAACTATTCCTGCCTTTTGTTTATTTTAGTTAGACTAACTATTCCTGCCTTTTGTTTATTTTCGTTAGACTAACTATTCCCGCCTTTTGTTAATTTTAGTTATACTAACTATTCCCGCCTTTTGTTAATTTTAGTTATACTAACTATTCCTGCCTTTTGTTTATTTTAGTTAGACTAACTATTCCTGCCTTTTGTTTATTTTAGTTAGACTAACTATTCTCGCCTTTTGTTAATTTTAGTTAGACTAACTATTCCCGTCTTTTGTTTATTTTCGTAAGACTAACTATTCCCGCCTTTTGTTTATTTTCGTTTGACTAACTATTCCCGCCTTTTGTTTATTTTAGTTATACTAACTATTCCCGCCTTTTGTTTATTTTCGTTAGACTAACTATTCTCGCCTTTTGTTTATTTTCGTTAGACTAACTATTCTCGCCTTTTGTTTATTTTAGTTAGACTAACTATTCTCGCCTTTTGTTTATTTTAGTTAGACTAACTATTCCTGCCTTTTGTTAATTTTCGTTAGACTAACTATTCCCGCCTTTTCTTAATTTTCGTTAGACTAACTATTCCTGCCTTTTGTTTATTTTAGTTAGACTAACTATTCTCGCCTTTTGTTAATTTTCGTTAGACTAACTATTCCCGCCTTTTGTTTATTTTCGTTAGACTAACTATTCCCGCCTTTTCTTAATTTTCGTTAGACTAACTATTCCCGCCTTTTGTTAATTTTCGTTAGACTAACTATTCCCGCCTTTTGTTTATTTTCGTTAGACTAACTATTCCCGCCTTTTGTTAATTTTCGTTACACTAACTATTCCCGCCTTTTGTTAATTTTCGTTAGACTAACTATTCCCGCCTTTTCTTAATTTTCGTTAGACTAACTATTCCCGCCTTTTGTTAATTTTCGTTAGACTAACTATTCCCGCCTTTTGTTTATTTTCGTTAGACTAACTATTCCCGCCTTTTGTTAATTTTCGTTACACTAACTATTTCCGCCTTTTCGTAATTTTCGTTAGACTAACTATTCCCGCCTTTTGTTAATTTTCGTTAGACTAACTATTCCCGCCTTTTGTTTATTTTCGTTAGACTAACTATTCCCGCCTTTTGTTAATTTTCGTTACACTAACTATTCCCGCCGTTTGTTAATTTTAGTTAGACTAACTATTCCCGCCTTTTGTTAATTTTAGTTAGACTAACTATTCTCGCCTTTTGTTAATTTTCGTTACACTAACTATTCCCGCCTTTTGTTAATTTTCGTTAGACTAACTATTCCCGCCTTTTGTTGATTCTCGTTAGACTAACTATTCCCGCCTTTTGTTGATTCTCGTTAGACTATCTATTCCTGCCTTTTGTTGATTCTCGTTAGACTAACTATTCCCGCCTTTTGTTGATTCTCGTTAGACTATCTATTCCTGCCTTTTGTTGATTCTCGTTAGACTAACTATTCCCGCCTTTTGTTGATTCTCGTTAGACTAACTATTCCCGCCTTTTGTTAATTTTCGTTAGACTATCTATTCCTGCCTTTTGTTGATTCTCGTTAGACTAACTATTCCCGCTTTTTGTTGATTGTCGTTAGACTAACTATTCTCGAAAATCATATTTTTGCATATTGAATGATAAATATACCCAATATATGTAAATTCAAAATTAATTGCTTTTGTTCTGAGTGAACTCAACCGTGGTAGTCATAAAAAGAAATCTAAAACGGTACAATTCCCCTATTCACGTCAATCTGTTGTCGTCGTCTTTGAAGCTAAAAACACTCGTATATATTTCGCGTTTTATCAGATCTAAACTCAACATCATTCTTACCGTAGTAAACAGCATCTGTTATTTTATGAAAGATTCCTTCTGCTTGTGTGCTCGATATAATTTCACCTGTCTTCAGAAACACTTTTTCGTTTCTTAGAACAATAACTGAAGCATCTCCATTTGGACAATGATAAAGAACTTCTTGTTTTGACGTGATGACCTTAAGTTTACTCGAGGTCACGATGTTGTTTATACGTGTTGTATCGCTGTAGTCTTTCAGAACGAAACCTTGGGGACAACGTCTTTCATTCCATGTTGGACAGAAACCATTAGGCAGGCTTACAGGCTGGTTTATTAAGAGAAAATAAAAAGAATCAGTAGAAAATTATATATTGACAATCAACCAATAGAAGATCAACCTCCACAATCAATAAAATGCCTATGCAATGGCAAAAATCGGTTGTAAAATAACTCTTTTGTTTAAAAGAACTCTTGAAACTATAAAGACTAACAATGTACAACGTTTTCATATCTCACTTCACTCTTGAGATATTGAGATTTGTTTAATATGTAAATGATCATGCTTATGACATCACACTGCATAATAACTTATTGAAAACGCTTGTGCATGTCCTTGAGATTATGTAATGAAATCACTTGAAATGCATGTACATGTGCGTGGATGTATCTAATGACATCAAACATGCAAATTATCAAACGATTCCACGTGATAATGGTAAAGATATGCAGAATTTTTCAAATGTCATTATGCATTGTGATGTCATAAGTATGATCATTTACATATTAAACGAAGAGTGAAGTGAGATATGAAAAAGTTGTAAATGGTTAGTATTTATAGTTTCAAAAGTTCTTTCAAAACAACGAGTTATTTAAAAACTGAATTTTTCGTTGCATAGGCACTTTAACTCTTTCCTGTCCCGAAGTCGTCAATCGAAAAACACGGCACACGGTAACGCAAGATTAAAAATTGAAATTCGACAAGCGCCAGGCACATCATGAGATCCACTCACACGCCAAGTTTGATTTGATTTCATAAACAACTCTGCAGCGATTGGTGGCATTTTGAATTTTCATGATGCTACGCGGGCGCGCAAGATGGCATTTTCTAGAAAAATGGTTTTTCAAGTTTTTCAACCTAATTTATGATAATTAATGCTAATTTATATTATCATGATGTGTCTTGTAATTCGGAAAATTCAAAAGCATTGGTAACAGCCGGTTTATTAGACTTTCAGAAAAGGTGTAGATTTCGCAACAGTTATGGATATTTCCAGAGATATCAATAGAACAAAGAGGTAGTTCAATTTTGGATGTTTTTGCCTGACAGGAAAGAGTTGAGCATTTCGATTTTGATTAGCTGTTACAACCTAGCGCCCATCATTATTGATCTTATTCCAAAATGGCTGCCAAATTAATATTTTTTTAAATGAATATATATTAGCCTTTATAGCCTCGTTATTGTGCACGAAATTCAAAACAATTTGTCTTCTGAAACGAGGCTATAGGGCTAATTTAAATGCATGTAAAAGAATATTAAATTGGCAGCCATTTTGGAATAAGGTCTACACCCTCGTTCATAATGGCGACCAATTTAAATATTCCTTTATGTACATCTTAATTAGCCTTTAGGCCCTCGTTTGTATGCCAAAAGAATCTTTGCTCCTTAAAGGGATGTGGCAATATAAATTAACTTTGTCTCATTTGAAAGAACTCGTGAAATGGTATAACAAGACCTTTTGCAATTTTCCCTTATCTTTTTTGGTTTTCGAAATAATTTGACGAAAGAGAGGTGCTGTCCGCCATCTTGGAATTATTTTCGATATGCATGTTACGTCATAAGCAGGGTAAAGTGAAAATTTTATCTTGCCAACTCGATTATGTTGCACTATTTCCGTTTTCAATTGGCCCGCAACATTTTAAAAAGCCTTCCGCGGAAATTCGGTCACCTATGGAGTAGTTTCATTGTGACGTCACCAATTTCCTAGTTAATTAGGTCAAATATTACAACAAGATGCATATGGCGGATTGTAGACAGATACAGAAAAATTGTAAAAGGTCTTCTTATACCATTTAACGAGTTCTTTCAAATGAGACAAAGTTAATTTATATTGCCATATCCTTTTAAAGTGCCTATAACATCCAAACATTTTATTGTTTTATTTGGAAGAACTTTTAAAATGATAAAGCAACTTCTTTTGAAGATTTTCGTTTCTTCGCTTTGTTTTTTACATATGTCAGTTTGTTTGATATGCAAATGTCTAGAATTTCGTCACACATGCATAATGACTTATCAGAGAATGTTATATATATCTGCTTTCATGAAATAAAAACACTAAAGTGTTAAGGGTGAATAAAATGTGCGCGTGTTTCTCTCACAATACCAAACTTCGTGGTTTTAAAGGATTTCGTTTGAGAATGAAAGTGATACACAAACTTCTCCGGTAAGTCACTATGCGTGTGTGACGAAATTGCAGACATTTGCATAATATCAAAGAAACTAAAATATATCAAAAACAAAACGAAGAAGTAAAAATCTTCAAAAGAAGTTACTTTATCATTTTAAAATTTCTTCCAAATAAGACAATAAAATTTGTTGACGTTTATATACACATAAAGGAATATTTAAAATGGCAGCCTTTATGAAAGAGGCGCCAAGAAGGACAACAACGAAAACAAAAACAACAAAACAATATGTACTTTTACCTGTTGTACTTGTTGTTGATTAAAACATTCTCCAAGCTCCTTACACTGTTGACATGTTTTTCCATTTGATTCTTCAAAGGTAAAGTTACACAACTTTGACTTGCAGTCTATAACCTATATCGGGATATATCAAACTTAGTGGCTTATAACATAACAACCCTTCCGAAAATATCCAATAGATTATTCCATAGCAAAATCCTGTAGAATGTTCTATAGAATATTCTATAAGATTTTGGGACATATTCTATTGGAGATTTAATAGCATATTCTATAGGATGTTCTATAAGATGTAATAGAATATTCTATAGAATATTCTATAGAATATTCTATATTCTATAATAATAATATTCTAATAATATAATAATATTATAATAATATATAATATTATAATAATATATAATATTATTATTATAATATTCTATATTCTCTGTATTCTATAGAATATTCTCTGTTAATTAAGTAGCTATAGACCAGAGCCTAGAGGGGCTAGGCCCTGGTGAAGGTCCTAGTAAAAGTATTTTGGCAAGAATACATGAATAGCCAAAGGACGGTATTTTATTGATCATTTTATAAGTGCGTGATGCCATGATATTTCAAGTATGTTTTTATTTATTTGTAATTTATCGGAAAAGAACACCATACCAATCCTGTCTTCCCATAACCATATTTTTTAGTCCATCTCACCATTCAATTTAATATTAACCAAACCTTTGAATTTATTAACTATAACTTCAAATGTATGCACAGCGAGCGTGATTCTTCCTTGGTCGTTCGTTCCTGCTGATGACCAGCTAGAATCCCAATCAAAATTCTACGGCATGGTTCAATAGCGTAAATCGACAGCCCGACGTAAACAATTCAAAAGCCAAACACAACAATCGGTTTTTCTAAACAGATTATAACTTAACAATGCTTTTTTTCTTCTTCTTATGCTGTCCATCGATTACCGATGATGACTAGATGAGGTGTTTGAGTCTCCAATGTAGTAATAGGCCCTTTTCACTATATGAAACAAACGACTGCACTGCTCACAGGAATGATCTGGATTTCCTGGATTGTTTCTGATAAACTGTTTTCGTACTGCATCATCATCTCTTCTTTTCTCGATGTTTTCCATGCCATCCCTGATAACTTTCCTCCACTCTTGTCGATTTTGAGCAGTTTCTTCCCATTTACTCACATCAATCCCAGTAGCCTTCATATGTCGTTTCATAACATCTTTGAAGCGAAGCTTCTGGCCACCTCTGAGTCTGGCTCCGTCACCAAGCTCTCCATACAACAAGATGCGTGGTGTTCGGTCCTGACGCATACGCATGACATGCCCAGCCCACCTGAGTTGGTGTGCTGATAAAAGAGCTTCGACACTCACCAAGCTGGCCCTTCTGAGCACTTCCACGTTTGTAATGTGGTCCTGCCACTTTATTCCCAGTATTCTCCTCAGATGTCTCATCTGTACGGAGTTAAGTTTAACTTATCAATGCTTTTATAAACATTGTGTGCATATGTAGGCTGTTGATGAATCACGAAGTATGAAAATCAGATTATTTAACTTTTAATTTAAAGCTCTCTATATTTTTAATATTTTTTAACTGGGCAAAAAAGTGGGGGTGGGGCTGAAGCCACCATAGGTTCCTGCCCCTACGCGGTCCTTAAAATGAAGGGCGAAAGGTGTAATAGCACTAAATGACTGTCAGGATTTGCGCTATCCGGGCAATGGGATCATTTCTTTACCTTTATCTGGTTTGAACATTGCGGATTTTTTCCAACACTTAGACATTGATAGTAAAACCAATATTTACACTGACCAACATCTGAACGATAAGCAGTCCCAGGTAAACATCGTCTTTGCTCGTCACACCAGCCACAACCTTTGCGGGAAAGACAACTTTTGCAACTAGTTAATGGAGGACAGTAACTGACTGTGCAACCCCGTCCCTGTCAAATAAAGAAGAAAATTCTTTACCACATAACATGAATACGAACACGGCATGTTTGGTCAATACCCGTGTTTTTATAGGACTATATATATGGTACATAGGCGATCGTCACGCTCGTATAATTCCCGGAAAGGAATCGAACCTGTAACCTTCTGATTGCCGGTGAGACGCTCTAACCATTGAGCCACCGAGACTCAGATGGAGAGCGAAGGTTACAATGATGTGCTGGTTCGATTGATATATACGTACTGCCTATGCGGCAGTCACTATATATCGGTAGGATACGAGCTTGATGATTGTATCGTCTGTCTACTCCAAGCTCTAAACTTCCAAACCTTACCAATATATAGTGACTGCCGCATAGACAGTATACGTATATCAATCGAACCAGCACATCATTGTAACCTTCGCTCTCCATCTGAGTCTCGGTGGCTCAATGGTTAGAGCGTCTCACCGGCAATCAGAAGGTTACGGGTTCGATTCCTGTCCGGGACTCGAATGATGATACGAGCTTGACGATCGCCTATGTATCGTCTGTCTACTCCAAGCTCTCCCACATTACTACAGCAGTGTGAATATTAACACACTATATATGCATGGTAAAGAAAAATGGACGGTGGTTTAAACCCATGGTTTAACTTTGGCAACGAATATTAAGTAGTAAATACTATATAACGACTTATACTTGTACGATGTTATGTTACTCTTTGTTACTGTATGGTATCTGTAAGTTACACTTCAGATGCATAATTAGTTATTTTATCAAATAATTTCCCATCGCAACCAGGTGATAAATCAGACATAGTTTGACGCTACTCTGGCTTTAAAAAGTTTTTTGAACATAACTTTAAAAGTTACTGTCCATGACCCAACGTTTTGACACTCCAATCTAGTATCTTCATCAGGGGTGATGGCCGGGGTCCCTATTTATACCCTCATAGAACCGATGATGACGTTATCTATTAACAAGATGCAAATGAGCTTCTGGTAATAAACCACCGTAATCGCGATTAGTCGCGATATGCCAAGCCTCCAGACAACGTCTCTGATGGTACCGCGGATTAGTGGTAATAATCCCACGCAATCTCATGGTAAATTACTTAACATTTCAAAGCTTCTAATTTCCTGTGGTAATGAATTCCACAGTTTTGGTGCTGCAACCGAGAATGCTCTGATTCCATGAGTCACCGTTTTGGATTTTGGCTCGAGTAGCAGATTTTGGTCAGATGATCTCAAAGTACGAGTAGGTTTATATTTAGTTAGCAACTCAGTAATACAAACAGGCACCTGGCCATGCAAAGCCTTGAAAGTAATTATTAGTATCTTAAAAACAATCCGTGATCTCACCGGCAACCAGTGAAGATTACGTAGCGAAGGGGAGATATGCTCCGATTTTTTAACCCCCGCAACAAGTCTAGCAGCTGTATTTTGTATTCGCTGTAACTTGCTCAATTCAGTATCTGGTAAGCCATATAGGATGCTATTACAGCTGTCAAGTTTTGATGTTATGAATGCATGCACCAACTTCTCACAGTCCTTTTTACTCAAATATTTCCTGATCTTGCCAATATTTCTGATAGCCAAAGTGGCCGATTTACAAATGTTATTTACATGAGTATTTAATTTTAAATGTCTATCAACAGCAACACCGAGATCACGTGCAACCGGAGCCGGTTGGATTATCACATCATTGACACATATTTCTGGCATTGGTTCGCAATGCATAAAACGTGATGATAGATGGACAATCCCGGTTTTACTTGGATTGCATATAAGACCATTCATAGTACACCAGATGGTGACGTCCTTAATACATAACTCAAGTTTAGCTAGAGCAGCAGGTCGATCACATGGAGATTTTATAGGCATATACAGCTGTGTGTCATCAGCGTACATTATGCAATCAAGGCCGTGGGCTTTGATCACATCTTCCAATGGCGCAAAGAAGAGTGAAAACAGAAGTGGACCCAGTACAGAACCCTGAGGTACACCATATTGCAATGGTTTATTTGAGGAATGCGTATTCTTCACCATAACTGACCTTCCATCCTAGGCGACATCTGCAGTAGTTTGGTCCAACACAAGTTCCATATTGGCCACAATTACCAACATCTCTGCAATGATACTCTGAACAATCTTCTCCTTCGTATCCTTTGTTGCAATTGCACGTTGCTTTCCTGCAAACGCCATTGTGGAAACAGGAGTTCAGGCAGTTCTGATCTGAAGAGAGGAAAGAGGAATATTAAAGGACATTGGCAATAAAAATAAGTACTTTTTTTATCAAAGCACGTAACTTAAATAGCCGGAATATAGTAGTTTGAGGTTGTAAAAATGCAGCTCGTAAAGCATATTAATTGCACTGTCAAAGTTGCTAACCTGAATCATTGTCCGCCATCTTGGATGTATTTTATATGCGTGTGACGTCACAACCGGAGTAAAGAGAAATTTTATCTAGCCATCCTCATGTCTTTATAAGTTTGAAACTCGATTTTTGTGAATGTCTTCCTTTTTCAATTGAACCACATCATTTTAAAAAGCATTCCGCGGGAAACTCGGCTACACGTAGAGTAGTTTCATCAGGTTTACCCCAGGTGTAACGTCACCAACTTCCCAGTTAATTAGGCAAAGTATTACAACAAGATGGCGGATGACAGGATTGTCTTTGGTCAAAATTAGTGCTGTTGTTTTCTACAAGAGTATAGTTTTGTTTACTTGGATTACCTTCGTAAGCCTGTTTGTTAATCATAAAGTCAAAAAATTGAAATTGTGACTTATAGTTGCCAATATCCAATATCCTTATACAACAGACGACACCAGGACATTGCCGTGCTCATAAGGTAAAGAATAATCTATCTTCTCCACACATAACAGAATTATTTAGACGAAAACAACAGCGTTATGAATTGCGTAATGCACACTTTGAAAAACCTACTAGGTTTAAAAGTGTAAGATATGGAAAACATTCTCTCAAATACTTCGTACCTTATTTATGGTCCAAGTTAGAAATGGAAGACAGAGAATATACTAACTTGAAATTTTTTATAAGTAATATAAGTAATAAAAGAAAGAAAGATCTGGAGAGCATGTTAGAGGGTGGATGTAGAAACTGCGGACTATGCTCTAATTAAAATAAGATAAACACGTCGTGGACCATTTAAATTTCCTATAGTTGATATTTTATTTTATAACTATTTTTATTTAATTTTAAGTGTTTGTAAATTATATAGACCACTATTTCTTATATATTGTGATATATAGTAATACATAGATATATAGTAATATAATTTGTAATATATACATTCTCTTTTATTGAAATGTTTGTAATAGCTAAATAGTGTCCCCAATTAGCTGTTGTAGCTCAATATATTGACACTCAAATAAAGTTTTCATCATCATCATCATCCTTTAAACTTAGTACAAAGATTAATTAAACATTAATAAGATAAGTAATAATTTTAGTTAAGCACTAATACTATTAGTAATTAAACGTAAAATGAATATTAGAGACCAGCACAAAATTCGAATGTGGAGAGCCATTTCGTAACAAATTTTAAAGAAATTTTGCTGATGTTTCGTTACCAACGCTCGACGAAAACTAATACTTAAATATATTTACAGTGTTAATAATAAGCCAATCAAATCAAGGGAAGGTGCCGACAATAAATGTATTTACAATGACATTACCTTAGAGAATGTGGCGGCCAGAATAGTTTGAAGAAACAAAGAATAAAGTTACTTGATATGTAACTTTTTTTTATTATTTACTTATTTTCACTATTATCTTCCTTTCCTTATATTATTATTATTATTATTATTATTGCTATGTAATAAATTATCATTAATTTGTAAAATATAATATTATCTAATTTTTAATTAATTTCAGATGTAATTGAGATTTTATTGAATAAAGTTTTTATTTTATTATTATGTCAAGGTAAATTGTTTTAACGAATTTCTCCAGCAATAACCTCCGCCTGTTAACAAAACTATTTTGTAAAAAATTGAGAACATACCACGTAAAACTATTATTATTACAAGACCAATGCAATTCGCAAGAAAGTATGTACAAGACTCGGCCTATTATGTCAGCCAGTCATTTTGAGAGCGCGATTTATCATACTACAAATTTTATATAGTCATATTTTTTTACATAAGTAGTTAACATGGTCCAATAGCATTTACAAAGAAAACGATGTGGGTCCATATCTTTAATTACTTAGCAGTCACACCCTTTTCCGAACACAACATTTTTAAAGGCACGAAACTGTAGGACGCACCTTATTTCTCCAAACAGGTAAGTGCTAAGGGTCTGATAGTTTATATGTGGTACATGCAATACCAGAGCTGTGCAATGACGAATTATTTTACAAATATGTCAATGCCTTCATATATTTTAGCCTTTCCCAAAAATGAGGAGAAAAATGTCAAATTACATCTCTTCCAAAGGCCCTAGATATTTTTTGGAGTAGTCTAACAACAAATCAATTCGTCATCGCACAGCTAATACCTGTATGAACTCACAGTGAAAATTTCAGGCCTATGGGTTAAATATAGAATTTGAGGAAAAACACTTTAAGGTGGCTCGATAGTCTAAATCATGAGAAATTAAAATATTTGTAATGAGATTTGAGCTTCATCGTGGTTCATTGCATAGCTCTAGTAGTGCTGTAGTGGTCTTGTTTACTGAAAAGTTTTATACCCTCCACGTTTACCTGAGTGGAGAAATCGTGTTTCCAATAAATCCAGAAAACTAATTTGCAGAAAATCTGCCGCTTATAATAAACACAATGCAGTTTCTCATAATTTAGACTATCGAGCCACCTTAACTCCTCACACTACACACCTATTCCCTTTTGACATATTGCAGGATAAAAAGAATCACAACTGGTCGTCATAAATGAATCACCATTGAAGGTCTGGCAATCAACTCCATCAACCTATAACAGCAATATTTATAAACAATTTAAACCAGAACAGTTAAAATAAACAAATTAGTTATCTACGAGAGTTTCAGAATGCCAGACAGGAACTGGAACACAAACGTTGTGATTACGTCTGTTTTAAACCATGTTCAGGTGATACAGGTAAACGAAAACAAAACAGGGAAAAAGTGTGTCAACGAGAACCAATAAAAGGGTATATGAACGGAAAATTAAGATGACTTTTTATTGATTTATTTGAAAGAACTCCTAAAACAATAAAGAATGGCTTTTTACAGTTCTTTCATTTCTTTTTTTTGATAACTATTTTTGGCACTAAATTAACTAACAATTGCATACACTATTAATACAAACATGTATGTATGAACAGAGGATATATAAATCTAAGGTAATAATAAAGGGTAAATCTAATGTAATATGCCAAAAATTGGCAAAGCACAAACGGGACTAAGTCCCATGCAAGGTGCTCACCAGTAAGATGTAAGTAATGATTTAAACCGGGGGAAAGAGACTGAGAAAAATAAGAGAAAAAAACTTACACAAAATACTCAAAATGTAGTTATTGAGTGTGAACTAAACATGTCAGGATTAAAGTTACTTACAGTTAAGTTAAAATAAGTTTTTCGTAGCTAAGATTTAAACATGGAGATGGTATGAAAGGAGTTAGGAGGAGCAGACTTAAGTATGTAATTCCACAGTTTTACTATTCTGATGAAATACGACCCTTGGAATGTTCTAGTTTTACAGTATGGGTTTTTAGAAGAGATGCGGAGCCTGCACGAGTCCTACTTACAGTGATAGGAAAATACTGTAAAATATTTAGATCTGTGATATTATGCGTGCATTTATAATTTCTTAGTTACGTCCAAACTGGACTACTGCAATAGCCTACTTATTGGCCTTCCTGATAAGGAGATCTCGAAACTCCAACGGATCCAGAATTCTGCTGCCACTAGACTTCGAAAAACAGACCATATTTCACCAATCCTTCGGAAGCTACATTGGCTTCCTGTTCGTAAGCGTATCATTTTTAAAGTACTCCTCATCACATACAAAGTTTTGAATGGATTTGGTCGTAAATACCTAACTGAGATTCTCTCTATCCATAAGCCTTCCCGTCTTCTACTAATGATTTTAATTAAGGCCTTCCCAGCCGGAAGGCCTTAAAGTTGCATTTTTCGCAACTGGTCCCGGTTTGGTCTTAAAATGTATGTATCCAACACTCGAAGTTTTCCTTCACCATAAATCTTTCGGCATGTAGTTTGATCGAGTGAAATGCCAAATATTACCTATATAAATGCCAAATATAATATATATATATATATATATATATATATATATATATATATATATATATATATATATATATATATATATATATATATATATATATATATATATATATATATATATATATATATATATATATATATATATATATATATATATATATATTATACTCAACTTTATCCAATAATTATTAAAGATCAACATACCTTGCTTGGAAAATCGTCAATCCATACGGCTGTTACATTTGATTTTGCGAAAACCCGTTTATTGAGTAACCTCCTAAATACACTCAGTTCATTAGCGTCTCCTTTCCTTCTTTTTATCAGCGAGCTCCTTTTGTCCTACGATCAAAACACTCAAGTTACTATACTCAAATATAGGTTTTCAATGATAAAGTTAGTATATACAAACAATACAAGTAAAATAAGTAATTTCATGATCTCGCGCGGGAACTCATGCTCATAACCGGTTAAATTCGGAATATATCCAGATCATTGATGCATATCGAGCAATATAACATCGTTATATAACATCGTATAATATCGATCACATTTATTCTAATTTTGCACGAGTACAGCCTGAACCACCCACAGTGAACATTAGAAATGCTATTATTGAATCTACAGCACACAACAGGCGAAAAATATGGCTGTCACTATTGATAAACACTTAACAAACTAAATTGGATTCCTTATTATGATGACATCACAATTAACAAATGTGTACTTATTCTCAAAAGATTGTCTGGAAATGCCCCATCTTATATGGAAGAGCTATTCTTAACTAACAATTCACTGCATAATAGATCAACCAGATTTGGATCCATAAACTTAGTCTGTCCCAAGTTTAAGCGTAGTGGTGATGGAGGGAGATCGTTTACTGTATCATCAATAAAACTGTGGAACAGTCTACCAGTTAACATTAAAAAAATGAATAGTGTACATTCGCTTAAGACAGCTTTGAAGAGATTTTTTATGGACTCTTATAAGAATATTGACAACTTTGAAGCACTATTATAATGTTTATATACTGAATAATCTTTTTATCATAATATTTTACTTGATGTTGTATACATATCCATTTTTACCAGGTAATTTATTCTGTTTTATTTTACCCATATCTTATTTTATTATTAATTCTAGATGGTGTGAAATTTTTCTCACCTTATAACCTTAATACTGTAATATTATACTGTAATATATATTGTATTGTAGTTAGGAGGTCCACTGGTTTGTCAGCTTCTCAGTTGTTATGTGTAGCCTCATTAAATAAAGTTATTATTATTAGCGCTTAAAGATTAATTGTGTGCAAAAAATGTTTTTGTCTTACATAACATTGCTAATATTCGACGTCATCGGGACACCGCATCTACTGAGCGACTCAACCATGCATATATCTTCTCGGCTTGACTCTTGCAATAGCTAAATTGCAACATCTTCAAAATGTAGCGACGATAGGCTAGTTACTCGCACTGGTCGGAGTCAACATATAACGCCCGTTTTAGAGAAGTTACACTGGCTTGATGTTAGGAAAAGAATTATCTTTATGATCCTTGTAACGTACAAAGCAATAACTGGCATTGCCCACAAATATATTGTGGATCTTCTAGCACATTACAATCCAGTACGTGAACTACGACCACAGGATAAAAGCCTTCTTGTTATTCCTAGGTCTAGAACTACTGCTTTAGGTGACCGTGCATTTTCTGTATGTGCATCAAGTCTGGAATGATTTACCACAAGATATAAAACTTTTTAAGTCAATTGACATTTTTAAATCAAATCTGAAGACTTATCTTTTTAATTCTTAGTTAGTTGTTCATTTTTAATATAACATTTTAAAGATTATAGTAAATCAACCTGATATTCATGCCATCGATGACAATCAAATTAAACGAGTAAAGAGGTGCTTGATGTGAGATGATCATGTTTCGAAGATTACTTCAAAAGTAGCCAAAGTTATTGGAGTCTTGAGGAGATTAAAATCATTTCTCCCACGTCGAATCCTAATCTTAATTTATAAATTCTTAATCCAACCACATTTCGACTATTATAGCAGCGTTTGGGTAACTTAGGTAAAGGTCTGGGACATAAACTTCAACAATTACAAAATAGGGTCGCTCGTATTATCAATGGTCAGACTACAACGGGTCACATGAAATTCTTACCGAATTAAATTGGTTCAATGGAGAAGGTCTTCAATTGAGAAGGTCTCAGCAATTCAAAATGCTCATGTATAAAACAATCAATAAAATGGTACCAGAATATATTTCTAACAAATTTACTTCAGTTCATTCGGTCCATAGTCATAATTTACGAGGTTCGGATTCTAAACGTTTTGTTACGAGACCTTTAACCGAGGCACTCAAGAGAAGCTTTACATACCGAAGAACTTTACTGTGGCATAGCTTACCTGTGGAGGCAATTAATGCTAAGTCGATTGCTGATTATAAATTATATATATATAGTATTATTAATGTTAAAGTGGCACAACGATGAAAATCCACCCCTGTTTTTTAGATTTTCTTTAGCAGAGAATAGTATTTCAGGGTCGAAAGATCATCGATGTAAACAAAACTAATGAAATGGTATTTTGAAGTAAGTATTTTGAGCTCTGAGATCACTATAATATCATTTAGGCCGCCATTACTAAGAACGCGTGTTCCAAAGTGAGCCCGCAATTTCAAAAGGTAATGTTGTTTGTGACGTCATATTCTCAATACTACGCCTGAATTTCAGTCGAGGTTACTTGTTTTCTTGTTTTTTTCGAGAAGTAGATGAAATGTCCAGCCTTTCAGACGAATAATTTGAACGACCTTGATCACTATGGATTTACTTGAAGAATTAGCCATGTGGAGTCTTCGCGTTGAGAATCTGACGTCACTTCGTTACGCTGGTCAGGAACATGATCGATTAAATGGCGGACGCAACAACCCCAGATTCAGAGTCGGAAAAATAATACTTATCGTCGAATCGCAAAACGGTTTCGACCGAGTAATATTAGCAGCTTTGCTTTATAAATACGTAAACATATCGATAGGTAATAATTTGATCGTAGTACCACTTTAACGTAAATGTATATAATATTATTAAGTAATTATGTTTTATTTTTATTTTTATTAGTTATCTTGTATTAGTTAGTTAGTAGTTTATACACGGCTCCAGAGAAAAGTACATTGTGTGAACAATAATATATACGACAATAACAACAATATATGAAAATAACCATAATATACGAAAATAACAATAATATACAGTATGAAAATACGGTAATAATATACAATATTATATGGCCAGGGTTACTTCCGGTTGAATTACGCAATGTCATTGGTTAATTTGCGGTCCGGATTTTGCTGTAATGACCTCCGCTGGAAATGCGAGGGCATTACGAAAAGTGATAATGCCCTAGAACTACAAAAGGCACAAACGCCTCAATATATCAGGTTTAAATTTCCATAGCTTACTTTTCACTCATGAGTGATAGTGAGCATTCGGAAAGCGAGTTCTATAGAAAGCTCGACAAATAGGCAGCAGGAGATCGAAAATTTTATACAAGCACGCAGAGTGTAAATACTGTGAAGAAAACTATAAGTGATTTAAAAACATTTTATCGCTACCTTGAAAAAATAAACAAGAAAAATCTCAAGTTGGAATTTATACCTCGCGAAGAATTGAATCATTTGCTCTGCAAATTTTTCATGAATGTTCGTAAAGATAATGGCGACGAGTGTGAGCTGGGTAGTCGTTCTGGATTACAAAGAAGCATACAAAGATACATCACCAGCATGAATTCACCAGTCAAAATTTTGCATGAAGGAGAGTTTGAAAAGTCCTGGCAAGCCCTCGCTTCAAAACGAAAAAACCTCGTCCATAAGCTAGAAAACGAAACAAACCAAATGCAACTCGGGCACTTCAACGAAGAGGAACATGTTCTATTTCAAGAAGGGGAATTTGGTAGCATGAGTGGACCCGAAGTTCTCCAAAGAACAATTTGGTGGTTTTTAGCTCTTCATTTTGGGTTTCGTGCAAGAGATTAAAGCAAGAAACTTCGTTGGGGAGATGTCGAACTTCTGGAAGACCCAACTCACGGCCGTGAGACTCTTGTTGTTTGGCTTGCCGAACGAGGGTCAAAAACTCCAAAATACAGGAAAGGGGACACCAACGGTCGATCATCATAAAACTTTACGCCACCGACTCGGAGAGATGCCCTGTAAAGTATTATAAGATCTTTAAAATTCATCGTCCTGTCGAAATCAATGCACCGGATGCTCCGGCCTGTTTTTCTTGTCAGTGAGAAATGGTAAACGGCTACAGAACGGAGATATCTGGTACATGAAAAGTCCACTCGGCAAAAATGAAATCGGAAAGTTTCTTACAAAAGCTGCCCAGAATGCAGGCCTTCAACGATCCGGCTCGAAAATAAGCAACTATTCTGTACGAAAGACTGGCATTTCCCGACTTCTTGACGGCAATACACCAGAAAACTTTGTTGCTCAACTATAAGTGGTCACAAAAGCACCGAAAGTTTACAGTCGTACAAATCGTCAAGCAACCAACATCAGCGCCAAATGTCTTATTTTTTGAGCATGAAGCATGCAACATGTACAAGCAACATATCAACGTCAAACTCCTAGACCAACTTGATATCAGATAAAAGCAGTTCTACTATGGCTAGCGAATCACTGGATAGTCAGTTTTCGATCAAGCCAATTTGGTTCACGCAACAACACATTCGTTTGTTTAAAAAACAGCGACAATCAAGCGATATTTAGTGGTGCAAAGATTACCAGCATCTCGAACTGTTATTTCCAAATATTTAACTGCGAAGTAAAACATTTACAAGAAGGCAAGAAGAGGCGAGGTGTTTTTATCGACAGCGACGTCAAGCAAGCCAACCAAATTGTTGTCGAAAACTTCTCGTTGAGGCCAGCCATATGACCTCGCTTGTTCGGTCCGTACAGTGAAATATCGGACCTCGGCTGCATTTAATAAGAAACCCCAGTGAGTCCGATATTTCACTGTACATACAGACCTCACGCTTGGTCAATAAGCAGGTAATAACAATAATATACGAAAATAACAACAATATACGAAAATAACAATAATATACGAAAATAACAATAATATACGAAAATAACAATAATATACGACAATAACATTAATATTGGAAAATAACAATAATATACGAAAATAACAATAATATACAAAAATAACAATAATATACGACAATAACAATAATATACAAAAATAATAATATACGAAAATAACAAATAATAATAATAATAATAATAATAATAGTAATACTTATATAGTGCACATATCCAATAGCTGTTCAAGGCGCTTCACAATGATAATACTAAATAAAAGTTATTAACAACTGTCTACGTACAAGTAACAAAATCTAACAAAATACAAATGACTCAACAGATCTTATTAATAACGATGATATTATTATAATAAATAATAATAATATATATAGAGAATAATACATGGATGCGTGGAAATATGAAATATATTACGAGTGTTGACCGGGATATCGAACGAGTGAGCGCAGCGAACGAGTGAGTTATCCTGGTCAACAGACTCAACACGAGAAATAAATTTTTTAAATAAATTTCCAAGCATCCATGTATTTTTCTGTTTATTATGTAATCAACAAATATAGAGCGCACAAGAGTGTAATGCGTGTAATTCAAAACACGATAATCAACACATGTCATGTGATTACCATAAATAATCGCACATGTGTGATTATCAGTTTTATTAGTGGCGGAACCATCAATAAAACACTGTCTATTATATAATAAACGACAATAACGATAATATACGACAATAATGACAATATACGACAACAATAATATACAACAATGATAATATACAACAATGACGATAATATACGACAATAATGATAATATACGACAATAATGATAATATACAACAATAATGATAATATACGACAATAATGATAATATACGACAATAATGATAATATACGACAATAATGATAATATACGACAATAATGATAATATACGACAATAATGATAATATACGACAATAATGACAATATACGACAATAATGATAATATACGACAATAATGATAATATACGACAATAATGATAATATACGACAATAATGATAATATACGACAATAATGATAATATACGACAATAATGATAATATACGACAATAATGACAATATACGACAATAATGATAATATACGACAATAATGATAATATACGACAATAATGATAATATACAACAATAATGATAATATACGACAATAATGATAATATACAACAATAATGATAATATACAACAATAATGATAATATACAACAATAATGATAATATACGACAATAATGATAATATACGACAATAATGATAATATACGACAATAATGATAATATACGACAATAATTAATAATAACTGATAACTTTATTAAAGATCCAATAAAAATAGAATACAATATAAACATCTGATCATAATAAAAAATCAAAATAGAAAGTGTTATAAAAAATGTTCTAAAACTGTTCAAAAATTTTGTTCAATGTTATAAAAATAGTTAATCAGAATTGCGTAACTAATTAATCAACAGATTGCTTTCTGCAACCTCAGTTGCTATGTTCGTGTTAGTTACACATCGTGACGATCTTCGTGATCCTCTTATACATGAAATAGTCGATCACAGCAATGAAAATGAAATATGGCACCGCATCCAGGCTACCGTGATGTTGTAAGATGTTTTTCATTTGTTGGCTGTAGAAGCTCAGCCAATCTCTTGTCAATAATGCTCGTTTCTTTACCTACAACCACCTGTTATGAAAAGACCAGAGGTGTAATTGAACCATGTTCGATTTCCCGTATTCGATCACCGTACTCCCTTTTCCTTGACATTACATGTTTTTTGAAATAAGCGGAGACACTGTGTTTACGATAACTTGGCGCGTTTGGGATGAGAAGACCCTTACATCAAAAAATTGCTTTTGAAATCGGCTCCAGAGACCTTTTGTCGAGATGTCCAACTACGAGCATCATCTTGTCAGTTTCGCAGATCGGGAGGATATTTCTCCTGAGTAAAAGGCTGTTACAAGGTTCTGTTTCAGTTTCTCTACTTCTTCCATATGGACATATTTACTGATTGTATTTAATTAAATATGCTTTTCATCATCATCGATAATATTACAAACAATTTCATATCTAATTAATCATATTGGAAAAATATTGCTTAACATATATGCCCAGCATGAGAATAAAAATTTTCATATTTATTAGTTAATCCGTACGCATTATAGTTCACTATCACACATTCAACCATTCATAAGGAAAATCATCGAATCTTAATCATACATGCATGCCATTTTATTAGGTACCGAAATTACCCCCCTAAAATCCTTTACTATCAATATAATAATCATATAATAGAATATGGCTCTAACCTCCATTCCCAATCCTTTCATTCATTTAAGAGGGGTGGTGGGGGGTGGGAGTGAACAACCGTGGGGGGGTATATCGAGATTACATGGGGCGGCAGGGCACATAGTGCGCTGGGCTGTACCTCTATTCCATTGCATCTGACTCACACATGGGGGGGGTGGATGGGTGGTGGGGGGGTTGGGGGGAGTGTGGTTGGGGGGGGGGGCGGGTGGTGTGGGGGATATGAGTATTTGGGGGGGGGGGGGGATGGGGGGGGGGGGGGGGGGGGGGGGGGGGGGGTGGGGGGGTGGTGTGAATTGTGTGTTTGTTGGGGGGGGTGGGGGTGGGGGGTGGATGTGGGGGGTGGGGGGAGGGGGCCATCTTTCATAGACTTCATTGTAGCCATGCCAGAATATCCATTAATCGAGCTAATGTGGACGATGACATTAACGAACACAAGTTAATCCATTAAATTATACTTTCCAATTTACTGACAAAACTTCATCATTAATAGATGAAATAAAGAATGCATTAAGCCTGAATTTAATCCTACTAATTCACGTCATAACAAATAAAAGAACCCAAATCATGGATTGAATATACTCATAGGGAGCACAATAATTCCTTCATCAGGTATCCAACTCCCATCTAATGTTAATAAATTCATACAGATCCCGCATCATATCATCAGATCAATTCATTCACTACAAGAGACATATAATCATCTTAATCATTATGCAACTTTATGTCTCAGTGGCCCTCATATGATCATTAAAGAATGTAATAGGCATGATCAAACGTATTACAATAATATAATCTAATAACTAATGTTTTAGCATATTCCATATACACACATACATGGATTTATCATATTCATTCCACTCCGGCCGTCAGGTCACGAATTCATTTATCCTTGCTATGACCATACCGCCATGTGGACAGATCATGGCATGATCGTTCGAAAAACCTTTTCCACCATACACAATATGGGAAGATTTTAAGCTGCCAACCCTATCTGAGACTGAGAGCAATCGCGGAACCACTCTTGTTTAAATTGAGGCCACAATCTTTCAATGGCAAAGAAGACAGCCATGATGATAGCCTTTTTCCTTTCAGCAAATCCATAACCCGTTGTTTGGATGGGGGCAAACTTTCTCTGATTTGGCGACGCTGATTGTAGGTGGTGGAGATTATTTGCTTCGCAAGTTGGCCTTGATCTCTCCGTAGATCTCTTTCTGTACGTCGTGGGATTGGTCATAATCCATCTTCTTCAAAGATCAGTGATCTTCAAGGATGATTCGTGAAGAAAGTTGCCAATCCATGGGATTAGGGACATTGAGTCCCACCAAACGGTGCAGGTAGAGAGAGTAGTGCTCTTTCTTCATTTGAACAAGGTCCTCTGCCAGATAAATGCTGGAATGAAGTTTTCTTTGATTGCATTCTCCAAGTGGACCTACAGATTCCCAATGTCATTGATCGTTCGCATAAACATATTTGCCATTTCCCAATAATGGAATTTTGAAAAGCGGCCATATGCAGCATGCGGATACATTTACTGCAATTTTCGATAGCGTCCCGGATTTCATCTTTCCATTTCGTCTACTTTCATCTTTACAAATTTCATTTACAAATGAACGTTTGCCACAACGCAAACCAAGCATTTGTGACCCAAGGTGGTGATCTTAATGTCAGTGTCTCTAAATAGAAACTTTTGCCTGTTCATGGAATTCCTCTTTAAACACACCAGTGTCGTTTTACTGGCATTTGTAGATAGCCGAAATTCCGGCCCTACAAGTTTAAGATGTTGCCCACCCAACGCCCAAGCGCTTCTAACATTCCTGCAACCAGTAGAGGTCGTCTGCAACCATACTTGACTTTGCATCGGTTCTTCTACCTTTAAACTTTTGATCATTGGAGTTATTGCCAAACCATACATCGCCATAGCTAAGGGATCACCTGAGTTGTTCCGTCCAGTTGATAAAATTTCTCCTCCTCCAACAACAAAACATCCTCAACAGGGGCCTGGTAAGTATTGTTTAAGATCGTCGATATTGTGGAACATATGACTTGAATATTTATGGAGAGCTGCTTTCGAATTAAGTGTTAAATGCATTAGTAGCATCGACCAATAATACTTCACATTCGTTCAGAATCCATTATCTCCATTTAAAGCTTGAACTGCCGCCTCGCATCCACTTTCATAGACCGCACAAGTCTGTAAAGGCCCAACTGCTTTCTGTGCATCATCTCGCACTACTCTGAGGAGGGACTTGCAAATTAAACGTCTTGGTACTTCTCCGACACCATCGGACGTACACCAGGAATTTTTATCCAATGGGATTAATCTGCATGATACAAACGCAGATAAACCCTTCTGGGACAACAACCGAAGTACACAAGCGTCCTCGCTACTCCACTTAGGCGTTGCAACAGGTCGTGGAGGCGGTTTTAAATGACAAACAGAAATGACGCCACAGTAAGCATCCAACACCTGAGGCCAGCCGGAACCTTGGATCTTATTGCAGTTTTCCTTATTACTTCGCCTGAATACCTTCAAATATTGATTGGATCGTAGTGACTCTCTCTCAGAATCTGTGGTGGGTAAAAGAATATCAGGGCTTGGAATCTTGCTCACAGATGCCTTTCAATGAGAATTTCTCTTGTTGTTTTTCCACTTAATATTTCCAACTTCATCTTCACCTTTTGGTATGGAAAGTCGGATCTAGACCACCCCTTTTGATTTGCTATAGAAATGAGACCGTACCGCCTGACGTATTTTTGCCTTGGAGCATTAAACGATTAAAGCCCTTCGCATGTGATTGCTTTCGTTATGTGAGGTATAGTTCGAGGACAAATGGCTTTGAATACATTTTCCTTCCGATATTAGCTGTTTAAACTTTCCTGCTGACCATAAACTCAATCTACGCTCCACACAAGACGCATGATCTTTACTCTTACTTTTCGCATGAGGCTTTTGCAATAGGAGGCTTTGCATCACTGAACACGCTTTAAGAGCAATACATTCAATGGGTGACTCATCTGCATATGCCTGGTATAAACGGGTTAGCTCTTTAATAAAGGGCTTTACCGGCTTTTCCTGAGGGAAGCAGAAATATATTTCTTCTCCATGTTACTATTTCTTCATAGGCATCGTTTATAGATCGAATACAATCATCTCCACTTGATTCTCCCCATTGAAAACTGGCCGGTATGTATTTCATCCGGTAAAGGCAAGACATTTACATTGATTAATTCATCATTTATGTTAATATCCAAACCCGTTCTAGCGTTACTTGCTCCTTGTCGCTCGATATTATGAAATTCAACTTGCTCCAATACATCTATTTCTTGAGAAATTACTGTCGCCTCAATCGTGTTTTCGACAGAGTTATCACAAGATAGTTTTCTTGATTCGCTTTTTAGAATTTGTGCGGCTTTGTCACGAAGATTTTGGGCTGGAAACCAAACAAAGCATATCCTCTCTCTTCCCAGTGACATTTCATATTTTCCATGTAGCCTTTCTTACTACCAGTCGTATTAACAGCTTTATTTCTTTCATGTTCAGTTATTGCCAACTCGCGGCATGATAGGAGATCCACAATCATTTCCTCTGTCCATTTTGTTCGCCTTGAGTTGGGTTTCTTCTTCGGCGGCATCGAGCCACTTGATAGTGTGTTTAAAAATCTCGATTATTTTGGCTATTTAGCAGCGAATTTAATCAAATAAACAGATGAACTCATAACTTATATACGAGTCAGAACAGAATTGGTTCACTGTGATTGATAAATAAGACTCACAATATAATAATAATATAGAGCTCACTAAAACACGTCTACACTTCTGACAACCACTATGCTATACGACAATAATATACGACAATAATGATAATTTACGACAATAATATACGACAATAATGATAATATACGACAATAATGATAATATACGACAATAATTTACGACAATAATGATAATATACGACAATAATGATAATTTACGACAATAATTTACGACAATAATGATAATATACGACAATAATGATAATATACGACAATAACGATAATATACGACAATAATGATAATATACGACAATAATGATAATATACAACAATAATGATAATATACGACAATAATGATAATATACAACAATGATGATAATATACAACTATACGACAATAATGATAATATACGACAATAATGATAATATACGACAATAATGATAATATACAACAATAATGATAATATACGACAATAATGATAATATACAACAATAATGATAATATACGACAATAATGATAATATACGACAATAATGATAATATACGACAATAATGATAATATACGACAATAATGATAATATACGACAATAATGATAATATACGACAATAATGATAATATACAACAATAATGATAATATACGACAATAATGATAATATACGACAATAATGATAATATACGACAATAATGATAATATACGACAATAATGATAATTTACGACAATAATGATAATATACGACAATGACGATGATATACAACAATGACGATGATAATATACAACTATACGACAATAATGATAATATACGACAATAATGATAATATACGACAATAATGATAATTTACGACAATAATGATAATATACGACAATAATGATAATATGCGACAATAATGATAATTTACGACAATAATGATAATATACGACAATGACGATGATATACAACAATAATGATAATATACGACAATAATGATAATATACGACAATAATGATAATATACGACAATACTGATAATATACGACAATAATGATAATATACGACAATAATGATAATATACGACAATGACGATGATATACAACAATAATGATAATATACGACAATAATGATAATATACGACAATAATGATAATATACAACAATAATGATAATATACAACAATAATGATAATATACGACAATAATGATAATATACGACAATAATGATAATTTACGACAATAATGATAATATAAGACAATAATGATAATATACGACAATAATGATAATTTACGACAATAATGATAATATACGACAATGACGATGATATACAACAATGACGATGATATACAACAATGACGATGATAATATACGACAATAATGATAATATACGACAATAATGATAATTTACGACAATAATGATAATATACGACAATAATGATAATATGCGACAATAATGATAATTTACGACAATAACGATGATATACAATACTAATGATAATATACGACAATAATATAATATACGACAATGACGATGATATACAACAATAATGATAATATACGACAATAATGATAATATGCGACAATAATGATAATTTACGACAATAACGATGATATACAATAATAATGATAATATACGACAATGACGATGATATACAACAATAATGATAATATACGACAATAATGATAATATGCGACAATAATAATAATTTACGACAATAACGATGATATACAATAATAATGAGAATATACGACAATGACGATGATATACAATAATAATGATAATATAAAATAATAATGGTCATGATGACGATTTGAATAAAGATAAGATTGATGATTATCATGATGATGATGATGATGATGATGATCTAAAAAACTATAAGAGTAATAAAAAGTCTCGTCCTCTAACCTGGCACATTTTATAAGCCTCTTCAAATTCCATAACTCCTCCATGGTAGTAATAACAAAATCCATTAATTGAAATCCAACCAAGTGGACAAAAACGGCCTAAAAACAGAGAAAACAGAGGGGACGTTTAAATTAAGGAAGTCTACTTTTGAAATAGCAGAAAGGGATAACTTACATTTGGCATGGGAAATCAATGTGAATTGAACTAATGCGAATGGCTTTATACTGGGTGGACATTGGAATAAAATTGATAAGATTTGAAGAGCGACTTAAGGTTGTTCGGACGTATTTCGATTTGCAGACCTTATATCCGTTGCTCGAGAAGCTTGGAATTAAAGTGCCTATACAGCCCTTTCGTTTTTCAGTTCTCTGTATAGAGGATCAAAAAATAGCTGATAAGTTATTTTACAGTTTTTGATTTGGACTTTTCGTTTAGAAGATATTTTGCATCCAAATTAAGAAATATAAGCAAATTCCGATTAAAAACCCAAAACGTATTTCTGCCAATTCTGGAGTCTGGAAACTAGGTTGTGACGTAATTTAAGAGATGAGTCCAGGATCTTCCCAGCTTCATAAACAAACAAGCTCGATTCCCAGATTATACTATACAATTTATCGTTTATGTTGAACTATTCAATCATGCCAGACAGATACGCAGTGTATAGATGTTCTAATGAATCGAATTTGAAAGAAAAATATCTGTCCATCGTATTCCTTACTTAAACGATACCTTACTTGAACGATTCCTTACGTGAACGATATGTGGACAGTAAAGATAAATACCACATAGAGAACTTGCAGTGTGTTTAATACAGTGTTTACAAGTTCCTCAAGGCAAAACACACATTCGTCTCTTAAATTACGTCACAGTGTGGCTCGTTCCAGGCCTTTCTAATTTGCGGCTTTTTTATATAAATAGCAATGTTTAAAGAGTGATATCTTCCAAACGAAAAGTCCAAATCAAAAACTATAAATTAACTTATCAGCTATTTTTTGATCTTCTATACAGATAACTAAAAAACGAAAGGGCTATATACGCACTTTAACAAATTTGCCATATAATTTCATAGATTTAAGAATCCATCAATACGGTATGTATGTTGTATATGTGGGCAAAATAATGCCATCATCATAACGTAGTTAGAACTAACTGATGGCCTGTAAATATTTCCAACCAAAATACCTTTCGAGTTCGGCAATAATATTTCTATCCAAATACATTCAATATCGTGTTTTTCTAGATCTTCTCTACGGTAATAATCCGCCGCCTTTACCAGTAGATCTATCCGTACGTTGAAAATTATATCCATTTTGTTTCATTTCTTCTGTTGTTGTCTTATTATTCAAATGTGTTTCGCTAAGGCCAAGGAGGTCAATGCCTTCAAACGACCCAACATAAATGAAAATTCCTATAATAGTTTTTAAATAAATTTTTTTTTACATGCAATTAGAATCGGGATTTTATCTTCAAAAAGTACGTACGAATTTTAAGAATATTTAAAAAGTAGCCGGGATATCGAATTTTTAAGGTGAATAAACATAATAAAATATTGATAACTTCATTTCTATTTAATTTATCAACAAATCAATACGTACTTTTTTGTAGAAAGTAATTTAGGTTTACACAACACAGCGTACTGTCATAAATGACGAAAATTATAAGGTTTTTGTGTTTGTCGATGACATCAATGCGATGTAATCAAATTTCGTTACCAGACGAAAGAAGTTTGCCTACATATAACTTGAATTTATTGTCCACTCACGAAGTATATTGGCCGCCAAATGACGTGTCCTTAGCAACCGATTGTCTAGCAACGGAATACGTCCGAACCTCCTTAAAGTGCACCTGACCCCAAAAATGATAATGCTATGTTTGAAAGAGCACTTAAATGATGAAGAATAGCTTTAACAGTTCTTCGATATCTATTTTCGTTCTCGATCTATTCAGTTATATGTGATATGTTAATGAGGCACAGGATGACGTCAAAGCAGGCAAACAACATTGTGGCAATTCTAAGATTCGTGTATATCTTCAAAGTTATCCAATGAAATTACTTGAAACTTTGCACATGGATGCATATTTTTCAGACCTCTTAGTTTCTAAAACAAAATAATTTGTTTTCTCTCGTGTGCAGAACATGTTGAAATTGGCAGTTCTCAATAACTTTTTCAATAACTTTTCCAATGCAATACCTAAGTTTGAAATCGAAAACGGTGCTTGCAATGGAAGAAAATAAAGACTTCTGTATGGTAACGGAGAGGTTTGGAAGCTAATCTTACTATGGTGACAACACAACTTGAACGATGTTCTTTAGTTTGGTAGTATGCATTCACGTGCAAAGTTTCTAGTAATTTCATTGGATAACTTTGAAGATATACACGAATCTTAGAATTGCCACAATGTTGTTTGCCTGCTTTGACGTCATCACATGCTCATTAACATATCACATATAACTGAATAGATCGAGAACGAAAATAGATATCGAAGAACTGTTCAAGCTATTCTTCATCATTTTAAGTGCTCTTTCAAATATAGCATTATCATTTTTGGGGTCATTTGCACTTTAAAAAGTCGATCAAAAACTTTCAGTGGAAGTATCAAATACCAATGGTAAAGCTAATTAATATCTCTTTTCCTCTATGCTCAATTGAACAATAACTTGTTAAAATATAAATATATTTCAACATATATTTCAACAATAATATATCAACGACAGGCGATATTTTGCGGAGTGATTCAGCAATGAAATACAGCGAAAGTTTGGATTTGAACTTTAAAGCATGTTTCGATAAAATTCACTCAATTCGTAAACATTCACTGTTGAATAACGCCGCAAAATAGAACGTGTCCCTGCGTTGACGTCACCTCCTGTGAACTTTAGCAGGGGGAAAAGGCATGAAGATGCCATTTTCGAACAACAAGATATATTACATTTCTTTTTGGTAGAACCCAAAGATTACGAATATGTAAAATCCCCAGAGGCTGGATAGCCACTTTAATATCTAGTAAAACAATATCAGTTTATACCTCTTTCAAATGTTTCCCATGGAGATAAAAGAAATGGCTCAACAACTACGACAGGAAAGTCAGATTGCCATTCCGTGTTTCGAATTCGTTTCAATAGAGTCTCCCTTAAACCATAACCGAACCAATTGAATCTGACATCAAACTGATCAACGGTATTGTTGACGAAAGAATTAGTAAAGATGGCGATTTCATAGTGATTTCCAGGATTAACAATAAAGTTTCTGTTTACTACTTTTTTCTTTCCTTTCAGAACAATCGTTTGTAAATAACCAGCATTCTGGGAAAACGTATTTTTTTCACAAATTCCAGTTTTGTTTCCATTGTACATTGTATCCCAGTTTAACACAAATTTCATTAGATTTTCTAAGAATAGGTTTCCTATAATATCAGCACGAAAGTTCTTGATGTGAACAAGATTACTGGACTGATTCAGTTCGTTTAGCGTCAACTCATTACCAGCTATCATTACGTAAGGCCAAACGCCATACGGAGCTTTAACAAGAATGGATTCACTACCGTTGATGTTAGACGTTATAACGTTGTTCAAAATCTTGCATGTTAATGCAGATGATTTCGTGAGGACGCGAATACCACCTTGCGAGTTGTCGTGAATAAAATTGTTTGATATTTCAATGTCGACGTTGTCAGCAATAATTTGAATACTAGGATTTATATCGTCATGGCGACCAGAGGATGTTATTTGGTTTCGTGTAATTGTAAGCTTGGACGAACTTAGTCGATCCCCTGTAAACTGGATCGCTGGACCTTTATTGTCATAAAAATTATTTGAGATAATCTTGTATTCAACATTTTGAGACAATTGAACATCTAAATATAACGAAAACATATTACTAGTAAGAAAAGCATACAAAACTACTAGTACATATTATTTATAAGTAATAGCATAAAAAGAGGTGCATTAGCTATTAAACGTCCCGCTCGATGAGGGTCATGACCCGAATCGAGCGGGACGTTTAATGGTTAATGCACCTCTTTTTTGCTATTCCTTTGTAATATAATGTTTGTGGGTATTTATTTTGTTCTCACAGGGCCATTATTAACAACTAATATACCTCATTATACCATGTTTGCTAATCTTACCTTCGTTGACGACAAACCAGGTCTGATTAGAACTAATCATACCCGGTTTGACGCCAACGGAGGTACGATTACGAAAGAACAAAAGAAATACCCGTAAACATTATATTATTATAAGTAATACCATGACTTGAGGGAAATTAGCGATTAAATTGCCCGCCGCCGAGGGAAGATTTGTGAAAGTCCGAGGGCGAAGCCCGAGGACTTTTACAAATCTTCCCGAGGCGAAGGGCAATTTAATCGCTAATTTCCCGCAAGTCATGTTATCACTTTGTAATACTATGATCGCAGAGGAAAACTTTGAGAACCTTACCGACGGGAAATTTAGTTGGTTGTCAGAGATGAGTGCATCGCTTTTCGTGTTTCGAATTAAGAATGAGATGAGCTCCTCTGGGACATGGTTTGAGGAATTGAGTGAGGAATGTAGAAATAATGTTAATTCAATGTCCATGAACAGAAATGTAGGAAGTGCAATATCATTTTAGATTGGTTGTGTATAAAAAAAGTCGAGTAATAGATGCTAATGTCCGAGTAAAATCCTAAACAAATGACAATATTAAACAAAATTTGCAAAAAATTGACGTTATTACGATGTTACGTCCTGCGCATGCGTAAGACAAGGTAATACCACATGGATTGTAGATCGAGTAACGGCATAAGTTCAGTCGGTTTTGACGACAATTTTAAACGTCAGGCGCGGGCTGAAAAGGGGAATCGGGGGCAACACCTCTGACTACCTTATCCAGCCCGTGGTTGGAGGCAGAGTCCTTTGTCTGGTAAGATTCCCGCCTGCTTATGATATGCAAGCGGGAAATTTAGTGGAAAACAAAGGATTTTTTTGTCTACTAATTTTCCCGTGCATGTGAATGAGGGAAAATTAGAAGACAAAGAAATCCTTTGTGTTCTACTAAATTTCCCGCATGCATATCATAGGAATGAGGGAAATTCCCCTCTTGCATGAGCAATGATGGAAATACGAGGTTTACATTCCCTCGGAGAACAAAATAATCCGAGGCGATCATGTTATTTCTAGTAAGAAAAGCATACATATAGTAAAACGTAAAAGGGTAAAAAGGTATTTTGTATTTGTAATTTTAAATTTCAATGATGTAATGGTCACCTCAAGTGAGGAGTACCTCAGTCGACTAGGTTGCCACACTTTCGTCGGACTACTAGTGCGTATTTACTTTACCACTCTTATATTATAGTTCTTACCTTTTTTATTTACAATAATTTCCGCCAGAACTCCAGCTTCAATAGGTCCATAGTACGTAGCCACCACGAGCATTGAGTTGGAATTGCTTCGAACTTCTAAATTACCCGGATTAGGATTGTGCCATAAATAAAATTCTGCTATTGGATTAGAGCTGGTTGTGTTACCATCATAAACATCAATATAGCCGTCATAGTAATTGAAAAGGCGACGAAGTAGAATTCTGAAGGTAAGAGTGGTGTTCTTCGGCGAGTGAAAAACCTTTGAACAGTCGTGCCTGCTACGGTACTGCTGTTCATTCAAGTAGATGTAGTTACGGTCGTTAACAAACATCCTCGATTCACAGTCGCATAAGTTCGGTATTCCGTAAAATGTAAATCTGATATTCTCCAATGGTGCAATCACCAAGGCACTTGCTCTTCTTGTACCAAATACACGAGATTTCCGTACAACAACAGTCCCTTTGCTGCCAAAAAATTCCATACCAGTTGAACAGGTTGCATTTATCGTGACATTCTCAAGTACTATAGACGATGGTGGAGCAACAAATTGGATACCAACACCAAGACTATTGGTTATAGTTACGTCTTTTATACTGGGAGAGCGATTGATAATTTCAAGGGAGGGAACTATGTCACCATTGTGCAAATAACCAGCATTTGAAATGAGAATATTTTGCAAAACAGAATAATCTGCACTAGTCATTGATTTTCCTGTACCGTCATTGAATGATATAATTCGAATATTTCCCCAGGTTCTGTTGGTCGTGCACACCAATGTCAGACAATCATATGAATTACAGTATGTAGATTTCGAGGGACATTCTAACAAGGAACTTTCATTTCCAAAGCATTTGAACGACTTTTTAAACATCGGTCTCATCTGGCGAAAACAATGTTGTAGAGAAAAACTCTTAGCATCATCAAAACCCAGTTCTCGACAAGCGACTCTTGCACTAAATAAATTAAAGTTTCTCCCACAGACGTGTTTCCAGGAACCCTTATCATAAATCTCCAGAAATTTGTTTACAGTATTCGATCTTGTAAATCTTAGTTTGCTGCATCTTTGTTTATTCCATTCCTGTGTAACACATTTAGCTTCAAAGGAACAGAACTTTATCGGGTTGTCGGTAGTTCCAACGGCAACTATATTTCCAAGAACAAGCAAACCAACCTGTGGCTTAAAAAGAATCGTGACACCTGGATCTATTGTAATACTTGAATTCAAATCAACGGTTAAATCTTTTTGAACAATATACGGACTGTTCTCCGTTATAAGTCTTTTAGAAGTATTTATCAATCCACCAAGCACACTGCTATTTTTGAGTGGAATTGTTTTTTCGAAGGAAGTAAAGTTGCGTGAGGTATACGCTGGCAGAAACATAATGCGTCCTCTATCATTCCAGTCCTCGCAATCAAAGATTCGACTTTCTATTTTTCCAACTTCTGAAGTACCCCACCAGTTAAAACGTGCATCAACTTGACAACCATAAAGGTTTAGATTACCTTGACTTCCCATAAACAGTTCAGAATCCATCAGCTGATTATTAAAGATGTTATACTTGATTACAACGTCTTGAATATTACTACCGAAAATTCCAACAGTAAATTTCGTTATTTCAGTGTACTCGCTTTCCGGAAGATTTCCAGAAATTCCAACATTATTCTCGAGCAGATTGTTTGAGAAGTTGAGCAATGCTGTAAGTTGGTCTGTTGCATAGAGGACATCAAACATACATACATAGCTGCACCTATTTTTTCGGAAATCATTTCTATTAATTTTAGCGGATACTGGAATATGAATGTCAAGGATTCCGCTTCCGGTAGGAGTAAAATTCTCAACAAATGTGTTGCTCTCAATACGCAGATATCCTTTGAAAAGTCGAAGACGAATCATTGCATCTCCTAAGTTGTTTTTCCAAATATTTTGAAAAATATTTATCGTATTCCACGAATATTGATAGTCTAGGTTTACAATGGCCGTACTACCAGTATTGTTGATAAACTGGTTTTTACTCATCTCTAGTTCTGTTTCATAAAAACTTTCAAACAGAACAGAACTTTGAGTGTTACTTTCGAAGATATTTTCAGAAATGTTGCAAGAAGACCGCATAAACCACGTATATATTATTCCACCGTCTCTATTAGAAACAAGTTTATTTTTTGATACCGTTAACCTCCCGCTCTGGAACCAATCCAATATGATGGCCCTCTTGTTGTTCTTGAAAATATTATCAAATATATCAACATGGGCGTTTCTAATGGGTTCAAAATATACCCCATCTCCATCATTATTTTCAAAGGTGTTACTTAATAGCTGTAACTTTAAGTAATCTGTCCGCGATATGTAAATGGCTCCGTTGCTTGTTCCTACAGCGCTAAAGTTACTAACTAGAACTGTGGAGTAAAATGATGTGTCTTTTGATATCATAATAGCCGTTTTACCACGAACAGCTGTAGAATTGGTGACAATTATATCTTGCATAAAGCTTGAAAGTGTTATCGCAGTCCCATATGCATAAAGGTTTAATAATGTTGTCTGTGAAATTTTGGCAATGGGTTTTTCTGATACAGCTAAAAAGAAAACAAATGCAGCCAAGTTAATCATTTTGTAATGGTCAATCCTTTGATTAATTATTAAATATATTAAATTTCAAAATAAAACAAAACATTGGATCATGGCCCGAGTTGGTTAATTCCCATGTTTTTAAACTGTCTCTCTTTTATTCGCTTGGTTTGTTTTAACACACACACACACATATATATATATATATATATATATATATATATATATATATATATAGTTCTTACAAGAACTGTTTGAAAACATGCACTACTAATAAAATTATTATACACGATATTGTATAATATATAATAACATTTACTAAAATTTATCAATGGAGTAATGCTAGATTTTGGTAAATGTGATTATATAATAAACATATTATCGTGCATAATAATTATATTAGAAAACAGTTCTTGTAAGAATTATATTTACCATTTCACCATGGTTTCGACGTACTTTAAAGCTTTGTTCAAATTTATTACCACAACTAAATCGTTGTTCTAATATATAAATATATATATATATATATATATATATATATATATATATATATATATATATATATATATATATATATATATATATATATATATATATATATATATATATATATATATATATATATATATATATATATATATATATATATATATATATATATATATATATATATATATATATACATGTATATATATATATATATAACTAAATAATGAAACGGCGTTCTCTGATCAAAAATATTTTATTTCAAGCTTTCGACCACCAGTCTGTGGTCTTCAACGGGAAGAAGATTAATGGAAAATAGAGTGTAATTACAATATATTTACATAACTATGAGTAACTTAAAACGGAAATAGAAAATGACAACTGGTAATATATTCATAAATTAATTGCGGTGTTTGTTCGTAAGAATGGAATATTGGCCCGGTAGAGATTTGGCGTTATTGTCAGCATTTTCAGTAATAGCGGTATGCCAAGATTCAAGTGATTTTCTGATGCGATAATTCCCTTTGTCAATTATACGGCTGTTTTCAAAATCTATTTTAACTCATGCAACTGAAAAAACAAGAAAAACTAGACGAAAAAACTTACCAAAAACTTCGCTCAACGGACGCCTTACCACCATCGATTCGAGGTTCAATAAAACATCACAAACCAGGGAATCCACTTCGCCCTATCGTCACCTGCATTGGATCTGCACTCTACAACACTTCGAAATACCTAACCAACTTACTGTCACCAATCCAGAATCGCAACGGCTTCTCTATCAAAAACTCAAAACAGTTCTCGAAAGAAATAACAAATATAATGATTGAAGAAGATGAATCAATGGTATCTTTTGATGTGGTCTCCCTCTTTACTGCTATTCCAGTCAAGAACGCATGTAACTACATTCGCCGAAAATTAGAAAGAGACGACTCTCTACAATCACGAACAAACCTGAACATTCAAGACATTATCTCCCTCCTAGACTTTGTTCTCTCCAACAACTACTTTATATATAGCGATGATACCTACAGACAGATACAAGGATGTGCAATGGGAAGCCCTGTCAGTACAGTGGCCAACTTATGCATGGCGGAAATTGAAGAACGTGCCATCCACACTGCCACAGTTAAACCCAAAGTATGGAAACGATATGTTGACGACGGATACTGCATCATAAAAATGAACGCTGTTCCAGAATTTCATAACACACTCAACTCCATCGACCCGAACATATCCTTTACCATTGAGCACGAAAACAACGGAACACTAGCATTTCTTGACACACTGACTTCGTGACGAAATGGTAAAATTTCCATCAATATCTACAGTAAGCCGACCCATACTGACCGATACTTAGATTTCAATTCACACCATGCTAAGACACACAAGACAAGCACAGCACGAACACTGATTCATAGAGCAATGACGCTACCGAATACAGAAGAAGGCACAATTCAAGAACTCGACTACGTAAACAATGCCCTTATATGCAATGGCTACCCCACCAAATTCATTTCTACAGTCAAAAACGCTATCTCCTCTACTTCCACGAAACCATCACCAGAAGAGTTAGTCGGGATGTTCTTCAAACATGTCGAATCACCCAGTCCACACGGATATGCTGTTCTCCCATACATCAAAGGATTAACCGAAAAACTACAACGGACTCTACGTAAACACGACATCAACGTTACCACCAAGCCTTTACGAACCTTACAACAACAATTTCCATCACCGAAATACAGAGTTCCGGCCGAACAACATACTAATATCATATACAAGATACCATGCAAACAATGTTCGTGGACTTATATTGGAGAAACAGGACGATCGTTTGAAACCAGAAAGAAAGAGCATATCAGAAACGTTAAAAACTATACACAAGCGTCCAACATTGCAAATCATTCGTGGAAAAACGGACATAAAATAGATTTTGAAAACAGCCGTATAATTGACAAAGGGAATTATCGCATCAGAAAATCACTTGAATATTGGCATACCGCTATTACTGAAAATGCTGACAATAACGCCAAATCTCTACCGGGCCAATATTCCATTCTTACGAACAAACACCGCAATTAATTTATGAATATATTACTAGTTGTCATTTTCTATTTCCGTTTTAAGTTATTCATAGTTATGTAAATATATTGTAATTACACTCTATTTTCCATTAATCTTCTTCCCATTGAAGACCACAGACTGGTGGTCGAAAGCTTGAAATAAAATATTTTTGATCAGAGAACGCCGTTTCATATATATATATATATATATATATATATATATACATATTCATAGGGCTTTGTTGTGAAGGAAAATTTCGAGTGTTGGAATATATACATTTTAAGACCAAACCGGGACCAGTTGCGAAAAATGCAACTTAGAGGTCCAGCCGGAAGGCCTCTAAGTTGCATTTTTCGCAACTGGTCCCGGTTTGGTCTTAAAATGTATATATTCCAACACTCGAAATCTTCCTTCACAACAAATCCTTATGAACATGTAGTTTAATCAGGGAAATGCCAAATATTACCTATATATATATATAGGTAATAATAAAATATACAAATATTACCTATATAAATATATATATATATATATATATATATATATATATATATATATATATATATATATATATATATATATATATATATATATATATATATATATATATATATATATATATATATATATATATATTTAAGAACCGTGTTTACATACAGTTATATAAACACGAGTGGAATTTTGGGAGAACGAGAAATCATAGTGGGAACACGAGCCCGTAGGGCGAGTGTTTCCACGCGATTTCGAGTTCTTCCACGAGTGTTTCTATAACGTATGGGAACACGGATAAAAATGTTTTCTATTTCTTTTATAAAATAACCCGTAGAAAGCAAATAAAATGTACAAATATCTTTTTAATCAACACGTAAATTCTCCTTACTGCGTATGATGGCTCCGTGATGTCTAATTGATGGCGTATGATGGCTAATTGATGGCGTATGATGGCTAATTGATGGCGTATCACGACATGTTATATCGCCTGATATAAACACGTTAACTGACCAATCACAGCGTGCGTAAGACACGACTTATTTTAGAAATATATATATATATATATTCTAAGGATTTATGGTGAAGGAAAATTTCGAGTATTCCTTCACTCGAAATTTTCCTTCACCATAAATCCTTAGAACATGTCGTTTCATCGAGTGAAATGTTAAAATAACGCATGTGTTGTTCGTTTCAGTCCTCTAGAGTTATAAAAAGATAGTTAGAGTTATAGTTGTTAACTATATTGAACTATGAGTTCAATCCGGAATGAAATTCTATCCGGATTCATGTAAACAGCGGCTCAGACAAAACTTCTTGCTCCATGAAATGGATAAAAAATGGAGTATTTGCAACAAGCAAGTAGAAGCATTTACATATGAGATCTATATATAGGTTTGAATGGACAGAGTGTATGAATGAGATTAAAACGAATGACATCGAGACTTCTAAGTTCTAATGCACGACATTGGTCACTATTACCTGGTCGACTAAAGATATATAATTCTGCATTCAGTCCAAAGTTGTAGTAAGACTCTTTTTGTGCTTGGACTGTTATGCTATTCCCAACAGAACGAATATATCGATTTGAATGTACATTCCATTTCGATGCTTCAGTGTGGAACAAGTTCTTTGATGTTTTCCCATCAATTATCGTCAAATTTCCGTCATTAATTCTGTTTGACATCGATACCAATGATTTTACGTAG
The DNA here is from genome assembly GCA_035772405.1 of Chrysogorgia sp. JL179-B06. NCBI lineage: Eukaryota > Metazoa > Cnidaria > Anthozoa > Scleralcyonacea > Chrysogorgiidae > Chrysogorgia > Chrysogorgia sp. JL179-B06. Next base: position 130,995 of record JAYKKM010000320.1, read on the forward strand.
ACGTAAAGGACATTGTCTGACCTCGTCATGAAATTCTGTGAAATTAAAATGAAGATACAACTTTGTTTAGTTTTAATACTTCATTATACTAATAACTATGAAACTATTAAAATATAACTATGAGTAAGAGAGTCGAGGTTGAATGTAATAGAAATGAATCAATGGAAACATTTGAAGAAATAAAGATCGAAGGAAACAAAGCATGCATGATTATGAACATTTTAAAAACTCGAAGTATAGAGAAATAAAACAGTTTGTAGCACATGCTAAATCAAATCAAATCAAATGTTATTCAGCTTCACAATTATAATAACAAGAATATACACAAATCCGCAAATAGCTAAAGCTAATCGAGGCGGATAGTGTAGATCATTATAAAATTAGATTGCTATTAGTTGGATACCAATCTTATCACAATCGCTACATAGGGGCAGATCAGGCCAAAAAAATTAGCAATTTGGCACGTCTAGACCAATGGGGACAATGGAGATAGCCAAATAACTAAGTCGGTCGTGGCTAACTAGACGGAATTACTCGCAATTGAGGTGACCATGAGGTTGGACGATCGGACATGCCTGTATGATGAAATACATCATGGAGCTGCTAACCCGAAAACAACTTAGATCATAACCCCCGACTAATGGGTTTTCTACCCACCCCCCGCACACTTATTGGTTTTCTAATACTAACCTAATAAAAAGATCGTCGAGAAGACGACTCAGACCCAGTATCTCACGGGTACCTCAACTGCGAACATTCCATCTAGGCACGACCGACTAAGTCATGACTGACGGCGTTTCTGCGGGTTGGTTGTGATGACCCGCAGAAACGCCTGCTATGCATCATGAGTAAGCGACGATACTACAGTGATTTTCAACATTGAAACGGTCTATTCTTCTTTTGCCAGACTCGTGACGTCATTTTCCGAATTTTTTGGTTTTCCGAAAACAACAACTGGTGAATACAAAGGAAAACACCCCACTTTCCATGAGATAATCTATGATATCTATCAACTTACTAGTTGACAATGTCGCGTGTATCCATTTAAATGGACCTTGAATGCAATTGGGTATGTGACGTGATAGCCAGATAAATAACAGAGGTTGGTATGTTTTATCCAAAGCTGTGATTGCGGTACTGAAGAGAAGCCAATTCCTGAGAAATATGTCTTCAAATGCGCCGCATGTACAGTAAATCTGCTAAATAACGAATTGGTAACTTGAATCCCAAACGCACATTTGGTGATATTAATGTTGCTCAGACTGACATCTTTGCTGCTTGGATTGTAAATAGTAATGCCTTTATTACAACTGTTTATCGTTATTCCTGTCATCTGATATGCAATGCCAATAGTATTGTTCAATGGCGGTGATCCAAAGCTGCAATTTTCAAATTTCAATTCGATTCCATAAAAACAATTGTTAATTTTGATACCATCCATTTTATTGTTTATATTAGAGGTCATAAAAGTTGCCGTGATAGCTTTGGTAGAATTAGCGATCGTGACGTTCTCGGTGTAAGGAAACGTACCATTGCATGCAATCGCTGATTTCAACGTTGAGTGAATTTGTGTCATCGGTTCTCCAACATCGTATATATTAACGTTGACCAAAGACGACGATAAGCTGCCATGTTTTGAATGAGTTATTGAAATAAACTGTATCCCATCCCATGAAAATCTAGGACCAAAATAGATGTTTTCAATTGGATCAGAGCAGATCAATCCAACATCTCTACTATGATCTATATAGTAAAAAAAACAAATGATTACTTCTTAATTCAGGTTATATACATCTCGCAAAATTATGTGCTAATATTGTTAAAAATCTCTTGTCAACAAGTTTATTCTAATAGAACAAAATGTTCCAGCATTAAAGTGGAATGTTTCTTCCGTATTTCACTCAGTTCTTGAGATATTTAGACTTGAGCTGATCTATGACGTAGCAAGTTGTACACAACAATAGAAAATCATGTATATCTTTCCAATATTATTAAAATAAATCACTCAAAACTTTGTAATTGCTACAGTTCATGAAACAAAACATTAAAGACAATTAAAGCTTCAAGTGATTTCGTTCAACAATCTGTAATATATACAGGATTTTCCAATGTTGTGTACAACTTGCTACGTCATAGATTTTCTCATTTGAATATCACCTAAGTCTAAATATCTCAAGAAGTACAGTAAGTTAAATGTGGAAGAACTGTAAATTGTTATTCGACAAACTTAATTTTCGATTCACTGGCACTTTAAATGAAAGGTTTTTAACTTTTAGATTTCTGATGATATCTTATCTATCTTATTTGCATTCATCAGCCACTTTTCCCAGTCGACTTGATAACTTGTAGAATGTAGAGCAAAGGATCGTTGTCTTCTGAGTCAACCTGAATCAACTTTTTCAAGATAAATATAGTTTGAGGAAATATTTCAACTTTATTATACGATGATAGTCATTGGCATTGTATTAAATTTAACATGTTACCAGAAACTGCTTTATTTAACTATACTTCGAGTTTTTAAAATACTTTAGCTGGAATATTGCGCAATTATATGAATAAAATGAAAGCGATTATAAAATGCAATATGGTGTGTAAATTGTATCTTTTTTCATTGATTTTTCCAAATCAGTATATATCTTTTGAACTCCTTCACCTAAAATTATGTACTATACATTGCTCTTGTCAAGAAGTCTTATAACGCTCTTGTCAAGAAGTTCATTTTAATATGTAAATATAGTTTAGGGTTAGTATCAGGGTTGGGATTAGTATTAGCATTATGGTTATAGCATGACCAGTTATTTATTTATTAGTAATTGAGTTGTTGCGTACAGGTATTTGTAGTACTCATAGCAAAAGTCTGGACAGATTGCTCGTCTGTCTATCTGCCTGCATGCCATTTATGCAAACCCTTAGTCGACCTCGAAATACATGTCGAAAGACTAGTAACAAATTCAACGATGAATGTTCATTTTGTTTTATGATTATACCAGCAGAACTGTGTCGAAACTGGGACTGAAATGTCAAATTTTACAAGTTCACGGGAACTTCTTAACACACCTCGTTCTGTAAAATAATAGTGAGCAGTATTATTTTTGAAGAATACTAGTCAGGGCCGCCGAGAGCCAAGATAAGCCCGGGAAGGTGGGGTTATGGTCTTTCACGGGCCCCTCTATTGATTGATCGTTGATAATAAAACGTGTAAGCAATCCAAGTCGGTATTATTATGTCTGTATCGAATCGACTTCAGGTTGTAGCGAATTAACATGTAGCGAAACGACCTTGTAGCGAATCAATCAACTTCATAAATTCAGCTTGCAGCCAAATTACTTGTAGACTAGAGAAACGACCAGCTTGTACTAGCGAATTAACCTACGGCCGGTCTCAACCACGCATGGACACAGGTTCAAACCCTCGGTCAGGCCATTTGGGCGTGGTTAAAATGGGTGTGGTCAAACAAATGGGCGTGGTCATATGGATGTTGTCAAATAGAGGCATTGCCATAAACATGTTTCAATTCATCCATTCATTAAATAATTAATCGTAACTGAATGAGCAAACGTATTTACAAATTTTCTGTTTTAAATTCTACAATCATGTAGAATTGTATTTTTAGTAGTGCATGTATACATGACTGTAGAGTACTAGATTTGTCCACGCACGTAAGTCATTGAAATATTCTTCTGGATTTCGAATTTTAAAATAGTTTTTGAAGTTCTCTAATATAAATTGATGAAACAAGTTCTCCATTTATTGTGATGAATGCAAGGTTTGAGAGCCGCTTTTCGGATATCGTGCTTCTCAAGTACGTCTTAATGTCTATGAAGTCAAAAAATCGCTAGCATTTTTTTGCTCTAACGAACAAAGTAGCACGGCAGGATCGTTCACTGAAAATTTCAAGTAAATCTGCTGCAAAGTCTTCGAGCTATCAACTTCCAAAGTTTGTCTATTGGCATAGTTTAACGTTACAAAATAGGGAAAGACTGGGATTGAATATATGTGGTACCTGTATATGACGTATGCAGGTGGATCATTAATGTTCAAATCCATTGTTCTTATATGCATAGTCCATCTGCATACGTCACATGACAATGAACCGCGCGTTTCAGATTTCATCAAAAACATTTAGCCATGCCAAACTTTGAGAGTTGATAACTCGAAGACTATGCAGCAGATTCACTTGAAATTTTCAGTGTACGCTCTTGTCGTGCTACTTTGTCCGCTAAAGCAAAACAATTTCACTTCATAGACACTTTAACACGCTTCAAGCAGCTGGACGCCCTTTTGCACTCCTTGGAACAGCTTCGCCTTCTCCAAACTCTCAGGCATTGAGAAGAACATGCACGTTCAGGTACTTAAGCACCATCATTTCACTCGAAGAAAGCTTGTCAGAGTAAAATAAGCAAAATGCCCTGTTGTTCTAAACTTGATTCACAAGATTCAAGTCACAAGATTCGACATTTTAATGCTATCATTATGTTGCTCGGCAAACCTATTAAGTACGATTTATAACAGGTTAACGTTAATCCTGTTACAATCAACAACTTTCCAAGTCCCAACCACTCAAATTTTCCGACAGACGACAAGGATTTTCCGACTCAGGGTCTTAAAAATAATTGAGGAGAAAGTACTGCAACAACATCAGCAAATGGTAAAACTTTCGGATCTTCTCGGATAACGACCTTAAATCGTAGGCCCTCGGAATCCCTATCAGTTGGGATTTCCGTTCACCTAAGAGTGATAAACTGAATAGTGATAAACTGAATAGTCGAGTGTTTAAAACACGAGCCTCTGGTTCGGATAAATAGGGCACCCTTATCCTGCGTGATCGACTCTAAATAAATCATACCACTACTCAAAATGCTCAAGGTCAAGGATGTAAACTAGTGTTGCGTCTTTCTCTGCGTAATATTTCTTTCTTTTTTCCAGCTTTTTTGCTGCCAGTTTCTAAATGAATTTCGGATTCAGGACTAACAGAAGAACTCAAATCAGATAATTAATAATAATAATAAAGACGTATTAGGAGCATTATAAAATAGTCTCAATGCTCTTACAACAATATTTTCTTAATGTTACTTATAAAACTAATTACAGTTTCATTATAAAATAAAGCCTACTACAAATATTACCACTATGAACAAAAAACTATTCAGGGACTGGTCATTAGAAGAGTAATAGATTTGAAATTTGTTTTACCCAACCAAATTAAGATCAGAAATGTAATCGTCTCAGCCATTTATGGGTAAAGTAAATATTTTACCCAACCCAAGAAGAAAAAAGTTAGACGTAAAGCCGAATAACCAACATATCGTCGATACAAGTTTTAATAACAAACCCAAATAGATATATGGACAGATCCTACTGTAACTTTCAGATTATTATCTCCCTATACAGAGCAGGAATCCAAGGAAAACAAGGAGAGGAATACAATAACAAAAGATAATGTGCAATGATGACGAAAGAGAACTAATGATGAGATTCCAATTTTAAATGATGAACTCTTAATTTTTATGTAAATATAGTCATGAAAATTTTGCTACCCAACCCTTCAGAGAAGTGATTTTTTACCCAACCATTTAGGTCTTAAAATTTTCAGTTACCCAACCATTTTCTCTTCGGCCCCCATACCCCGGCCAACTAGCCCCTAATTTTAAAAAAGAAAAATCTTATAAGTGCTGACTTAAAACTACTTAAAATATATCAAAGCTTCTAATTTAATTTCCTGTGGTAATGAATTCCACAGTTTTGGTGCGGCAACTGAGAATGTTCTGTCTCCACGAGTCACCGTTTTGGATTTTGGCTCAAGTAGCAGATTTCGGTTTGATGATCTTAAAGTACGAGTAGGTTTATATTTAGTTAGTAAATCAGTAATATAAATATGCGCCAGTAATAGATCAAGTAATATCAATCAGTAATATAAATAATCGGTAATATAAGCCATGTAAAGCCTTGAAAGTAATCATCAGTATCTTAAAAACAATCGTTGATCTCACGGGCAACCAGTGAAGATTACGAAGCACAGGCGAGATATTTTCTGATTTTTTAACCCTTGCAACACGTCTAGCAGCTGTATTTTGAATTCCCTGTAACTTGCTCAATTCAGCTTCTGGTAAGCCATAAAGGATGCTATTGCAGCTGTCAAGTTGTTATGTTATAAATGCATGCAATAAATCCTCGCTGGAACCTTCAATATTTAACATCCGTAAACTCGAGTTATGTTTGTAACATTGCCTCGTACCCACGCGGAAATTTGAGAGGAAGGCGCGTGAGGAAGGACGGGAAGGGGAAAAAGGGCGAAGCGACTAGCAAATCTTGCATCCAAAATGGCGTTCTCTGTATTGGCACAAGCTGGTCGATAAATATAGTAACACTGCGATGACGTCTCAGATTTCGAGTCGCTTGGACTAATACCGCTATCACAATCTGTCACCAGATCATTGATCGCACTTTATAACGTAACAAGGATTTATTTGAAAATAGCTATCATGAGAAAATCTCAGTAATCAGTTTAAAACTATCCATATAACGACCTTTTTGTATCTAGTATCGCACAGATGCCAACCACGGAATACACTTCACACTATGCACTTCACACTATGCACTATAAACAAATTATTCCATGCATGGTATAAGTCATGTTACTAAACTGATATAGTCAGATAATTAAAAAAAACTGTTTGAAGATCGTTGAGTTTAGCGCTGTCCTTCAATAAAACTACATGTAGTAAATAAAAGTATATTTTTGAATGCGTGTATTTTCACAGGAAAAATCTCCGTACTGACTGAGTGGCTGATTAGTTAAAAAACTAATTCCATGAATGTTTGCATGCATGGTGATGATTAGTAAGGCCTATAGTTAATGCGTTTAACAGAAAATACGCATTCAATACGCAAATCACACAAAACGCATTCTTGAAACTTATGTATAACAATCAGCGTATATCAGCGAGTGGACTTGGCTCCTATTCGATTTTAAAACCTATGTAGCGGTTATGCATTTCGTGTGATTCGCGCGTGTGTTCTATTACTATTTACTGGCATCTTACTTCCAAACAACAACAGATTGTGATAGCGGTATTAAACCAAGCGACTCGAAATCTGAGAGCGACTCTAAATCTTGAAAGCAGGTCTCTCCCTAATGGCATGTGTAATGGCATTTACAGTTAGAGACTGCAGGAATTTCGCCGACGCAGTGTTCACTTTCGTAAACGGTCTTTGCCATCCCGAACGTGTGCCTAATTTTAGGCTATGCCGTATTAAGTTTTTAAGATGTCAACAAAATATTACTTTTCTTTAAGCGGCGCGACCTGTATGAGCCAAATTTATTGATTTAATTAAAACATACCACAATTATGGACCCCAAATCCGCGATGAGAACAATCAAATAACGAAGTAGCCGTTGTTTCACAACGAACGTTGTCCAACCAAATTTGTCCACTTCCTTTTCCGAAGTTTTGTGTAGAGACACCGCGACCATATCCCAGTTCTCTGCAAGCAACCTCTGTGTTGATGTCAATCCAGCTACCACAAACCGTTCCCCAAACTCCATTATAAAAAACTTCAAGTCGGCCCTCGTTATACGAGCCACCGTCCACTAGTCTCACAAGAGGCTGTACGATGGAACTACCATTCTTCGTCCCTTTCAAAAGACCTCGAAATGTGACCGGAGACTTGTCAGTGCCATTTGCGACAAGAGCACCATGGATGATCATACTACGGTTTTCCTTGAATCGCATTGTTACTCCTGGTTCAACAGTGAGGGTGACATTATCTTGAACTATGATAGTCTCGTTGATGATGTAGTTTTCTCTTCGGTAGGCAATGACCGTATCTTGGTAGATAATGCCACCACTGAATTCATGCGATAGGTTCGCGTGAAATAACAGCATGAAAGCGATGTAGAACATCACATTTCTTAGAATTATTCGACGCATGGCAGGTTCGCTGAAATACCTTCACGAACACATGTGAAAACTCATGAGGAAGTAGTCGAAGCATGGATTCATAAAGAGAAAACAAAGGTGTCAAATTTCAGTGATTATCATTAAGTGATATATGACAGACGAATGAGACGATCAATGAAGATTATCCGAAGTCATTGTGCTTAGACTATTTCCAAATAAAGGATAGCAGCAAAACTGAAATGTATCTGTAAAAATTACAAAAAGGCAGTGGATATCTCGAAATGTATCGAATTGAACCGAAACCAAACGCGAAAAAAAAGCGAAACCAAACGTTACTTTGAACCTGTTACACGACAACCAGTACGTGTCAAATTACTTTTCATATCATTTCCAAAGCGGAGTGATACGTACCGGATTTTCGTGTAACCAGAGCACCTAAACGGTATGAAAAGTAATCCGTGACAACACAGGACGAGACCGCGGTCTGGGACTAATTGTAAACATTAGCTTTATTATTTTTTATTTGAGGATGGGTTTCCATAGATACGTTTCCAAGATAATTCGTTTACGTCAGAAAGAATAACGATGTGTATGCGGTTGCCGTGGTGTTTACACGGAAATGGCGTGTTTCCTTCTGTTTAACTAGAAAAAAGGCCGTTGCTAACATGTCACATGTCACAAGGACATGTGTTGACGTTGTCTATGGAATGGGTTGAGTTTTTATCAGAGGTTGGAGAAGATTTGCTATTCTCTCAAAATACCTGGGAGGGATATGTTGGTGATCCTAGCTAACATGTCATAAGGACAACAACCAAAAACATTTTTATCACAGTTATGGTAGGGGCGGATCAAGGGGGGGGGGGGGGGGGGGGGGGTACTTTGGGCAAGTGCAAGTGGCCCCGTGCTATGTGGGGCCCGCAGATGTTTTGTGCCTCGCGTTTATTTAGGTCACTATGTTTATAATTTAGGGACCCCACGTTTTCTGGCTTCTGGGGGAACACGTGTAATGGGGCCTTGTTTTTACAAGCTAGCTATGGGGCCCTGTTTTTACAAGCTAGCTATTCGCAGCTATTTTTTTAGTTAATTTCCCCAAAATACATATAAATGGTATATTCACTCATTGAACACGCTACCAAATCGATGCTCGAAATTGCTTATTGTGAGAACATTTGAGAATACTATAAACAGCAAGGAATAACGTGGTCGTTTGCACCTAACCGGTTATACTATGTTAAACATTTTAAGCAACTTGTCGTTGAATCAATGTTGCCTCGGCGTAGTAATCAACGGCGTTAAAGAAACATCATCCTGCTTTTATATGACACTACTGACACTGTTTTAACTTTTAGAATTTTAGATGCAACCATTCGTTGAACGTACAGTATGTAGCTTGCAACGAGACAAACACAACGTAATCCCAACGCTATTTGTTTGGTGCCAGGAAGATCGAACCTGACCATGATATCCTAGACTGTCTACCTTGACCTCTGGATTGCTTTCACGTGATGTCATATAGCCGCAATGACGGTGTACCTTAACAATATAATTTGAAGTAGCTTTTTTGTTAGGTATACCAACATGGCCGGCATGCCTTTTGGATCGTTGTCACGTGAATGAAAAGCATCTGTTTTAGCAGGCGTGAGGCAACTGCAAATGTGCCAGGGCATAACACTTTCACAGACACACATTTAACGGACCAACCAGTTGGTAGTGGATGAACATGCGTCGGACTGGTCTATAAAAGTCTGGGCATATATCAACCATTGATACCCACTTGTCCCATCGCAAGCGAGGTCGCGAAGTGAGGGTGATAATCTCGCCGCGGTTGGGATCCATTTCTCACGAAGATTTGTATATATATATATATATATATATATATATATGTATGTATGTATGTATGTATGTATGTGTGTATGTATGTATGTATGTGTGTATGTATGTATGTATGTATGTATGTATGTATATATATATATATATATATAATATATATATATATATATATATATATATATATATATATATATATATATATATATATATATATATATATATATATATATATATATATATATATATATATATATATATATATATATATATATATATATATATATATATATATATATATATATATACATATATATAGTACAATTTACAGACACGTGTTTCGCTGTTCCACAGCTCATCAGTGTAGCTTGGTACAATCCAGATATGGCACGAGAACTAATTATACACATGCGATTGCCGGCGACCGTTTGTAGAAACTGACCATGGTCTACTACAAATGATGCATTCTGATTGGCTACTCAACCGTTGTCTATTCGTGATAGACAACGTTTGGGAAACGCGTTCAAAACAATGGCAGAAAACTCTCGTTTTGGGGAGGTTTCACATGATTTTTTTGATAATTTTTTGGAGAATGCATGATTTGTAATAGTCCACTAATTTGTTTCTACTAAAACAATTAGACAACTCGTCCTCGTTGTCTATGAGCGAATAGTCAACTCAGGCTTCGCCTTCGTTGACATTCGCTCATAGACATTACGCAGAGGATTATATGGTAGCTATCTAAATTAGGAAGTACGTTAATAAAGTTCTGAATGTTTATTAGTTAGTTTGAATCCGTTTGTAATACTATATATATCTACCACTTGAGATTTGAGTATAATAGATAAGTGGTTGTCAAAAATAGATGAACAAATACAGGCCGAAAGGGCTATATATAAAAACAGGACCCGGACCGGGGACCCGAGGACCCATGTAAAACCATGTCAAACTGGGCGGGGGGTTAAGAAAATTTCATATTTGGTGGCGGGGGGTGATATTTTATTATACTACATGCAGTAATAACCCGCAAATAAGAACCTATGATTATTAAGAACCGCAGCCTGAAATTAAGAATTTATTGATATAAGAACATATAAGAACCTATCCCAGGCTGATTGGGTAAAATGTAGGTTCTTGTTAGCGGGTTTTTATTGTATTGTACGTGTATACTTCATAGGGTTCATTGTAATAAGAAACTTAGTTATGTCAGTAAATTATATTAACGTCTATGGGCTTTTGAGCCCAGCTCAAAACTTTTAAATGAAGAACCATAAACACAAGACTTAATGATATACTGAATTGACGTTTCGTTTCTTAACCAGTAACATAACAAATGGGTAACCACAGAAATATTTCTTGCTAGTGCAAACGGTCTATTGTAGTCGCGTTACTTGGCGTGAGAAGTGCGAAGCTCGTGCGGTTTGACTGAGCGGCCATAAATAAGCTGGTCATAAATAAGCGTTGTAGTCGTAGGTACGTAGTGGTATACTCATACCGAAATAGTGTGGAGGAGGTTTAACGTTTCAAGTGTAGGGCCTTTAATTGTCATAAAGTGATTTTACCTTTTACTCTCTGACGAAGGCCCTTCGCTCGAAATGCTAGACCTATATACTACTTCGACAGTACACAAATTACCTTTTAGAGTTTTACTTAAGTTATTCATTGTTATATATTATACTAGAAATACGAATTCGCAATAATCCCCTCGCCCGCCTTTTCTATACCAACCCCCCCCCCCCCCCCCCCCCCTATGGGAATTTCCACATCCATGGTGCCCAGACCTCGCACGCCGTGGCCGTGTATTTGTGTTTTGCAAACATTCACAATTTGCAAAAGCCCGTTTCGTCGAAGAAATGTTTGAACGTTATCTCGGCCAATATTTAACCGATTTAAACTCTGAAAACAGATTTGGAATTAGCGATTCAACATACATAACATACGTGTTTACTATATTACGAGAACGTGAGTACCCTTCGTAAAAACGGTTTATGTACTTAGAAATTAGTCGGCTTTAGTCGCTATAAGCCGGTCAATATTATTTTGAACGTTATCTCGATCAATATTTAACCGTTTTCAATTCTGAAAACAGATTTGGAATTAGCGAGTCAAAATACATAACATATGTGTCTACTATATTACGAGAACGTGAATACCCTTCGTAAAAATGGTTTATGTACTTAGAAATTAGTCGGCTTTGTCGGCTATGATAAGCCGGCTTCACTTCGTCGTATATTATTTTGAATATCTCGATCAATATATAACCGTTTTCAATTCTGAAAACAGATTTGGAATTAGCGAGTCAAAATACATAACATATGTGTCTACTATATTACGAGAACGTGAATACCCTTCGTAAAAATGGTTTATGTACTTAGAAATTAGTCCGGGCTTGGTCGGCTATGATAATCTCGATCAATATATAACCGTTTTCAATTCTGAAAACAGATTTGGAATTAGCGAGTCAAAATACATACTCGGACTCGGATTTCTATTTCCTCAAAAAACTATGTCTCTTGTGACGGTTCAATTTAATCTGAGTATCTAGTTACCAGTGCCACATTTTCCGATGCCGCGCATGAGGACGGTTGATCATATATATATATATATATATATATATATACCTATAAAGCCGATTCGAGATCAGGATCCGCTTGGATCTCGCGTGATAAGACTAAACGCCGGTCGATATTAGCACCCTCGCCCTTGGCCTTCGGCCGGCGCTTCGCGCCGGGCGAGGGGATTACTTTATTTAATCCATCTCTTATGGGAAGCAAATAAAGAATTTCATTCAATTGTATCGAAGGCCGCAGTTTTAGGTTGGAGCAGTGTTCAGCAGGCCAAGCGATACTTCTTCCAAATCGAACATCACGTTTATAATATTTGCTGAATTGAACGACTTATCAGGCGGTCATTTCAAATCGTACAAACGAACGGGAATACCTTTCTAACTCATTAAAATAACATACGGAAATCATGCGAGATCGGATGCCACAATTTGTCAAAAACGTTGAGGTTATATAGTGTCTCCTAGTTTGTAGTATCGTTTGTTGCCGTGTTCCACTCATGACCATTTGACCGCCATATATCTAATTCGAACAACATTTACTGGAAACGAACAAGCCTCGCGAGATAAATACATTTTCCATTCAAGCGATACTTTTGCCAAATCGAATTTCACGTTTGTAATATTTCTGAATTGAACTTAAGAAGCTGTAATATATTTATTAGCTTTTTTTATTTTCATAATTCGTTACAGCATAATTTTATGTTTATAAACCAATCTTCATTCACCACTTGCTGATCCACATGCATCGAATTACTAGTAGTAGTAAAGTAATAAACACTTGTATATTCAAAATACCACTTTTTGGCAAATGTTCGAGGGCAATATTATCATTTGAACTTTTAGTCGCCATATCGAATTTTTGGCGTTTCAAGGTTTTGACCATTTCACACGAGTTCAAAAGGCAAAACGACACAGTAGTTGCAAAAAGAAACGTTTTCAATAGGGAAAACGGTTGTCGGATATCGTTACCAGCATTGGAAAGGTTTTCGTCTATTGAGGTCGTTTTCGTCAATTGAGGTCGTTTTCGTCACGCGCTGTGAAAATGATACTTTATGAAACGCGTTTCAAATGAAAACACTTGTTTCAACCAAATAAACTTGGTTGTTTCAACCCGTAAAAATGGCCGGATGATAACCTAATTGAATTGGTTGTTTTAACCAATCTGTTTTAACAGTGTGCATATCATAATGACGTTGAACTGGCCAGTTGGCAGGCGTGTTCTTATGTACCTAGATTCCCCTTTTGTAAGGGACCGTACATGCGCACTGACCGTTTGGGCCTGTAATAAATATCTCCCGTGCTAAAATTGCTCATTTGCATACATGGTGCTCTTGAAGAAGATATAATATGTTGGTAGATATAATCCAGGAAAGCTTTCTCGGATTATTTTGTTCATTCAAGTTTACTGCATGTACGTGGTGTTTACAAAATTAACTTTGTTATGAATACGATATTAAATTGTTCAGGTTGAGTGTCCGCATAGTAATGATATTGACGTATCAGCTATTTTTATTTCAGTCAATTTGTAGTTGATGAAGGAATTTTCGCATATACCAACATGCTCTGTAGTTCTCATTTCTTTCAATAAGGCGTAATCGAAGTTTGCCAAAAGGTTTGAGATACTTTGGTTGAGCGACTTGAACCAAGATTAAACGCCATGCCAATGTTTCAACAACATAGGATTTCCGATTCAACTAATTTCTAGATTTCGTCCTGGGAAAATCGTTTCAAGGCAAATAGTTTACCATGAACTGGTCATTAATATGGTCATTAATATTCGATTATACAATTCGAGATATAATTCCAGCACGGTGACAATCTAAGACCTTTCTTGCGCGTGCTGAGATTGCAACCACTTTTCGAGTATGCGAACTAATACAATCTCATACCGCCACACCGGATGGCACATGCCGTATTTCTCGTTTTGATGCTAATCCAGCCTTATTTCGACAAGTTACGGGCATCGTCTTTAATTTTGTAGTGATTAAAGTTCAATGAAGTAACTCAAGCTTGTCTTTTTATTTATATATATATATTTATATATATATATATATATATATATATATATATATATAAAGTACTGTAGAGTGCTGCGTAGACAGTGTTTTGAATATATAGCAAAGTGAAAAGGTGGTAAACTGCCAATAATTTAGTGACGAGATACTGACGTTTCGAGCGGAGCCCTTCATCAGAGTAGGACGAGATGAAAAAAAAAATATATATATATATATATATATATATATATATATATATATATATATATATATGTCCCACATTTTGTGTGCATCAAGGGTGACTGCAAATAGCAGTCATCTTCATCCTGCTCATCAGCACTACACTGATGAGGCCCAAAAGGCCGAAACGGTACCTTTTGTAGTTAGATACGCTCTATGACCTTTAGGTCATATTGAGCGCTCTACAGGATGAACCATTGTCGCTTACGCATTGTGCGCACGCTCACTGCTTGCAGTTGAGCGCTCTGGCATGGTTCTTGATGTCCCACATTTTGTGTGCATCAAGGGTGACTGCAAATAGCAGTCATCTTCATCCTGCTCATCAGCACTACACTGATGAGGCCCAAAAGGCCGAAAGGTACCGTCTGTAGTTAGATACGCTCTATGACCTTTAGGTCATATTGAGCGCTCTACAGGATGAACCATTGTCGCTTGCGCATTGTGCGCACGCTCACTGCTTGCAGTTGAGCGCTCTGGCATGGTTCTTGATGTCCCACATTTTGTGTGCATCAAGGGTGACTGCAAATAGCAGTCATCTTCATCCTGCTCATCAGCACTACACTGATGAGGCCCAAAAGGCCGAAACGTTACCGTCTGTAGTTAGATACGCTCTATGACCTTTAGGTCATATTGAGCGCTCTACAGGATGAACCATTGTCGCTTACGCATTGTGCGCACGCTCACTGCTTGCAGTTGAGCGCTCTGGCATGGTTCTTGATGTCCCACATTTTGTGTGCATCAAGGGTGACTGCAAATAGCAGTCATCTTCATCCTGCTCATCAGCACTACACTGATGAGGCCAAAAGGCCGAAACGGTACCGTCTGTAGTTAGATACGCTCTATGACCTTTAGGTCATATTGAGCGCTCTACAGGATGAACCATTGTCGCTTACGCATTGTGCGCACGCTCACTGCTTGCAGTTGAGCGCTCTGGCATGGTTCTTGATGTCCCACATTTTGTGTGCATCAAGGGTGACTGCAAATAGCAGTCATCTTCATCCTGCTCATCAGCACTACACTGATGAGGCCCAAAAGGCCGAAACGGTACCGTCTGTAGTTAGATACGCTCTATGACCTTTAGGTCATATTGAGCGCTCTACAGGATGAACCATTGTCGCTTACGCATTGTGCGCACGCTCACTGCTTGCAGTTGAGCGCTCTGGCATGGTTCTTGATGTCCCACATTTTGTGTGCATCAAGGGTGACTGCAAATAGCAGTCATCTTCATCCTGCTCATCAGCACTACACTGATGAGGCCGAAACGGTACCGTCTGTAGTTAGATACGCTCTATGACCTTTAGGTCATATTGAGCGCTCTACAGGATGAACCATTGTCGCTTACGCATTGTGCGCACGCTCACTGCTTGCAGTTGAGCGCTCTGGCATGGTTCTTGACGTCCCACATTTTGTGTGCATCAAGGGTGACTGCAAATAGCAGTCATCTTCATCCTGCTCATCAGCACTACACTGATGAGGCCCAAAAGGCCGAAACGGTACCGTCTGTAGTTAGATACGCTCTATGACCTTTAGGTCATATTGAGCGCTCTACAGGATGAACCATTGTCGCTTACGCATTGTGCGCACGCTCACTGCTTGCAGTTGAGCGCTCTGGCATGGTTCTTGATGTCCCACATTTTGTGTGCATCAAGGGTGACTGCAAATAGCAGTCATCTTCATCCTGCTCATCAGCACTACACTGATGAGGCCGAAACGGTACCGTCTGTAGTTAGATACGCTCTATGACCTTTAGGTCATATTGAGCGCTCTACAGGATGAACCATTGTCGCTTACGCATTGTGCGCACGCTCACTGCTTGCAGTTGAGCGCTCTGGCATGGTTCTTGATGTCCCACATTTTGTGTGCATCAAGGGTGACTGCAAATAGCAGTCATCTTCATCCTGCTCATCAGCACTACACTGATGAGGCCCAAAAGGCCGAAACGGTATATATATATATATATATATATATAAATATATATATATATATAAATATATAAATATATATATATATAAATATATATATATATATATATAAATATATATATATATATATAAATATATAAATATATATAGTATATATATATATATATATATATATATAGTATATATATATATATATAATATATATATATATATATATATATATATATATATATATATATATATATATATATATATATATATATATATATATATATATATATATATATATATATATATATACATATATATATATATATATATATATATATATATATATATATATATATATGACAGACACGTGTTTTGCTGTTCCACAGCTCATCAGTGTAGCTTGGTACAATCTAGATATGGGCATGAGAACTAATTATACACAAACGATTGCCAGTGACAACCGCTTGTGGGATAAATAGCGGTCATGCGCACATCTAGAGAGCGTGAAGCGGTATAGCGCCAGAGTGCTCAAACTATATACCCAGAATCTCAAGATCAGATTCAAGTTGTTTTGATATCTTTCTTTCGTTGCAAAGCTCTTGTTTAAGGCGGTCGATTTCGTTCAAATACTCATCAAGGGAAGAACATACCTTTTGTGTGTTTGCCAAACTTTGCAGGGAATCCATCCTTAACTGCGAGACTTCGATGTTTAATTTTCGACTGACACGTTGCCACACAAACAATTGCTGAATTAATTTGATCAGATGTAGGGTTTTTTGTCGTCTCCTTGTCTGTAGATTTATTGGTCGTTCTTGACCCCTGAAACAGCCGTAACTTCATGTTCCACGGGATTATATACGGCCATTATATACGGATTATACACGGGATTATCATCACATGTCGCATGACTATAACAACGCTGTCAGACGAAGCTGTCTTCTCGCAAATTTTGATCAGCATTTCTCTCAATTTGTCACCATCTTTTACCTGGCATAACAACGTTTTCTGTTTACCATACCATGTAAGTAAGTAAGATTGTAAAGTAAGATTGGTGAACCTTATAGAGTTTCCTCCAGGTGACGTCCATTTTTACCAGGCACTTGGACAACATTTTCAACGAATTTCATTAGGTGATCATTATCGCTACAGATTGCCTCAAAATTCCATTTCTTGGAGGTATTAATCGACCGATTTGCAGAGCTCTCATTAGCACCTCCTGACGCCATTACTTTCGACTGCCAAAAAGTATATATATATATATAATCCTACAATGTGTAGCCGTACATAGTGGGTCCCAAGTCCACAGTTACCATAAAGCCATATGGTGATAGCCGGTAGGGCACATTGCATACTTTCATGTATATATTACGCTCACCGCTCATGTGGTTTGAGCACTCTCATGGATTGGGCGGAGAGTCTCTCTCAATGAGACGTTTACTGTTTGCGTTATGCATTGCTCACTGCTCGCAGTTTGAGCACTTTGGTGACTCCACAATGCAATCCTACAATGTGTAGCCGTACATAGTGGGTCCCAAGTCCACAGTTACCATAAAGCCATATGGTGATAGCCGGTAGGGCACATTGCATACTTTCATGTATATATTACGCTCACCGCTCATGTGGTTTGAGCACTCTCATGGATTGGGCGGAGAGTCTCTCTCAATGAGACGTTTACTGTTTGCGTTATGCATTGCTCACTGCTCGCAGTTTGAGCACTTTGGTGACTCCACAATGCAATCCTACAATGTGTAGCCGTACATAGTGGGTCCCAAGTCCACAGTTACCATAAAGCCATATGGTGATAGCCGGTAGGGCACATTGCATACTTTCATGTATATGTATATGTATATGTATATATGTATATGTATATATATATATATATATATATATATATATATATATATATATATATATATATATATATATATATATATATATATATATATATATATATATATATATATATATATATATATATATATATATATATATATATATATATATATATATATATATATATATATATATATATATATATATATATATATATATATATATATTATAAATATTGAAAGGATTTATGGTGAAGGAAAATTTCGAGTGTTGGCCATACATACATTTTAAGACCAAATCGGGACCATTACTCCATTTCTGTGACCGCTGTAAACATGTTTCCATAGTTTGCTGTTGGCGAAACACTCGTTTAGCCATTGAAGTTGTAGAACTCGAAGCTTCTAATTCGGATTTACGCTTTCTTGTTGTTTCTTCTCGTTTCTTCTTCTCTAAGTACTCTCCGTATTCAATCATATGAACGCGCTGAAGATGTGCTTTCAAGTTACTCGGTGAGAAACTTTTTGCGGTTTTCCCTCCACGTGATACTTTTGTTTGTCAGATTTTACAAACTGCTTTGGTGCTATCAGTTTGACTGACAATAAAATAATCCCAAATACAGGTCTGTGGATTCGGCATTTTTCGCGGCGTATTTGCCGATACCCGTTTTGTAACTTGTATTTATTTATTATGCTTCGCCAACTCTATAGTTACATAATGAAAGTGGCAGGGTTGCCGCAACAGCATACGCCAATTATTGCGGTCCTAGAATTAATTAAATTAAAGTAAAAATTAAATAGTTTTAAGAATGTTCCTGTTCAAGAGTTTCTAGTTGTTATATAGACGCAGCAGCGTTGGATACCAATTAGACTGCGAACAGAATTGCATTTTGGGCAAATCGATTTCCATGTTCGCGGATCTTCTGGGTCATAATACTCCAATGGCCTGATCGGTAATATTGCATGAGGTTGAATTTAAAGTTTGATAACGTAAGTTCCTTCAACCGAATTTCGTGTGAAGAATGATCGCTGGAAAGTTAGTGTTCTACATTTTCGTGGACGAAATTGTAGAAGATCAGGCGTCGAGCAGGTTCTAGTTGTCCTCTTTGGTATGTATGGAGTAGGTACGATTTCAGGGTTGATTTTAGCCAGGCCATTCACGGTTTTGAAAAAGAAGGATCGGATCGGATCGGTTATCGGCTGATATTGACAAAAAAATATCAGATATCGGATCGGCACGAACAACAACAACAACCCGTATGGGTTGACCTCTACTTAATATTAAAGTTACCTTTCTACTCTGTGATTTTATTTATATGATCTTTATGTACATGATCAAGCAGATCTTTTAAAAAGTCAAATCTTGCCACTACATTTGAAACACACATAATTTAAAACACACATAATTTATCCCAGTTGGTCCAGTAGCTCATGCATGTGGTCTAACTGATGCAGGTCAAATTTTTGAGATGAAGAAAACTTTGTGCATTTAAACGCCACCTGACTATCATGAATTGTTCCTTTTTGAATGATGTTTTAGATGGCTTAACCTTGTGAAATCCTTGTTGCAGACTTCACATTTAAGAGAGTTTTATTCAGTATGAGTTCTTTTATGTCGTAGTAAGCTACTTGACTGGGAAAATGCTTTGTCACAGACGTCACACTTGAAAGGCTTTTCTCCGGTATGAGTCCTTTTATGTTTCAGTAATTGACTTGGCTGGGAAAATGCTTTGTCACAGACGTCACACTTGTAAGGCTTTTCTCCTGTATGAGTTGTTTTATGTTTTAGTAAGCCATTTGACTGAGAAAATGCTTGGTCACAGACATCACACTTGAAAGGTTTTTCTCTATTATGAGTTATTTTATGTTTCATTAAGGTAGTTGACTGGGAAAATGCTTTGTCACAAACATCACACTTGAAAGGCTTTTCTCCTGTATGAGTTCTTTTATGTTCTATTACGCTACTTGACGAGGAAAATGCTTTGTCACAAACATCACACTTGAAAGGCTTTTCTCCTGTATGAGTTCTCTTATGGTATGTTAAGCCACTAGAGTGGGAAAATGCTTTATCACAGACGTCACACTTGAAAAGCTTTTCTCCTGTATGAGTTCTCTTATGTTCTAGTAAGCTACTTGACGAATAAAATGCTTTGTCACAAACATCACACTTGAAAGGCTTTTCTCCTGTATGAGTTCTCTTATGGTATGTTAAGCCGCTAGGGTGGGAAAATGTTTTGTCACAGACGTCACACTTGTAAAGCTTTTCTCCTGTATGAGTTCTCTTATGGTAAATTAAGCCACTTGGGTGGGAAAATCCTTTATCACATACGTCGCATTTTAAAGGCTTTTCTCCTGTATGAGTTCTCTTATGGTATATTAGGACACTTGGGTGGGGAAATGCTTTGTCGCAGACATCACACTTGAAAGGCTTTTCTTTAGTATCAGTTCTCTTATGCTGCATGTTTGTTGAAAAAGAAAACAGCACCACAAAATACCTTGCACGATACTATCAGTAACTCTAGAAAAATAAAAATAGAAACCATTTCAAGACATAGTTTGCCAAAAAGGCAAGGTAAATTATCAGCCTGAAACAGTAAATACAGTAAAAACCCGCGAGTATGAACCTAGTTTTTAAGAACCTGTTAGGCTAAAATTTGCCAGTTATACCCCCTCTATACAAGAACCTGTTTAGCCTAAAATTTGAAACAGGTTCTTATTTTCTAAAATCTATATAAAAAGATGTGTACACTTGGGTGAATAAGATACAGATCAACATTTTTGGAGACACAGGTGCCTTATTACTCCAATTTAATACAATGTAAATGCCAATGTTGAAAATCAAATAGAATTGTTATTGTTGTAATTACACATACATACTGTAACTGTATATATATTGTTTATACAGTATCTCCATGGCTACACATCAGCATATGGAAGAGTCTGTTTTTTTCATGAATTTCTTTATAAATACTAACATGGTATGCAGATGTTATATTATAAGGAATACAGGCTGAATACCACTAAATTCTATTAGCTACAATGTATTTTTTTCTTTAGAAAGTAAGAACCTATTTAAGAACCTAAATAGCCTCAATTTGTGCTATGTACCATTTATATAAGAACCTGTTTAGGCTAACTTGGGAAAACGCAGGTTCTTACTCGCGGGTTTTTACTGTAGTAATGATCAGTGGTATAGCTACAGATGTAATTGCTATAGAAATTGAGCTATTCTAGATTCAATATTCTAGATTGCCTATCATGCACAATGTAATAAGGTTTAAATAAAGGTTTGCACATTAACATGAATTAACATTTTACTTTACTGCAAGACAGTCAACTGTTAATATTAAGATTAGCTGACACAGACAATGTTTTTGTTCTTCAATTTCTTTGGGATTGGAGATAATGTGAAGCTGCAGTATAACCATCGTTTGGGAGCAGGAGAAAAGGAAAATTCGGCACGAAATTGGCGAATTTGTCAGTGTTTGCCCGATTAATCATGTTCGTAGCTGGCTGTAAATATACATTATGTATAGTACTTTATATAGGGTTGGGGGATGCTACACATGCTACGTATAGTCTTAACACTTTCAACATGGCTTAAAATTATTGAATATAGAATTATTATATAAAATTATTGCATATTTGACATACTGTATACAGACTACAATAGAGTACTAGTAGAATTGCGCCATATCGAACTCTTTATCTTGAATTTTATAACCAGTAAATTCCACTGGCACCCTCGCTATTACGAACTCTCGCTACTCGATTGATGCATGGTATTCTATGCACAATACAATTATACGCATCTTTATCTTTTTCTATATTTTATTCAAACTTTTTATGCAGTTTACACTGCATATCCAATAGCCTACGTCATAGTCTGTGAAATTTGAAAAACACAGACTATGAACCAGCGCCGTTAATCGTGTTCTGTGACGTAGCTACTAGGAATTTATATACAGTAGTAGACCATGATTGGTCGCTTAGAAAATTTAGTTAATACGTGATATTCAATTGGTTAAGAACTACTTCCGTTTTCAATGTTCGTCATGTTGTTTACCACGAAGACAGTTTCTCACTTCTCAGCCGCCTCAACGTATTCTTTGTAAACGAGACTATTAAAGAGTTTGCTAACACTTTCAAAGGATGACTGTTTATATTCGGCATAATCTTGGTTCGAGGATGATCAAACAGTCGAAGAGATGGGGAATTGAATTGTTAATCACACGATATTTCCAGGTATAGCCGTCGAGTGCCGATTCTCGTTATGCTGTTTCGTTTTCTGAGCTTTTCAGCTTGTCCTATTTGTCTATTGGAAGTAAACTTTTAGTGAATACTCGTTAGTTGTAATAAGCATAGACTTGCTCCAAGTCTGTCTCTTGATTGTTTCTGGTTTGTTTAAAGACGGGTTTGTTTCGAGAATACGGGTTTGTTTCGAGAATACGGGTTTGTTTCGAGACAGGTTCTTTTCAAAACCTTGAAACAAATCCGTCTTTGAAACGGCAAACCACTCTCGAAATAAACCCGTCTTCTCAAAACAAACCCGTCTTTAACTAAACCCGAAACAATCAAGAGGCAGACTTGGAGCAAGTCTACTATAAGGCATAAACATAAAACACAATCTATAAGCGCTGATCTTTTAGCATTGCGAATAATCAGCAAAATTACAGAACACACAATTAGACGCTACTTAGTGCCGCCTTTTTGCGAGCGTCTGTACCACTGATCTCAAAAATAGGACTGGATAGAGCAACCTATTGTTTCGGAGTCACGAAAATTGAAGCCGGAAATTGCCGGAAATAGCTAGCGGCGGCCATCTTGGAGTGACCACTTTCTGTGACTACGCTATATAGTTTTACTTAGGCGAAGCCGAGTTTTCGCGTATTTAAGCAATTATCTGTTCACAAATCGAACTCATCCCAAATATCCTAAGAAGTAGAAAGTATTCAAAAGTATTTGGACTAAAAATCTTGTAAGTTTAGGCGGAAAACGTCTGGAAAATGATTCCCACAGCTCCATGTTTTGAAGTCCTGCAAAGTGCAAACCGCCAAGTAAGAAGCTTGGTCGTTGAATTGTCAGTGGTTTGGATCACTCAGGATTTATTTATTGTATCTGCACAAAGGTTTTAAGGACTCACTGTGGTAGCGCTTTCGTTCTTTCTCTTAATTTTTGTGGTTACTCAACTTATTTATCCAAATATACTATTATATATATCGATATATATATATATCGATATATATATATATATCGATATATATCGATATATATCGATATATATATATATATCGATATATATATATATATATCGATATATATATATATATATATATATATATATATATATATATATATATATATATATATATATATATATATATATATATATATATATATATATATATATATATATATATATATATATATATATATATAAAATGTGTAGATTGATCACACAAGTAAAAGTATATAGAAAAAGTTCGTTGTGGAAACGATGAAGATGGAATAAAGGATATCAGTAAATAACACTCATTCTGCACAAACGTTTTCGCTTTTATTATAAGCTCTTCAGGTGCTGAGTACTTGGTGAAAGTGTTTGGATATCCTATATTTACAATGTGTAGTATTTCACCACCACGTCACTACACGTGTGGTGTTAGGTTATGGTGTTAGGTTACTTACTGCTAATTATTTACATAAAAATTTAACACAAACCTCTAGTTATATAAAATATATATCTTACAAGAAGTTGGTATTTAGCAGGAATTTAAATTCGGTTGGAGTATAGAAATAATGTCTCTTTCCTTCGACTCTCTTATTAAGCGGCTTGAATGACTGTCACATTGATAAATGGGCATGATCTGGAAGATGCCATTGCTGCACTTCCTTATGTGCTCGCTAACTGCTAAGTGGCTATACTCTTCGTGATTGACTTGTTGTCGGTGTAGTGTGACTCGGTGTCGGAGGTTTTCTGTTTGACCAACATAAAAACTTCTGCATTTTGTGCAAACGAGAATGTAAATAATATTACGCGATTTGCAGTTCATTTGGCATTTTACATACCAAGTCTTTCCGTTTTTCAGTTTGATGTCGGTTCCGGTTATTATTATCGCGCAAGTGCCGCATCTTGGTTCTCCGCATTGTGTTACGGTGTTGAGAGTTCTCTCGGAAACAAATTTGGCTTGTGTTAGTTGTTTCTTTAAGTTCTTCGGTTGGCGGCGACTTACAATCAACTTTGTATTTTCTAGAATAGGTTTAATTCTCTCGGAGTTCTTTAGGAATTGAATGTCCTGCTTTATCTTGTTGATTACTTGTGGGTTGTTCGGGTTATGTGTCAAAACTAGTGGGAGGGTCTTGGCGTTGTCATCTTTGATCTCCGGTGTTCTAAGTTCGGCCAGTGATAGAGATGTTGCTTTTTCTATTCCTTTCGTAATTAGGCTTTTAGGATAGCTCTGTTGTAGTAGAAAGTTTTCGAGTTCGTTCAGTCGTTTTGTTTTAATATCTGGGTCGGACACAATACAGCATATGCGGCGAGTCAGACTGTAGGGAATGTTGGTCTTCGTGTGTTTCGGGTGACACGAGTTAAAGTTGAGATATTGTTTCGTGTCAGTCGCCTTGTAGAAAATATCCGTATTCAACTTTTCGTCTTGTTTGTATGCTAACACATCCAGAAATGGTAGTTTCACGTTATCATATTCCACCGTGAATTTGATGCTCTCGTGGAGATTGTTCAACATGGCGTGTTGTTTCTTCAGATCTTCCTCTGACTTGTTCCAGATTGCGAAGCAGTCGTCCAAATATCTTTTGAAGGTCTGTACAAATTCTTCCTTATCTTCTGTACCAAAATGTGTTTCGAATTTCAAGTAGAGTTTCTTTTCAAGGTAGCCAAGTACGAGGGTCGCGTATGTAGGGGCCATCTTGGTTCCCATCGCTGTTCCTTGAATTTGCTGATACAGTTTATCATCGAAGTGGAAAGTGTTTTCTTTCAGCACAATCGTAATTGATTCCATAATGAATTCTTTGGAAAATGGTCGGGTGATAGAATTTGTAAAGTTGTCAATCCAGTATTCTATTGCTGCAAGTCCGAGTTCATGTGGGATGCTCGTGTATAAACTAACAACATCGAAAGATACCAGGAGCGCGTTTTCATCAATTGTTTCTGGTAGGTGGTTTAGGAAGTCAAGGTCATCGCGAATGAAGCTTGGGACATGCCCACAAAGAGGTTTCAAGATTATGTCTATGAAATTGCTCAGTCGATGGGTTGGCGATGACGGACCAGCAACGATTGGACGCAACTTGAGATCTGGTGGAGCTTGTACTTTAATGTACGTCGAGTTTTGTTGGAGTATGGCTTCCTTCACAGCTTGCGACTTATGTATTTTAGGAAGTCCATAGAAGTTAGATGTTTTCCACGCGAAATTCTGTAAATATTCTTTCTCTTTCTTCGTTGTTTCTTGGTCGAATTTCTTTAAGTGTTTTCCGATCTTTTTAATAATTTTGTCATCATAGTTAACATCAGTCAGTTCTGTGTAATGTTCGTTGTCGGCCATCATTTCGTGAACCTTTGCGCGATAAAATGTTTTGTCCATAATTACGGTCGCTCCCCCTTTATCGGCTTCCTTTATGATGATTGTGTCGTCGTTTTTTAGTTCATTTAGAGCGTCCTGTTCACCTCTGGTTAGGTTGCTTTTCTTTACCGTTGCGTGTTGTTTATGGTAGTTTGTTGTGGCGTCAATAAAGATGTTCAGATATTTATCTTCTGACTTTGGTGGTACAAAGTTTGATGGATTCTTCACCAACGATTTGTCATCTCCATTTGGTTGACGGTCGTTGAAGTATTCAAGTAGACGCATCTTTCTACTGAATTCTTGAATGTCTGTTTTTAGTTCGCTTCTATTCTGTTTTGGCGTTGGAGTGAATTTAAGACCTCGTTCTAATAGTTTAATTTCTTCATTGGATAGTTCTCTTGACGACATATTAATTATTTTGGGCTGCGTTGTTTTCGCGTTTTCTTGCTGTCGGTCATTTTGTCTCACTTCTGCTGTTCGTGGAAGATTTGTTGCTGTTGTGTGAGATTCGGTGGGTCGTTCAGATGGTAGGAACTCATCCCCAAAAAATGAGGACCTCTTTGGAAGGAGTACATTGGCCGTTGAGGTTGAGGTGGTGGGTTTTCTTCAAAGTGGGACTGTCTTGTAACGTCCGAGTATAAGGTGAGAGGAATTGTGGCGCTGTTTTCTCGGCTTTGTTCTGTGTGTTCATTTCTCGTGTTCGAAGTGTCATAGCGCTGACTCGACTGGTGGGAAGAACGTGTTGTTGGGTTTCGTTCGTAGCGCTGACTCGACTGGTGGGAAGTACGCGTTGTCGGGTTTCTCGTGTCCGAAG
This sequence comes from Chrysogorgia sp. JL179-B06, assembly GCA_035772405.1. Taxonomy (NCBI): domain Eukaryota; kingdom Metazoa; phylum Cnidaria; class Anthozoa; order Scleralcyonacea; family Chrysogorgiidae; genus Chrysogorgia; species Chrysogorgia sp. JL179-B06. Next base: position 157,650 of record JAYKKM010000320.1, read on the forward strand.
TCTCGTAGCGTTGACTCGATTGGTGGGAAGCACGCGTTGTCGGGTTTTGGTGGAAAGCACGCGTTGTGTAGCGCTGACTCGACTGGTGGGAAGCACGCGTTGTCGGGTTTCTCGGCTGGTTGTTGAGTGGTCTACTCTCGTTACTGGTCGTTTGAGGATTTACCGATATCGGAAACGCGCGGTTGGTAGAAAATTCAGTCCGTGTTGGGACGTGATGTTTTCCCCTTGTCGCCTTGTGTTCGTTGTTGTGACGAGCGTTGTGTTGGCGGCGGGGTGAGGAATTCTTCGGTTTCGTATCGTTTCTCGTTTTGACCAGATCTTCGTTGTCGAATTCCTGTTCGTATTTTTCGAGCCATTCTTGTTTTGATTGCCACTTTGACTGTGACTTTGCTTCCTCGTCCGCGATATCCTCGTCCCATAGTATCTCAAGCTGGGCAAGTTCGTTTCCGTTGAATTTGCTTTGAAGGAACTTTGCCATTTCTTTATCAACCTTCGTGTAATTCGACTTGTGGCGTTCTGCGCGTATCTTTAGTAGTTGAATTTCAGCTTGGAATTCGTTGATCACGGTCTCTTTGCGGATATCTTTCTCATTGGGGTCTTCGTTCGGTATTTCTTTCATCAGGAATTTCTTTGGCACAATTTTCTTCTCGTTGTTGAGCCATGTTTCGTAGATGACCGCGGTATTGTCGCTGTTCAGACTGTGCCAGTATAACTGCTTGCGTTTGTTTAGGTGTTGTTTCCACGTATCCATGATGCGCTTTCTGCTTCTGAATATCGCGGCTTTCGATTCAGCTTCGGCGGATTTCTTCATGGATTTGAAAACGTTGCTTTGGATGTCTTGTATGGATGAAGCAATGACTCCGTATTGGTTTTCTTTACTTTTCTGCTCATTCTGTTGGTTCTTGACAATCAGTTGTAGTGAGTCATTGATATTGTCGAGTTTTAAGCAGATTGCGCTTAGAAGTTCATTTGCTTCTGGTTCGGATTGTTCATCATTGAGATTTCGAGTTGATCTTCTCGTCGCCATACTTGTGTTATAGTAATATAGAAAAATGTGTAGATTGATCACACAAGTAAAAGTATATAGAAAAAGTTCGTTGTGGAAACGATGAAGATGGAATAAAGGATATCAGTAAATAACACTCATTCTGCACAAACGTTTTCGCTTTTATTATAAGCTCTTCAGGTGCTGAGTACTTGGTGAAAGTGTTTGGATATCCTATATTTACAATGTGTAGTATTTCACCACCACGTCACTACACGTGTGGTGTTAGGTTATGGTGTTAGGTTACTTACTGCTAATTATTTACATAAAAATTTAACACAAACCTCTAGTTATATAAAATATATATCTTACAAGAAGTTGGTATTTAGCAGGAATTTAAATTCGGTTGGAGTATAGAAATAATGTCTCTTTCCTTCGACTCTCTTATTAAGCGGCTTGAATGACTGTCACATTGATAAATGGGCATGATCTGGAAGATGCCATTGCTGCACTTCCTTATGTGCTCGCTAACTGCTAAGTGGCTATACTCTTCGTGATTGACTTGTTGTCGGTGTAGTGTGACTCGGTGTCGGAGGTTTTCTGTTTGACCAACATAAAAACTTCTGCATTTTGTGCAAACGAGAATGTAAATAATATTACGCGATTTGCAGTTCATTTGGCATTTTACATACCAAGTCTTTCCGTTTTTCAGTTTGATGTCGGTTCCGGTTATTATTATCGCGCAAGTGCCGCATCTTGGTTCTCCGCATTGTGTTACGGTGTTGAGAGTTCTCTCGGAAACAAATTTGGCTTGTGTTAGTTGTTTCTTTAAGTTCTTCGGTTGGCGGCGACTTACAATCAACTTTGTAAAGACTTACAATCAACTTACAATCAACTTACATAAATTTTTATGTAAATAATTAGCAGTAAGTAACCTAACACCATAACCTAACACCACACGTGTAGTGACGTGGTGGTGAAATACTACACATTGTAAATATAGGATATCCAAACACTTTCACCAAGTACTCAGCACCTGAAGAGCTTATAATAAAAGCGAAAACGTTTGTGCAGAATGAGTGTTATTTACTGATATCCTTTATTCCATCTTCATCGTTTCCACAACGAACTTTTTCTATAAAAGAGTACAATGAATTATATGACCATATGTTCGACTCTGCAGTTGATGACAACCATGTTTATGGTTGTTCATTGGCTCATTGGCTTCATTGGCTGGGCACTGTTTTAACGTTATTCTATATATAGAGTACAGGTTGTCGAATGGTACTGTAATTATCTAAATACTAAATAAGTTTCTGTGTGGTTGTACATTATTGCTTTATTAATTAATATTGTTGCCTTTGATTGCTTAACTTTCAGCAAGAGGTACATTATTGTTGTTTTCACTTATTTATTGAGTCAAAATTTATATCACTGTAACTAAGACCCTATATATCATATGATACATAATTCTGTGGCTTATGTTTGGGGGAGCTTATTTTGAGAAGGATTTTTGTATAGAATGCAGAGGACTTACCTTTGGGAGGTCTTATTATTGGAAGTTTACAGTATGTGTTTTATGGTCAAACATTGTCATTAATGGTTCCTGAAGTGGCCCTGGCTTAATCCTTTAAGCAGCATATTTTTTTCAGAGAATTTACCAGTGCAATGATGGCTGTGGATTTATCAGATAGCATGTCATGATCATACATATATTTGCAATTGCCAGGTAAATTTATTTTGGCAATATACTGACAATTATGTTATGAAAAAGGCAACCTCAAGAAAAAGGAGGAAAACAAACCAAATGAACCAGGCACCAAACAGCTACTACTTTTAAGTTTCAGTACGTCAATGTACAGTTCCTCACCAGGACTAATTGTATTAGGATTCAATGTGATGACATGCTGCATTCGTGTTCCTTTTATGGTTCCGATTTGTGCTTGTCTAAACCCAGGGGATAATTCTGTCGCTTTGGTGTTCATTACCTAACACATGTTTTATCAAACAAGTTTATTGGTAATATTAAAAATGGCACCATTTCTAGTTTGTAAATGGTGGTGAATTTATAGACCATACAGCTACAAATAGACTTGGCCAACAAGTTCATGGTGTCCCAATCCCTTGTGACAATGTATTGATAGTGACACTAAGAACTTTATTATGCACAAGTCATTAACATTTATGTGCATGAGTTCACATAAACTTTATCTGATTTAAGCTAGTATTGGTCTTGTCTTGTTTTTCTCAGGTACCCATAATGTTTAGAAGGTCTAGAAATTTAATAAAAACAGCAGCATTTAGCTTGGGAGAAATGGCTGGTTTATCTGAACCAGTACTTTTCTAGCAACATTAGTATGAAGGAAACTATTATCAACATGGGGTAAAGATTTTCCAAATCCACTATATGAATAGAAACTTGACATGTTCTCAATTATACTGTACAGACAGTACAGTATAATTAACTGTATTTTTGAGGAAAATTTTGAAGAAAAGAATGTTCTAAATTAACTAGGAGAGCACACTTGTTTCACAAAAAGGTGGTAAACCTCCAAATTAAATTCATTTAATCTTTTATGGCAAATGGCCTTAATTATTGTTGATAACAAAAAGATGAATAAAAATAGTGACATAAATTTTGACTTTAAATAAATAAGTGAAAACAACATTAATGTACCTCTTACTGGAAGCTAAGCAATCAAAGGCAACAATAATTCATTAAACAATGATGTGCAACCAGACCGAACCTTATTTAGTATTCAGATAATTAAATGCAGACCATTCGACAACCTGTGCACTAAATATATTAATAGTATATTTGGATAAATAAGTTGAGTAACCACAAAAATTAAGATTAACAACGAAAGTGCTTACCACAGTGAGTCCTTAAAACCTTTGTCCAGATACAGTAAATAAATCCTTAGTCATCCAAACCACTGACAATTCAACGACCAAGCTTCTAATACTTGGCGGTTTGCACTTTGCAGGACTTCAAAACATGGAGCTGTGGGAATCATTTTCCAGACATTTTCCGCCTAAACTTACAATATTTTGAGTCCAAATACCTTTGAATACTTTCTACTTCTTAGGATATTTGGGATGAGTTCGATTTGTGAACAGATAATTGCTTAAATACGCGAAAACTCGGCTTCGCCTATAAAGTAAAACTATATAGCGTAGTCACAGAAAGTGGTCACTCCAAGATGGCCGCCGCTAGCTATTTCCGGCTTCAAATGCTCTATCCAGTCCTATTTTTGAGATCAGTGGTCTGTACGCAGGCTACATATCCAACCGCGTTGCCATATGACACGCATTATAGCCAGAGGCTATTTAATGCGCATAATTAGATAATAGTTAGAATACTAATGAAACATAATTAGAATACTAATTACAGTGGCTATTGAATAGCACTTTGTCTGGCTGCTATTAATAGCTCAAAATGCGGACAAACAAACCAAATTTGACTCACAAATGATTGCAAATGAGCTATTGCTTTTGTTATGACCGCAAGAATTTATGGGTAAATGCGGACAAACATGGATACTGACCAACCTCGTACCCAGGGCATTTTGCCTCCACGGCGGAAGGTCGGCGAAAATGGCCCTGGGATCGGCTGGTCCATTCTATAATGCGACTGGCTTGTCATAAAACTCAATTAATTCAGCCGAGTATAATTTATTCATTCTAAATCTGAATACTGTCTTCAAATTTTACAGCAAATTAGAAGTGATAGCTTTCGCTAAATTGGATATATGCTTCTTCATAGCTTTTGTAAGAGATAACCATGGATGTATGGTGGATTATTAAGCTTGTTAGCTGCTTTTATGCCTACGAAGGCTGACATGAACAACTCTGAAGAGCATTGAATATTTCTCAATTATTCAGGTCAACAAAGTAGACAAAGGCAATGGAACAAAGACCACAAAAATTATCCTATCTAAACACCTATAAATTCTGGGTGTCATGTGACCAGCCGATCCCAGGGCCATTTTCGCCGACCTTCCACCGTGGAGGCAAAATGCCCTGGGAACGAGGTTGGGATGCTGACGTCATCTGTAGAAAGTGCTATTCGTACTTGGCATAGCTATACGCCAACATTTATTTGCTATTCGTACGGCAGTCTCCTAGATTTTAACGAAATGCTAATAAAATGTCACCAAAATACTAACCCTAACTAAAAAAAAATATGCAGAAAAGGCAAAATAATTACCGAACTCGACCGGAAATCGCGGGTTGGGGAAGGAACGCAAGATTTTTAGTCTTTTGTTTCACTTTTCTTTCATTTGTCAGATAGGATTTCTAATGGTTCACAACTTTAGCTGTAAACCTTCGCTCAGGATGCGGAAAATTAGGCTCGCCACCTACCTATACTATCAAGTTTTGTGATTGGTTGATTAAAACAATAAAACAATAGAATCAACCACAAAGAAACCAATGTCCTAACCCTAACCACTTTTGTTCCATATAGCCAATCACAAAACCTGTTTATTTTAGGTAGGTATTTATCGGCAAATTGCCTTTCAGAGGTTCTAGATTTCAAAATTTCCAGGGGGAGCATACCCCCGAACCCCCCTAAAAGAATAGCTTCACAGATTTGCAACCGTCAGATTTTCGGCTGGATCCAACGCTTGTTACATTTGTCGCAGCGTTGACGATGCAAAGTTTTCAAAAACGAAGTGGCTATTCGTACTGGAGTTGTACGGGGACTTCCATTTGCTATTTGTACTGGAGTCAAAAGATTTTCACCAATTTTCTAATAAGTACTTGTTCCAAATGATTTTCATTACTCTATCTTTGTTAAAGTACTATTAGCGATTCCGACAAGCGTTCCCATCGTTATATATTCCATCCATATAACGTTAATCGATCGACATATTCCAATAATCGTAGACGCGCATTTGAAAGAAATAAATTACCAAAGAGGTGAGCTGTCATATCTTGACTAACGTCAACAAACACTTTATCATCCCTCCCTAAACTAACATAGCAACGCTAATTAAAAATCTGCTACATTTTAGCAGTTCACGTGACCAGTGTCTACCAGGATTTTCGCTCGGCAAGTCCAGCGAGGAGGGCGAAAAGCCTGGGTATGAGGTTGCGTCTATTCTCCATCATAAAATAATTGCTTTTGCAGATCCTGTGACGAGCAAGTGTTCTCCTTTCTCTGTCTAGCAATAACAACCCACCAATTTTGATTGAGACAAAAACATTTAGTGCCAAACCTAAATATGAAACTCATTTGCCTTTTTTGGCAATTTTCAGGGCTTAATAAGTTGGTCCTCAAATTGGACTGTTTAGACTTTACAAATGAATTATCAACAGACAATTTGTCAATATGAAAATACTTGGCATTTCACTCGATCAAACTACATGTTCTAAGGATTTATGGTGAAGGAAAATTTCGAGTGTTGGAATATATACATTTTAAGACCAAACCGGGACCAGTTGCGAACTAGGTCCCAAGGACAGTGCAACATTTTATAGAACAATACGCCCGCTAGGCGTTAACTCGGGCTACTTGAGCTAGTGGCTTGTTGAAAGACATTGTACGCAAATTCAGCGATTTTAATTCAATATACACAAATCTATAGTTGTAGGTACAATAGTACATGCCTGTCAGTGCAGGGGTGTTTAAATTTTCCATCATCGCTGAGAAGTCTGCCCCACCAAACAAGCCATCCTGTTTGCTGACCAAATTGGACTCAAAGAAAAATAGCGTTCGACCCCCCCCCCCCCTCTTTAAGGACTAGCAATTTCAAGTTACCCCCCAGATAATGACTTTTATTTTTTGTGACCCCCTCCTCTGCAAAAAAGTATGGAAGTATGTGTTGTTTAGTAAAGAGTATACTGTGGTGAAATACATTGTGGATGTTGATTCTGATTGGCACTAAATGTATAGTAACTTGATATATAAAAATAATTTTGTGTCCAAACTGACAGTTCGAATGAAAAAATACTAAACATATGTTAACTTCAATATACTAATATCCCTTTAAGCATTTGCTATTAATAGCTCAAAATGGAGACAAACAAACCACATTTGACTCACAAATCAAATTAAATTATCATCCGCCAGTGAATTACCCTGATAAGCTGGATCTCTTAGAAGTTCCTCCAAGTTATTTCCTGTTGAGTTTCACTCATTGTGTTAATCTGATTACGATAAGTCATTTTAGGTTTCACTTAAGATCAAAGAACGCATAGAACGCATGTCCTTGTTAGCACCGCACAGTATTACGGGCTCATTCACTGGACTTATACACTGGAATCAGTGTTCAGCAAAGTACTGATAATTTGTACTTAAGTAAAAGTAAAAAGTAACTCCTCAGTTTATACTTAAGTAAAAGTAAAAGTATGGCCTGAAAATCTTACTTAAGTAAAAGTAAAAGTATGGCCTGAAAATCTTACTTAAGTAAAAGTAAAAGTATGGCAAAAAAATATTCCAGATAAGTACTTCTAAAACAAACTATATATTCTCGAACCAGTAACCCAACATGACAAATGACAATAAGCCAGTTCGTAATGGCGACTCTCAAAATGACACGTTCTGCGTCGGGATAAAACTTATTTCAACTCATAACATCAGGCTGGGGAATTCAGTGTAACGAATTTGCAAGTGTAAATAGAAATTCAAGTGTCTATTGTAGTTTTAGACTGATGTTAGAATTGAAATAAGTTTTATCCAGACGCAGACACGTCATTTTGATGCGCAGTCGATATTACGAACTGGCTTATTAATAATCTGGTACTGTACTTTATTCTTTAATCTGGGCGCTGTTTGGCGGCGCCAACTCAACAGTTGCCAATCACGTACACATGCAAAACCAACTTCACGCGATTTCTCCACTCTAGATCTCCAGTGGAGGATAGAGTGGACCGAGTATTTCGCGACTCCGCATTCCGAATTTCTTTTTTTACTTTGGCGATAAAACAAAAAGTAACGAAGTTAAAAAGTAATTATTTAACAAAAATTTTACTTCGTTACAAGTAAAAAGTATTTGTTGAAAAATATACTTCGTTACAAGTAAATACTGTTTTTTTTTACTTAAGTAAAGTAACGAAGTAAATTTACTTCGTTACTGGCGAACACTGACTGGAATATATATTAAACAAGAGAGGTGTAAATGCAAACTGTGTTTCTTTTATGAAGTTTGAGTAACCTGATTATATGTTTGGTTATCCCGTGTTAACTGGTTTCAAGTTTCTACTGCCTCTTGGTTTTGAAGGCAAATTTTTGCTTTGAAAAAAATGGCTCACCTAGACCCACTGAGGCGAGCGATTGCACGCTCACATACTGAAAATCAGACGGCCAGTCTTGTATACAAATTAGGATTATAAATAAGAGGTCACTGTACATAGTCTTTGTTATAAAAGCGTGTGGACCAGTGGCATGTTAAAATAGTAAAAGAAATCTTCTTACACATTAAATGTTACTTTACATTAAATGTTACTTTACTTTACTTGACTACAAAGCCTTTTTAGCAAATAAATGATATCTTTTTTATTTATTTCACAACCCCCCCCCCTTCAAGGGCTTAAATAAAACATGACCCCTTTTTCACAAAGAAAATCCTTCTGACCCCACCCCCCAATTCTCCACTCCCTCCCCCCATGCACGTGATCTCGGTGTTGCCGTAGATAGACATCTAAAATTAAACACTCATGTAAATAACATCTGTAAATCGGCCACTTTTGCTATCAGAAATATCGGCAAGATCAGGAAATATTTGAGTAAAAAGGACTGTGAGAAGTTGGTGCATGCATTCATAACATCAAAACTTGACAGCTGTAATAGCATCCTATATGGCTTACCAGAAGCTGAATTGAGCAAGTTACAGCGAATTCAAAATACTGCTGCAAGACTTGTAACAGGAGTTAAAAAATCGGAGCATATCTCCCCTGTGCTTCGTAATCTTCACTGGTTGCCGGTGAGATCAAGGATTGTATTTAAGATACTAATAATTACTTTCAAGGCAATTTGCATGGCCAGGCACCTGTTTATATTCTGATTTGCTAAATAAATATAAACCTACTCGTGCTTTGAGATCATCAGACCGTAATCTGCTACTTGAGCCAAAATCCAAAACGGTGACTCATGGAGACAGAGCGTTCTCGATTTCGGCACCATACACTGTATGTTGGGTAATTTTAAGTCAGCAGTTACGACTTTTCTTTTTTAAAATTAATAGTTTTTTTGTTCATAGTGGTAATATATGTAGTATGCTTTATCTTATAATGAAACTGTAATAAGTTTTATAAGTAAATTTAAGAATATATTGTTGTAAGAGCATTGAGACTATTGTATAATGCTCCTAATACGTCTCTTATTATTATTATTATAAATAATGACCGTCCCTTATCATACAGTGGTCCCCTTTCAAAAAATCATATTTTGTTCAATGGCAGTGGTTCTAGAATCCTACAAATTACCCATTATTGGTAATCTAAGATCATTGTACAATTGTCGATAATTAGGGCAGAAACTAGTCTTAGTCGTGCCAAGACAGTAAGTATTTATAAGACACATCTCAAACTTTCCAATCGTTCAATTTTCCCAACTGAGGTTATGCTGGCAAAACTTTGCCAGTGAAATGTTTTCATACTCGCTAAAAATCGATAAAGATAAAATTTCACTCGCATTTTGTCAGTTTGCCAGAACTATAATTTTTCACTATTAAAACCAAATTACTCGATCAGCAGCAATCACGTTCAACTAGAACAGTACCAGCTATGTCAATAAACGTTTACAAATATCCTTTAATCGCTATTTACCTCTTTTTGGACCAGAACAAGAAAGGATTGAATAACAGAAAAACACGAAGACAATTCCACAACACCAATCAAACAGGCTGAGTCTGCAATATCACAGCGGAGGTGTAGGAAGACACTTAAGGCGTGGCTCTCACTTCCTGTTTGTACGAATTCCTTAGATTCCAAGGGAAAAATTCCTTAGATTGGGTAACATGTCCTTAAAATTGTGCTTTGGCCTCTTTGTGGGTAAATAATGCTTAGGCGGTCTTTCAGTAATTAGTTTTTAGGATCTTGCATCATTCGGAAACCCAACACAACAAAGATCCTAATTACCGTAACCCCCCGCCTACTGGGTTTTCTAAGCCTAACCCCCCGGCAAAATTTTCTCCATCAGCTAAACTTATAAACTAGTGAGATACTAAGCTTGTGGGATAGTAATTGACTAATATACGCATGTGCGACTGTCACTAGATTAACCATAGACCTCTTTCATAATGGCACCCAAATTAAATATTCTTTTATATCATTTATAAAATTCGCCTTTCTGACCTCGTTCGTGTGTCAAAATTCCAAAGAATCTTCGCTTTGTAACGAGGCCAGAAAGGCTAATTTGCATGCATATAAAAGAATATTTAGACTGGCCGCCATTATGAAAGAGGTCTATTATCCTTAATTTAGAGCGTTTTGAGAATTAAGGATAATGGTTAATTTAAGGAAGAGATCGTGTTGGCCCAAAAGTCGTGGACGACCGCGTAGGGGACTAATACAGATACATCCCGCCATCTTCGTTTCCAGGGTCAAGCATGAAAACTGAAACCAAAATGTTTAATTTCCTTTTTTGATTTTCACCGATGACTAGTTTTCACTGAAAAATAATGTCACTGAAATTGTACTACTTTTTTGTTGTGTTTTCAGTTTTATTATATTTTATTATATTTTGTGTTCATTTTGTTATCTTGTAGTACAATATCCTGAGAAATAAATATTTCTGGAAAAATCCAGAAATTCCTTAAAAACTTTATTTCCTTAAAAAATTCCTAAGGTCAAAATTTGAGAGCACTGCTACTTAACCCAAAAGCCGCAGACCACTACATACCGCGGTAAGGTTCGACAAAACGCGCGTGGCGAATCGACAAACTAGATGGACTAAATGAAACGTGTTTCCAACCATGCTGCATGTGTTCGAAGGAGAATTTGAATGGCTAATTACGGAAATTATTGCGAGACAAGGATGTGTGACTGTGCAACGCTTCAAAAACCTATATATATCCCATTTATTTATTTAATTTAATATTTATACAGGATGCTCCAGCTCCGCTCACCAATGGTGGTTTTCAGGGAGGTCCTGTCGTAAATACATAAGTAATGTAAATACATGATAGATTATAAAACTAGTGTATATATCCCATCAGTGTCCCCAGCACCCTGGATTAACATTGATAAGTTGGCTAATAATATAATTATTCAGGCAGTTTCAAACGCTCTTATTAATTTGACAATTCATATTAGAACAGCACCAATTAGTGGCCAAGGAACAAGGCATGTCTTTATTGGGCATATACAGCAAATACAATATGTTTCAACAACAGAAATGAATCAATCTAACAGTGATTTATATGCACAACAGCCCAAAATTCAAAAATGATAGTCGCGACCATACAAAACAAAGTAATACAAACAATTTCTATAAGCTGTCAAATCGGTACTCATATTAATGCTGAACAGTTTCTAAGCCCAAGAATATACAATAATAATTTCAAATAATCAAATGCTGATACAATTAACATGAAGTAAATACCGAAACTACAGAACGTAAATAATACGCTTTACAAAAGTGACAGGTTGAATCGTGAAATATCCTGAATGTCAGGCCTTTATTTTATATCCAGGTTCGCCTTCCCCTAACAGACAACCAATCCTATATTCTACACCATAATTAATACTGTATGTCCACAAAATCCCTGTTTCGAGAAGAAATATATTGCTCGCTCCTTCAGGTTAGCCTACGTCATAGTCTGTGAAATTTTGAAAACCACAGACTATGAACCAGCGCCGTTAATCGTGTTCTGTGACGTAGCTACTATAAGGAATTTAAATAGTAGACCATGATTGGTCGCTTAGAAAACTTAGTTAATACGCGATATTCAATTGGTTAAGAACTACTTCCGTTTTCAATACGAACCTCAACGTTTCCTTGTAAACGAGACTATTAAAGAGTTTGCTAATACTTTCAAAGGATGACTGTTTATAGTTGGCATAATTTTGGTTCAAGGATGATCAAACAGTCGAAGAGATGCGGAAATCGAATTGTTAATCATACGATATTTCCAGGTAGCCGTCGAGTGCCGATTCTCGTTTAATATGCTGTTTCGTTTTAGCTTTTCAGCTTGTCCTATTTGTCTATTAGAACTAAGTTTGCTCTTCATATGATTTCTTAAACTTTTACTGAATACTCGTTAGTTGCTATAAGCATAGACTTGCTCCAAGTCTGCCTCTTGATTGTTTCGGCTTTGTTTAAAGACGGGTTTGCTTCGAGAATACGGGTTTGTTTCGAGCGAGGTTTCGAGACAGGTTCTTTTCAAAACCTTGAAACAAACCCGTCTTTGAAACCAAACCACTCTCGAAATAAACCCGTCTTCTCGAAACAAACCCGTCTTTAAATAAACCCGAAACAATCAAGAGGCAGACTTGGAGCAAGTCTATACTATAAGGCATAAATACAATCTATTGCGAATAATCGGCATAAATTACAGAACACACAATTTGGCTCTGATGCACAGACGCTACTTAGCGCCGCCTTTTTGCGCCCGCGAGCGTCTGTACGCAGGCTACTTCAGGTCTGCCATGTTTTGTTTCACGAATCACGAGATTCAAGCTCGCGCGTGCGACACATCTTGTATTCGAGACATTATATGAAATATTTAAGGCGATATCGAAATGTAACTGCATTATAATTTGACACGTAAAAAACCCATTGATAGCTCACTTAACGATCTAACCTCATTGCCTAGTAACTTCACTCACAAAAGTAAATTGAAGTCACTACGAAATAATAAGGTTGCTACAACCCCCGGAACTCACAGATGTTAACACTATCGTCGCTGACTATATATATATATATATATTTATTTATTTATTGAGCTTCGCCTCTAAAAAACTACATAGAAGCAGGGTCACCACAACAGTTAAACACCAATTACAGTGGGCCCTTAAAAATTAACTCGAGTCCCTGCGGTCTAGTCTAGGGATGCAATTTCACTTTCGGAAGACTAACGTGTGGCCTGCACCCGACCGCTCGAGGTTCCGCGACTAACCCGCTGCGCCACCCCATCGCTCTGATATATATAACTATCGTGTGAATTTTCGACCCTCATCACAATACTGCAAAGTTTTCAACTTTGCTCTAAAAAAGATCGTCCAGAAGACGATTGCTTAAAGGCTGGTCACGTGACTCCAAGGATATTGGATTATTTTGTAACCTGGCTTATTCTCGCTTATATCATCCGGGGGGCCGGATCGCTGTGAAAACATGCCACAAACTTTTATAATTGAAAGTACAGTATAAGGATAATTCAAAAAATATTACAATTTATTGGAAAGATAGTACGGACTGCTGACAGAAGTTGAAAGATGGTGGATTACTTCGAAAAATACGTTGATTTACTGGACATTTGTTGCTATCAACGCCTGCACAGTTCGAATTTACAGTCTGACTATGTGACTATTATTTTAAATATTAAAAGTGTTGAAAGCATTTATAGGGATTTCAAATTTCTGGTGTGGTTTCGGTCTCGACATTTTATATTCAAACTGCAATTTCCAGATCTGCTACAGGTACTTTAATTCGAACAGTATATGGACCATTGGAGATGTTATTTTTGTAATTATTTATAGTCTGACAAATACAAATTAAAACTGTTGTTTAATAGTGTTTTGAGTTTTTATTACTTATTGAACATATTACTGTCTTTCAATAAATTGTAATATTTTTAAATTATCCATATACCGATGTATATCCTTGGAGTAACGTGACCAGCCTTTACCAGGGTCTTCTCTTCCCTCGCTCCACTCCCCTCCCATCCCAGGCACTGAGAAGACCCTGGGTACGAGGTTGACCCCATACGACTGTAATCAAATTCTTCTTTCTGCACATTACGTGTAGAGCATAAGACATTAACTCGTTATTAAACGCTATTTTTAATCGTTTCTGGGTGAATTTACAAAAATCCCAAATTAGTCAGCTACCACGTAATTCTATAAGAACTATCAGGAATCAATTAACTAGCGACAGTATACAAGTTAAAAAAACAAAAAAACAACACAAAGTATTCAGTATTCCTAGGTCAACAGTATACTTGAAAGTATGCAATTCTTGCAACCTATCGTACACATTAAAGTATGAAGCAAAGTTAACCGAACGCATCCTCTCTGTCAGTGCCGATCATTTCAGACTCCTCCAATGTACTGAAGTTTAAGAAATGCGATGGACGATGAACTTCATGATAGAACTCTTTGGGATTCGCCAGCATTAGTTCATATCTCATACTAGCTGAATGACGAACACCTATACAAAATACATGCATTAATAGACATAGATACTAGTGATTTATTAATATATCGCAAATCGTAGTACACTGTAAGTTGTACGCATACGCAGAATCCCGCTTATAAGCCCTGGGCTTATACAACTTCGTAAGCAACCTCGTTCCCAGGGCATTTTACCTCCACGGTGGAAGGTCGGCGAAAATGGCCCTGGGATCGGCTGGTCACATGACACCCAGAATTTCTGGGTGTTTAGATATGATAATTTTTGTGGTCTTTGTTCCATTGCCTTTGTCTACTTTGTTGACCTGAATAATTGAGAAATATTCAATGATATTCAGAGTTGTTCATGTCAGCATTTGTCGGCATAAAAGCAGCTAACAAGCTTAATAATCCACCATACATCCATGGTTATCTCTTACAAAAGGTATGAAGAAGCATATATCCAATTTAGCGAAAGCTATCACTTCTAATTTGCTGTAAAATTTGAAGACAGCATTCAGATTTAGATGAATAAATTATACTCGGCTGAATTAATTGAGTTTTATGACAAGCCAATCGAATTATAGAATGGACCAGCCGATCCCAGGGCCATTTTCGCCAACCTTCCGCCGTGGAGGCAAAATGCCCTGGGTACGAGGTTGCTTCGTAAGGGGTTTTGAGTGGGCTTATAACCGGTGGGCTTATAACCGGGGGCTTATAACCGGGGGGCTTATAACCGGGGGGCTAATAAGCGGGATAGAAAAAACGTTTCAAAACGCAACAGACAAACTATGTTGGCACTTTATTGCTCGACGTTTTGCTTAATATCGCAAGTGCAAAAACAATAACAAATAAAGAAGATTTCTGATTTTGGCCAGAGAACCATTACAAAAACAATCCAATCCATATGAAACGTTATTAAAAAACCCGGCGCAACTTTTGTTCAAGTTATACCGCTTCAAATTTCTATAAAAGTAACAAATAGTGACGTCGCGTATGTCTATAACAAAATCTGCTACACAAGTTATGTAGCTGCCTCGAAATGATCTTCGTCGTCGTCGTCATCGTCATCACTGTCAAAATGAAACTCTGAATCGTCGGCATTGAATTACCATGTGTTTACTTTATATTTGGGGACAAAGAGCACAAAGTCGATGTGAAAAGAATACGACAAGCACAAAATGCGTCGTAAGGAGACATCATAACGCCAACTGAAGTACTGAACTCTGAAATTTTAGTAATGTAATCTACAGCAAAGTTATCCAATTAACTTGCCATAATGAGAATGCTGAATTGTTGAAACATATTATCAGTAAAAGTTTTGTTTCAACGCTAGTTTTTTTCGTTGTTATTTTTACTATAAAAGGTGCTATACCGGCGATATTTTCTGTTACCAAACAGATGGGCTTATAACGGGGGGCTTATAATCGGGGGGGGGGGGTTTATAAGCGGGATTCTACGGTTCTCACTTTTATGAATTGCTTACATTATTTGACAAAAAAGTTACTAAATACAAATTAATTGAATGTTGTTCGATTGAATAGTTTTAATCAATTGAATATTTTTAATTAAATGAGTCCATAAGCAAGGCCTTATGAGATTTTGGATATCTTCGTCTTTCCAAGTTCTATTTTCGCGTAACTCTTTCCTGTCCGGCCCAGTCAAAAGGGGTCATAGAAGACCCCCGAAGTCGTCAATCGAAAAACACGGCACACGGTAACGCAAGATAAAAAATTGAAATTCGACAAGCGCCAGGAACATGAGATCCACTCACACGCCAAATTTGATTTGATTTCATAAACAACTCTGGGATTGGTGGCATTTTGAATTTTCATGATGCTACGGGGGCGTGTAAGATGGTCTTTTCTAGAAAAATGGAAGTTTTTCAACCTGATTTATGATAATTAATGCTAATTTATATTAATGTTATAATAATTAATGCTAATTTATATTCGGAAAATTCAAAAGCATTGGTAACAGCCGGTTTATGAAAAGGTATAGGTTTCGCAACAGTTATGGATATTTCCCGAGATACCGTAAACCTCCGAATATAAGCCCCCCCCCCCATGTATAAGCCCACATATTTACTAACACTCTCACCATTCCGAATATAAGCCCACCCGTATATAAACCCATGGGCTTATACATGGACAAGAAAAACTAACACGAGAACAAGGTTACATCATGCCATTACCAG
The DNA here is from genome assembly GCA_035772405.1 of Chrysogorgia sp. JL179-B06. Classification (NCBI taxonomy): domain Eukaryota; kingdom Metazoa; phylum Cnidaria; class Anthozoa; order Scleralcyonacea; family Chrysogorgiidae; genus Chrysogorgia; species Chrysogorgia sp. JL179-B06. Next base: position 174,107 of record JAYKKM010000320.1, read on the forward strand.
AAGAAGAATTTCATCTTCAAACTTCGAGTGAGGAAGACGACGATGACGTCGACTATGATGCTATCGTAACAGACGGCAGTACCAGCGGCACTGTCACTGATGAGGACTATGACGATATCTAACTTAATAGTATATTATGCTTGTTTATATGTTAACCTTGTGTTATATTGAAATAAAGTCAATAAATGTTATTACTAACACAAAATCTTGTCCGTATATAAGCCCAACCGTATATAAGTATGGTATCAATAGAACAAAGAGATAGTTCAATTTTGGATGTTTTTCAGCCGGACAGGAAAGATTTAACTTTATAGCAGTTGCTGAAGTAAAAACTTTGTTTATTTCAGCCATTTTGAAACTCGAATGATTTCCCAGGAGTCTGGCTACTTAAGGCGCTGTTACACTGTGCAATGTTTCATGCAACTTGTCTCGCAACACTGATCTAGAGGCATGTTAAGTAAGAAAAAGGTCAGCAGAGTGCAACGTGGGCCCATGCTTGCATTTACACTTTTTTACTTAGCATGCCTCTAGATCAGTGTTGCGAGACAAGTTGCATGAAAAATTGTACAGTGTAACGACGCCTTTACACATATTTGGTTGTTTAGTTATATTTTGTTTCCACATTATTGGAAAGCTGGCAAAACGGTCCAACATTTGTTATTCTTCAGCGTTTCTTGGGAGACCAAACTTTCATCCAACATCAAAACATCCTAAGTTGGCCTAGCCTCCTCCGCAGGCTACTCAGTGGCTTCTTTTATCCGAGTCTTATCGAGCTATAAGGCTGTACGAGCAATGTTTTCGTTGGGATTGCAGGGAAGTATAGGGATTGTGAAGGGATTGATTGACGAAGAGGGGACAGCAAGATTTTCGCCTCGCCCCATTCCCCTCGGCGCATTTCTCGGCCAAAAATGGCCAAAACAGCGTTGGAAGCTATTTGAGTCGGGAAAAAGAAGCCACGGAGTTGCCTAATGTTGGCCTTAGTTGTACAACATTGTTTGTACGTCTAGCTGCAACTTTAACTGTTAGAGCACCTGACTTGGGGCTAGTGTTTAGGATCCCGACATAGATTAAAAATATTCTGAGTGAGCAGAAGCTTCAACAGAAAAACGTTTCATAAGAACTGAAATTGTTTTCCACATAACGTCTTACCCATAAAGTTGAAATTCCACGAGCCTTGCGCTGGAACCATAAAGAACCCAAGGAAACGATCAGAGAGCAGCATCTGGACCTTCTCATAGTGAGATGGCAAATAACCACGAGGATTGTTTCCGGTATCTTTGTTGTTGCGGCCCCACTCATATCCAGAGGGTGTGAGTTTGTACGCGGTCAAAGAGCAAGACCCAGGAGTGAAACTAAATTAAAGAGACAAAGCCATATTCAATTAGAACAACATGTACCAGGTTACAAATTCACTGTTATAGGCAGGTACTTCATGTATGCCTAAAGCTGGTTACTTCATGTAAGCCTGTCCCCAACACAACTATAATCCTAACCAAAATTTTGTGTCGGGACACAAAAATTGGCATACATGAAGTAGTCCCCCTGTTATAGCTACAATAACATCTCAAAAACTCATTAATAATTCATGAGCCAATTAGCTAATGAAATCACTTTATTTTATCACATGACTGAGGCTGGATACTCGAGTAGAACACGTAAAAATCATATACCACCACAGTTATTAGATCAAACCCGGTTTTGATCTAATTGCTGAGATCTTAATTAATAATTCATTTTTTGGAGAACGAAACGACCTGCCTCCGTCTTCGCTCATCCTCAACTGAACAGAGTCTGTTAATTTTCTGAATAAATATTACACACCCTCGTGAGTTCAGTCCCATGAGGGTTTGTTCTCAAATGCGTTTTAAGTAAATATCCAATTAAATCCGTTTTGGATTGAGAAGCCATATAAACAACTCGTTTATCGTGTTTCATCAGGGGATCCAAACACTCGAAAACAATAAAAACACTCGCGCTTCGCGCTCGTGTTTTCATCATGTTTTCTCGTGTTTGGATCTGAAACACTCAAAATCGTTGTTCATATATTACGTAAAGAGCCACTCCATATTCAATACATGCTTCCACACGCAACGAGTATCGGAGTATCAAAAGTCACGGAGCACTGAACTCGAATCGCCGGCTTGATTCCAAGACGGGAGATCTACACGAAGGAGTAGCAGGGCCGCCGAGAGGGGGGGGGGGGGGGGGGGGGGGGGGGGGGCAGGGGCAAGTTGCCCCGGGCCCCAATTTGAGAAGGGCTCCCTAAAATTTTTGTTTTAAAAATTTAAAAGTTTTGGACATGATGAAGATTAAAGACAGTATCGCAATCGACGGCAACTGGGTAGGGAGTAAGGGTCCTCGACCAATGTGGAGCAGGAGCTGCACAAGGGCCCCCAACCTCAAAACTGACAACAGACCATTTATTAAGTGGCCCAGAAAGCTCCGCGTCACTTCTTGAAACCTATTTTTGAAATATATCATACTGTATATGTATGGGGGCGGGACTCGGGAGGCCTCGGTCTCAGTAGCTCCATTAGGTGTCCCAGTCTCAGTAGCTCCATTGCGCCTCTGATTAAACATGTTCTTCTGTGATTCAATTATTTATCGCCAAGGGTGCCTCTTTTGTATTTTTATTTATATTTTCTTAAAAATAATGGGATATACTACCAAAAAAACCGTCGATTTAAGGTCATTAGATTTTGCTCAAAAATGCCCTCAAAGTGCAGGAAATGCCATTTCAGAGACCTTAAATTCAAAAACTTTCCGGGGGAACAGGCCCCCGGACCCCATAGAAATGCGGTCACTAAATATTACGTGCGTCCCTACTTTCAACGGCCCACTGGAAATTATGACGTCATCAGGGCCCCCAAACCGATATTTTGCCCCAAGCCCCAAATAAGCTCTCGGCGGCCCTGAGGAGTAGGACAAAATTATTTTAGGGAACATCGCGATTATCATCATGGTGCTCGTGCTATCATCAACATCCTCTATCTCAACCACATCCACGTTTCCTCCCCTCCTATCTCTGGCCATCCCTATACACCTTCCTCACTCTCCTTATCCTCAAGTTTTATTTTCTTAACATGTTACATTTATATACAATTATTGTCTAACCTGCATGTTATAATCACGGTTTTTTCGCCATCCCACATCGCATTATCAGCCATAATCTTGGCATGAGTCGTTACGTCTTGCGGCGAGAGCTGGGGAAGCTCGTTGGGCTGAGTATGAATCCATCCAAGAGGCTCTAATTCCTAAAAATTATTTTACAAATATTTAGCAATTATTAGCTCAAAAGGAAAAAATGGCTTTTTAAAAATGAAGAAAAACGGAGGCCGTTGCCGAGAGCCTAGTCACGAATTTTCATCACTATAAATCCTTAGAACATGTAGTTTAATTGAGTGAAATGCCAAATATTACTTGTAATATACCCAAAATCCTATCCCGGCATTACCACCACATATAAGGAATACATATAAGGAATATAAGGAATACAAGGAATACATCGGCATGACGGCACGTAAGTTCAAGCAGAGATACCGAAACCACCAGAAATCTTTTCGCGATGAGAGATATGCTAACGAACCCGAGTTATCTAAACATACCTGTATATGGGACTTGAAGAGGAAAGGCCGAAACTTTGTTTTAAATTGGTCAATCCTAAAGCGTGCGACCGCATACCGCAGCGGAGGATAACGATGCAATCTTTGTTTGGAAGAGAAGCTCGCCATTATGAAAGTCGACAAAGGAACTCTGTTGAACAAAAGGTCTGAAATAATTTCGAAATGCCGCCACCAAAACAAATTCTATGCAAATAACTTAATCTCCGTAAAGAAAAGATGATTGCGTCATCACTCTATTTTGTTGATGACGTTCCGGACAGTATATAAGAATAGTTAATCGGGATCCAATCTCAGTTGCCTGAAGATCGTCACTCGGCGTGAAACTCGGAGTAGCAGCAAACATTTTCTAAGTTTTTACCTTCTATTAAATTGCTCTATCTTTCAAGATATTGAGCACTCTCGGAACTTTGCCAGTTATATTAAATACTGCCTATATATATATATATATAATATATATATATATATATATATATATATATATATATATATATATATATATATATATATATATATATATATATATATATATATATATATATATATATATATATATATATATATATATATATATATATATATAGATATATATATATATATATATATTATATATATATATATATATATATATATATATATATATATATATATATATATATATATATATATATATATATATATATATATATATATATATATATATATATATATATATATATATATATATATATATATATATATATATATATATATATATATATATATACCGGGTGACCCAAAAAAAAGTACTCCGGTTTGATTCATAATAACTTCTAAACGAGTGAAGCTATTAAACTGAAATAACTTTCATTAGATAGAGGGAAGACTAACTTAGATTTTGAAATATGACAGTTGTATTTTACTTAAAAATTCACGGAGATATTAATTTTCAAACTCGGTAGCATATTTCTGGATGTGTCTAAAATATGCAAAAAACGCCGTATCAAATATTAATCAAGCTTTGCTCAACTGAAACACGCACTATTAGCAGTAAATAAATGACACTTGACAAATTGTTTATTATGAAACGAAGTATTATTATTTACAAAATACAAGCAAGATTTATTCGTTCGGAATCGCGTGTCCTCTAGCACGAATGCACTGCCTAGCCCGTGACACCATTGCGTCGAAGGAGTCATGGATCATTCGTTGTTCTAGATTACGGCATGCTGCGAAGCTCTTCTAAATTCTACGGTTGCTGATCATGTGGTACATTCCAAATTTGTTCATGTTCAGAATAAACTCAGAATGAAACACAATCAAACCATAACTCCATAAGACATAACATGCAACTCCCCAGAGACATCCAACATTAAGAATTTGATACGGCGTTTTTTGCATATTTTAGACACATCCAGAAATATGCTACCTATTTTGAACATTAATATCTCCGTGAATTTGTAAGTAAAATACAACTGTAATATATCAAAATCTAAACTAGTCTTCCCTCTATCTAATGAAAGTTATTTCAGTTTAATAGCTTCACTTGTTTAGAAGTTATTATGAATCAAACCGGAGTACTTTTTTTTGGGTCACCCGGTATATATATATATATATATATATATATATATATATATATATATATATATATATATATATATATATATATATATATATATATATATATATATAATATATATATATATATATATATATATATATATATATATATATATATATATATATATATATATATATATATATATATATATATACCGGGTGGCGCAAAAAACATGTCCCCCCTCTTCGACTCATTGTAATTAAAAAACTGAAAAAGCTATCTTATACAAATAAAAATTATTATTAATATATATATATATATATATATATATATATATATATATATATATATATATATATATATATTATATATATATATATATATATATATATATATATATATATATATATATATACTATATAATATATATATATATATATATATATATATATATATATATATATATATATATATATATATATATATATATATACACACACAACCAAAATGCGTTCAAAAGACATTCTCGTTCAGCATTGGAAAAACATCGTTAGATAAATCAAGGACCGTGATAAAAATACAAAACGGCAAGACAATACAACGCAACAAAACATGTCAAAGTGAACAGTAATAATTACGACATTCCGGATAATAGCTTAAAGTGCACCTGACATCAAAATTTTTTATTGTCTTATTTGGAAGAACTTTTAAAATGATAAAGTAACTTCTTTTGAAGATTTTCGTTTATTCGCTTTCTTTTTGAGATATATCAGTTTGTTTGATATGCAAATGTACGGAATTTACGTCAACATGCATAATGACTTATCAGAGAATGTTATATATCTTTGCGTTCATCAAATAAAAACACTAAAGTGTGAATAACACGTGTGCGTGTTTCTCCCACAACACCAAACTTCTCGATTTTAAAGGATTTCGTTCGAGAATGAAAGAGATACACACATTTATTTTATTTATTTATTTAATGTTATTTATACACGGTAGTAACATTAAATAAATAAATAAAATAAATGTGTGTGTGCATAAATAAGTCATTATGCATGTGTGACGTAAATTCCGGACATTTGCATATCAAACAAACTGATATATCTCAAAAAGAAAGCGAAGAAACGAAAATCTTCAAAAGAAGTTACTTTATCATTTTAAAAGTTCTTCCAAAGACAATAAAAAATTTTGATGTCAGGTGCACTTTAACAAAGACGTTTTAGGGTAAAAATAACACACACCTTTAGATAGTCGTGTTGTGGAAGCATGTTTGGAAGATGGACAGTCTGCAAGAGAGTAAAGGGAGATTTGATAATTAACAAAACATAGATCAATTATACGAAATGAGAAAATAATAACGCAGGCCAGGGGTTCAAAGTTTCGGTAGTATTGTGGCCATATTTGCTGCGAGAAAAATACGCTGGACTGAATGATCCCATCACAATATACGCAAGTTGAGCTTGGTAACATCATTGGCAATGCCACACGTTTAATCAAATTTGTACTGACTGTAAATGACATAACATGTAATACAAGCTAGTAATTTTTTAGTGATTTTTCTTGAATGATTTGTTTGTTAGTCAAAACTTTCCAATTATACCATGGTAGAATAGCATTCCAGATCTTATCACTAATTACTCGGGCTACCAATGGTAGCCGAGTCTAGGTTTCGGCATTTTTATTTTTGTTATTTGTTTGGTCGAGATATGGCCCAAACAGGCTTTGCGAAACTGAGGCTTTGCGAAACTGAGGCATGCCTGCTCGCAGGCAACATAGATCCCGGCAGCTTTTTCGACTTAGGCGTTCTACCTTGAAAAATCGTCACAGAACAGTACAAACTCGAAAACAATCTCTCAAACAAGTTACAATTGCCAAGGTAATCGAAGATAAAAGAAGCACGAAGAACGTTGTCGTTGACGAAGCCGACGTGATAGGTTATATGGATGCTGTATTGAAATCAGTGATTGAAATACGTTAAATGTACTGAGGTAACTGTAATATTTGTCATTTGTTTTATTTTTGCTTGTATTGTTTGTTGTGTTGTTTGCAAATATCATGCAAAATAAGGTCAATGTGATCATTAACCGAGATGCCATTCAACAGTTTGTAGTTATTTACTATTTAGTATAAGTGTGTAACTATTATCGTTAAAGAGTGAGTGTCAGGGTAGTGCTTTGCGCGCTTGTTTTCTTCTTGGCGGCCATTTTATGGGACGCCTATTTCAGTTCACAAACGAATCCGTCGATATTTGATCAATCCTTCTTATAAATTATCCATTTTCAAGTTTTCTAAGAAGTAAATATACTTGAGTGATCAATTATTGTGATATATTTCGTAAAATTGATCATTTACTATAGTAATCTTTTCGATACATAGAAGCTGCTACGAGCGCTTCGCCTCCGAAGCGTGGAAGGCCCAGTTATGCTGCTGAAACAGCGCGAATAAGTTTGCGAATGGAAGTGTTTGATGAGTGACTAGTAAATAAATATGTTTCTTCTGATGTTTTGTTCATTTGAATTTGCAAAGATTCAGGAACTAAAGCCAGCCGGAGCCCGCAGTGGTTCACAAACAAGCGAACCGCAACTGCTCAAATCGTCTTGAACATTAACTTCATAACGCCCCGAAGTCAGGATCAGACTCCAATTTCAACATTTCCAAATAAATCTAGAGTTCACATACAAATTATAGTTCTAACGATGCGATGCACTGCAATCAATTCGTATGAAAACAAAAACACAAGCGCGCAAAGCACTACCCTGACACTCGCTCTTTAAATTGTCCATGCACAGTCACAGGTTTTGCCTAATAAATCATCAAACAACTCTGTTTCACAATGCAAAAAGTTCCCAGTTATCTTTACAAGTTATTGCTGATAATGACGCAAAGTCAGAAATTCTTGTTTTCGTTACAATTTTGTTTTCATTATAATTTAATACATTGGCTTGGTACAGGTAAATGAATGTATCATATATACATTTTATCTGTTGTCTAGTTGTTCTAATTTGTTGTCACAAATTTTGTGGATATTTAGACACATAGCTTTGGTTTTGATTGAACATTGTTGAGTTTGCAACATGAATGTTGACCTATAGCTGTGTTGACCTATAACTGTTGACCTATACTGTGTATCGATTGTTCATATATTATTATATATGAATGGTTAATACAAATGATTAACATCTCGTATCTGACACCCAGATCAACTCCAATGAAGGTGGGGTTTGTCTTGAGCAAAAGATATTATTAGTTTCTTGCATTTAAAGTGATTTAGTTGTATATAATTATCAGTGCACCATTGTCCAAACATCTTCTAAAGATTTGGGCTTGACGATCGTCCACAATCTCGTTCCCAGAGCCTGCGTTCCCCCTGACCTGCGAAACGGAGACTCTGGGATAATCCATCGCCGGAAACAGAAAAACATGGTTCCGCTTACGAAGAACGCATGCGTGACAATAAACCGGGAGGCCGGCGAACAAGCATTTGCTTTGCTTTTGGCATAATTTGTCGGACGAGGATATTGATATTTTTCATGCTGCTTTAAGAAAGTCTTTACAAAAACTGAACAAAGGGGATATTGTAGCAAAGGAGCATCAATATGAATTTGGGAGCAATTATAGAATACCCGTTCGGTCCGTCCAATTTTGAAACCGCACTTAAAGGCAGAAATACAAACGAGGTTGTTCTAAAATCTCTTTAAATATGTGTCGAAGGTTTATATTGTGTGTACTTGTTGATAGTTATCAAATTAAATGGGGTTTTAAAATAGAACGAAGCAATTGTATATGAACTTTTCGTAATTTTACCCTTTTACTAACTGTCAACAGATACAAATAGCGAAAGTGGACGGGTATTCTACAATTCAGCGCAAACGGGGACAACGAAAGGTGGAGTATCTTTCTATTAACAGATTGTCCAGCCAAGCCAAATAATATTCGCCCAAGCAGCGGCCTTAACAGAAGATAGAAAGGTCTTCCAAATCATTTTGTTCACGCCTGTTCGAACAACATTGTTCTTGTTTGTTTTTATTAATCCATGACAGAAAAGTGTTAATTATTCCAATTATAGACAGCCAATCAAAATACTTCCGGCGATGGATTATCCCAGAGTCTCCATTTCCCCCCGCAGGTCAGGGGGAACGCAGGCTCTGGGAACGAGATTGGATCGTCCATGGATGTCTGTCTACTCCAAGTTGCCACATTCACTATATCCTTTTCTGTAATTTAATATTATTCAAATGCTATATAGTAGTTCTAAACTTACCTGATGCGTACCCCACTGCGGTACCAATGCGATACATCGTATCTCCTTCACTTGAGGGTTATCAGGGGGGCTAACTCCATACATATAACCAGCAATCTAAAATGATTTGCAGTTAAAGGGATATGGCAATATAAATTAACTTTGTCTCATTTGAAAGAACTCGTAAAATGGTATAAGAAGACCTTTTACAATTTTTCGGGATCTTTCAAAAGACAGTCTTCAAAAGACAGTCTTTTGTCATAATTATCTGAAATATTTCAAAAACCAAGAAAGATACAGAAAAATTGTAAATGGTCTTCTTATACCATTTTACGAGTTCTTTCAAATGAGACAAAGTTAAATTGGTGACGTCACAAGCATCATAGGTGACCGAATTTCCGCGGAAGGCTTTTTAAAATGTTGTGGGCCAATTGAAAATGGAGATAGTGCAACATAATCGAGTTTCTGGCTCATAATGTCGTAAGGTTGGTAAGATAAAAATTTCACTTTGGATGGTGGACAGCACGCTGTCTTTCGTCAAATTATTTCGAAAACCAAAAAAGATAAGGGAAAATTGTAAAAGGTCTTGTTATACCATTTCGCGAGTTCTTTCAAATGAGACAAAGTTAATTTATATTGCCATATCCCTTTAACACATTGTGTTAAATTTCGTAAAATATATAAGGCAATGGTTCGCGAACTGGGAATCAGTATGGCATTATCTACACGATAATCGGAGGCCATTAAAGAAAAAAATGACCAGGAAACAACACATGATCTGACTATGTTACGTGTTTGTTTTTTGAGCAACGAAGGTACAAGATTTGTGCGATAAAAGCGAACCATTTATTTCCCGTGCTTTCTCATGATTGATAACTTTAAAAGGGAACTATAGTAAAAAAACAAATTATTTTTAAATAAAAGGCCTTTAAGTATAATGTTTAGAAATGTTAATAGTTTTACGTTATCTGCTCTTGTACTCGAGAAATAACATTTAATGCTTCTGGACGCCGCCATTTTCGAGTTTGTACGACGGCTCAAGATTGATGTACAGCGGTGGTTTTCTTTTCAATTTTGACGTCATTGAGTGCTTGTCTTTTGTTCCTTTCACTCAAGTGACGTCAAATTGAAAAGAAACACCCGCTGGACCTCGAGTCTGAGCCGTCGAGCAAACTACAAAATGGCGGCGCCCAGAAGCATAAAATACGAGAATGAAAACGTTATTTCTCGAGCACAAGAGCAGATACCGTAAAACTATTAACATTTCTAAATATTATACTTAAAGGCCTTTTATTTAAAAGTAATTTATTTTTTGGGTACAGTTCCCCTTTAAAGAAAAGCAATAATAATGTTACAGCACATTTTCTTGCTCGGTATTTTCAATGAAGATGCCTAGAAATGTTCCCGCAAAAACTTACCGATCCCGAAAGAGTATTGCCATCGCAGGATATAGGCTGGGGGAGGTCCATATGGTAGATTACGGACGTACCAGTAACCATGATTGGTATATGTGTTTTTAAAATCAGTATGCGTTTTTTGCATCTAAAAACCAGCTCAGCCACACAATAAAATACACACCACAAATTCAAAGACTTTCAAATAATTTAAAGTGCCCCTAAACTCAAAATGTTTTATTGTCTTGTTTGGAAGAACTTTTAAAATGATAAAGTAACTTCTTTTGAAGATTTTCGTTTCTTTGCTTTCTTTTTGAGATATATCAGTTTGTTTGATATGCAAATGTCTGGAATTTCGTCACACATGCATAATTACTTATTGGAGAAATGTGTATATCTCTTTCATTCTCGAACGAAATCCTTTAAAATCAAGAAGTTTGGTGTTGCTGGAGAAACGCACACACGTGTTATTCACACTTTAGTGTTATTTCATGAACGCAAATATATATAACATTCTCTGATAACTCATTATGCATGTGTGACGAAATTCCAGATATTTGCATATCAAACAAACTGATATATCTCAAAAAGAAAGCGAAGAATTGAAAATCTTCAAAAGAAGTAACTTTATCATTTTAAAAGTTCTTCCAAAAAAGACAAAACAAATTTTGAGGTTAGGGGCACTTTGAAGAGCATCTAGAACCATGTATTAAAAAAATACTTGTTGAAGAGGTCTTTGCTATGTGAATTCAGCAAAACAGAGAAATTTTCGTAATGCTGGAAATATATGAATGTCTGCGGTGAATGTTGACGTTCACGTTGCTACAAGGTATTTAAAGTTTGTTTAAAATCCTTATTAGTTTCGAAATATTTTCGAAATAGTTTCGAAATATCCATATTCCTTTCGAATTGCTTCATCTGACGGTATTGTGTGGACTTTTGAACTCCCAGAGTTTCTCCAGTTGTTAGTACAAATGGGTACACAGCAATTCCATTTAAGAACCATGATTTATTGTTTAAAAACGAATAGAAATGGTAGTTTGGTAATCTTTGTTGTCTATTTCACTTTACGTCCCCAAAACGGCCCCACAACTCCGCGCGCGCGTTAATTCGTACCCAGTCCGTGCAGTTTCTGAAGTGGCTAATAAAGCCGCTTGGCAGTAAAAAAGATGGTTTAAAAGCAAGAGGAACAAGCTCTGGCCGCTCACCTGTGTTCTAAGATCAGCAATCACAATGAACTTCTTCAGAACATTCTTTGGTAGAATGTACGTGAATCCGGTCTCTTTGATATCGTCAGAAGAGACATAAATATGATTGGTTCGGAGATGTAAATTAGTTGCAGAGATAGCCCGGACACGCCACTCCGTTTTTGAGGCGAATGTCTGCGTTTCGTAGTTGCTCGTAGTCGAAACAATGATCTCGTCACCGTGGATATTTGTAGTTCGGGTCGTGGTAGCCGTAAGTTGGGACTGTTCTTTAGTTTGTTTTTCAATCTCGGCAATTTGCTGCCGTTGCTGCGATGGAGCGGAGATTTCCATACCCAAAATGATGTCTCGAATTTCGGACTGCGTAAGTGAGGCAACATTGACACTAGGAAGAAAAGAAAAACATGAAAACATATCAAACATGATGGTGATGATGATAATTGGGATGATGACGATGATGTTATTGATGATGATGTTATTGATGATGATGTTATTGATGATGATGTTATTGATGATGATGATAATTGGGATGATGATGACGATGATGTTATTGATGATGATGATGTTATTACTCGGGCTACTTGTGGGTAGCACGAGTCTTAAATTCGGCTTCATTTCTGTGTTCGTCGTCATCGTCGTCGTTTTTTTGTACGTCGAGAGAATGTAATTATTGCGTGGGCGTATAAATATAGCGAATTAAAGCGATTTCGGGCAGTTTTATTGTCAACGAATCGCAGTCTGAAAAGCATTTACGAGACCTGTAAAGCCGCAAACTAATGCAAATATTCTCTCCAAGATAACTGGATGAGAGAAACACAGATGAGAGATTAAAGAAAGAATTCGCAGAACCGTGGAGTCGTGGACGAAACGTCAACATGACAACATATAGACGCCTGATTTTTCTTCGTTCCTCATTTCTAGCCCAATTTGCTTCTAAAAGTTTCCCACTTTAAACGAGCGCTGCACAATGCCTTCAGTGCCTGATTACAGAAATCAATGCATTAAAAATTATCCTTTGTAATACACTATATAAGTGAGCAGGTTTTCTAATTCCAATTGTCTAACATGCCACCAATGCATACCCATCTCCGCAGGCAATATGCGCTCCATGTCCCTAAAAGTAGCCCTAGTTAACGCCTAGTGGGCGTCTTGTTAATGATGATGATAATTGGGATGATGACGATGATGTTATTGATGATGATGTTATTGATGATGATGATGATGTTATTGATGATGATGATAATTGGGATGATGATGTTATTGATGATGATGATGTTATTGATGATGGCGATGATGTTATTGATGATGATGTTATTGATGATGATGATTATGATAATTGGGATGATGACGATGATGTTATTGATGATGACGATGATGTTATTGATGATGATGATAATAAATGGCGATGTTATTGATGATGATGATGTTATTGATGATGATGATGGTGATGATAATGATAATTGGGATGATGACGATGATGTTATTGATGATGATCAATGGGATGATGACGATGATGTTATTGATGATGATGTTATTGATGATGATGATGATAGTTGGGATGATGATGTTATTGATGATGATGATGGTGATGATCATTGGGATGATGACGATGATGTTATTGATGATGATGTTGACTTACTTATTTTTCTTTCCGTAATCTGCAAGAATCAGATCTTTCAAAGCAACCTAATACATTAACAAAACAAAAACGGTCATGCGATCAGGTTAAATCCAGCAGTAAGGGACAAAAATTTCATAAAATAGTTTTATATAAAAACACCGTAAATCTTATGTTAATAATAATTATGTTAAAAAATGTTCAATTCAAGGTCGCCCTTTGTTCATGCGCAGATTTGTATCCAATCAAAGGCAACCTGTGACTAACTCGTGGATGAGATGACAATGAAATAATAAAATGATAAATGTTTCCGTAGTTTTCTATACATTGCGTGCATGAGAGCATTATACAATATTATATATATATACGTATTAGGAGCATTATACAATAGTCTCAATGCTCTTACAACAATATATTCTTAATGTTATTTATAAAACTAATTACAGTTTCATTATAAGATAAAGCTAACTACATATATTACCACTATGAACAAAAATCTATTAATTTTAAAAAAGAGAAGTCTTAAGTGCTGACTTAAAATATCAATGCTTCTAATTTCCCGTGGTAATGAATTCCACAGTTTTGGTGCGGTAACTGAGAATGTTTTGTCTCCATGAGTCACCGTTTTGGATTTTGGCTCAAGTAGCAGATTTCGGTTGGATGATCTTAAAGTACGAGTAGGTTTATATTTAATTAGTAAATCAGTAATATATAAATAGGTGCCTGGCCATGTAAGCTTTGAAAGTAATTATCAGTATCTTAAAAACAATCCTTGATCTCACTGGCAACCAGTGAAGATTACGAAGCACAGGGGAGATATGTTCTGATTTTTTAACCCTGCAACAAGTCTAGCAGCTGTATTTTGAATTCCCTGTAACTTGCTCAATTCAGCTTCTGGTAAGCCATAAAGGATGCTATTACAGCCGTCAAGTTTTGATGTTATAAATGCATGCACCAATTTCTCACAGTCCTTTTTACTTAAATATTTCCTGATCTTGCTGATATTTCTGATAGCCAAAGCGGCTGATTTACAAATGTTATTTGAAAGTATACAGGGCGGGGAAGAGGCAGACTTGTTTCATAGTCCAGCAACTTCAAATGAGAAATCGCGCTTGTTCCAATAGATGAAGGATATTTGCAAGTAATGAACTCACCTCAACAGAAACCCATTCTTCATCCGTTAAAGTAGACCAAATATGATGTGGTTCAGTAATGGTAGTTTTATCTGGTTTCAAGATCACTTTGGTACGATCAGGATTGACATGAAGAGCCCTTAGGATCAAGATTAAACGAGAAAAGGCAGTGTACGAAGATATCGTTTTCAACCAATCATCATATAGGTTAAACAATACCATCTGAGGTTCAGTCGCCTTTAAAATCATGTCACCAAGTTTCTCAACCTGAAGTTAATAAAATACAAAAGTTCAGTGCTGGGAGATGTTAAACAAAACAAGACAAAACAAGAATGGGAACAGCCAACTTACGTTGCCAACTTACGCACACTTACGTGTACGAAATATTTTCGCGACCACTTAACGCTTAAAGAGTGAGTGTCAGGGTAGTTACTTTGCGCGCTTATGTTTTTGTTTTCATACGAATTGATTGCAGTACATCGCATCGTTAGAACTATAATTTGCATGTGAACTCTAGATTTATTTGGAAATGCTGAAATGGAGTCCGAATCCTGATTCCCCCCCCCCCCACCTTCGGGGCGTTATGAAGTTAATGTTCAATGACGATTTGAAACTAGGGTTATGTTAATGTTATTTGAACAGTTGCGGTTCGCTTGTTTGTGAACCACTGCGGGCCGCGTCCAACGCCGTTTCTGACGAACAAGCTGGCCCGGATGGCTTTAGTTCCCGAATCTTTGCAAATTCAAATGAACAAAGCATCAGAAGAAACAAAATATATTTATTTACTAGTCACTCATCAAACACTTCCATTCGGAAACTTATTCGCGCTGTTTTAACAGCATAACCCGGCCTTCCACGCTTCGGAGGCGAAGCGCTCGTAGCAGCTTCTATGTATCGAAAAGATTACTATAGTAAATGATCAATTTTACGAAAAATATCACAATAATTGATCACTCGGGTATATTTACTTCTTAGAAAACTTGAAAATGGATAATTTATAAGAAGGATTGATCAAATATCGACGGATTCGTTTGTGAACTGAAATAGGCGTCCCATAAAATGGCCGCCAAGAAGAAAACAAGCGCGCAAAGCACTACCCTGACACTTACTCTTTAATATGATCATCTGTAAGGATGTGCAGTGTTTCGATTCTAATTCAGATTCTTAATCATGTGCATTTACCATAATCATGTCGATTATGTCGATTGAAATATAATATAAGTAATATAGTATATATAGTAGAGAGGAAACAAGAGGTTCTTGTTAGCCCATGTTATAGGCAACCTTTAAGTAAACGGCCAACAAAATATTTAGAAGACATTAAAGGAACACGCACTATATTTGGCAGGGACTCACCTTAAGGCATGCTTGGAACGGCAGTTGCAACTCGCTTCCTTTGATCACAATATTTGGGAAGTCGAGAAGATGCACCTAAAATGAAAAAGTTAAAACAATTTTGTTGTAGATTAGGGTAAGAAAACTCGTTAGGCGAGGGGTTAGGTTTAGGGTTAGGATCTTTGTTGTTTTGGGGTTAGTGGTTATTCCAATGATAATAACTACTTTAATCTTACAACATCAAATAAATACAATTAAATTACAATGAATTAGTTCTTCTGGGTGTACAATACGACAAACAGTACTTTATATGATTAATGTCACTATATTACATTACGTTACAAGAAAAAACAAAAAAGAAGAAAACAAAGTATCAGGAAACAAAGTATCCAATTGTCATTGAAACTTGCGACAGCACAGACAATCTCAATTTTACCCGGATCGAGTTCGATTTTCTTTCGCATAGTGGTTTATTTAGTGGTTATTTACATGGTTAGCTAAGTGATAAAATTCTGACGATTATATGTGTATTGTTTACTTTACATAGGGACCGCAGTAATTGGCCAAAACTGTTGCGGACACCCTGCCATCGTATTGTATATGTTATTGTGTAAATATTTGTTCTCTAGTCTAGATGTGGCAAAGCTTATAAAATAAAAATAAATAAATAATACTGGCGGCCATTTTGAATAAGGCCTGGTTACACAGGAAATTTCAAAAAACGAGCCAGAATATTATTCTGCAAGCCGCCTCATTCAAAACTTCTTAATAAATTATGCATGTACAGTAATGTTATGCGACTCAGACCTACCTCGAGGGGATCCAACATTCCCTTTCTTGTCACAATGATTTGTTTTGGCTGTTCTTCAACGGGCAAAGACCGAATTAGAGCAGCAACCTCTTCGGCTGTCTTCCATTTTGCTAACTATTCATCACATGCGATAAATTTGAGATTTCCAGGTTAAGGTGTATAAATGTATTGTCCAATAAATAAATAAAAATGATAAAAAAATAATAAATAGATGAATCAATAAGAAATAAACAATTAAAGTGCCACTACGATCAAATTTTTACCTATCGATATTTTTACGTATTTATAAAGCAGAGCTGCTAAATATTACTTGGTCGAAACCGTTTTGCGATTCGACGATGGCAAGTATTATTTTTCTTACTCCGAATCTGGAGTTGTTATGTCCGCCATTAATTGTTCATGTTCTTGACCAGCGTAACGAAGTCACGTCAGATTCTCAACGCGAAGACTCCACGTGGCTAATTCTTCAAGTAAATCAAGGTCGTTTTTTCAAATTCTTCGTCTGAAAGACTCGAAAAAACAAGAAAACAAATGACCTCGACCGAAATTCAGGCGTAGCATTGAGAATCTGACGTCGCAAACAATATTACCTTTTGAAATTGCGGGCTCACTTGGACGTTTTTAGTAATTTATATATATTTATATATTTATATTTTTTTATATTATATATTTATATATTTTATATATATATATTATAATATATATGATATATTTTATATTATATATTTATATATTTTATAGTTTTTAGTAATTTATATATATTTATATATTATATATTTATATATATTTATATTTAGTAATTTATATAGTGATTTCAGAGCTCAAAATACTTACTTCAAAATACCATTTTTTAGTTTTTTTTTACATCGATGATCACTTTCGACCCTGAAATACTATTCTATGCTAAAGAAAATCTAAAAGACGGGGGTGCATTTTCATCGTAGTGGCACTTTAACACATGAATGAATGAACTAACGAACAAACATTGGGAAGGCACACAAAGTAAACAATCAAAACATCAATGAACGCCAAATGTCAAAGAGTACGATTCTTGTACCTGACCAAGACGCTTCTGTCCCGCCCAAACGGAGGTGTGGATAATCTTCAAAAAGAGCTGACCGGTTCGAGGATTGAAAATAAAAATAGCACCATTGATGGGCTTAGTTGTAAGATTGCCTTCGAATGTCTATAGAGATAACAAAATGATATATTAAAAGTGGAAGTAGACAAGTGTAGTGTTTGACATTTCGACGGCCTTAGGGGGGGGGGGGGGGGGGGGGGGGGGGGGGGGGGGTGTCATTCCAGAGGAGATAATTCGTTTAAAGAGTGAGTGTCAACTGTGACGCATTGCACGCTCGGTCGGCCATTTTTTGAAGCACGAAATGCCCTTAGCGAACTGCATCCGTAAATATCTTGTCAATCCTTGATATAAATTATTCATTTTGTCTCTTAATTGAAAGAAGACATACCTTAGAAAGTAATTATTTCTATATTTTTCATAAAACTCGACGTTTTCTTGACTTCCGTTTCGAATTATGTCAGCCTTCACTGACGCGAAGCGTGCAAGACCAAGTGACGAGATTCAAACAAAAAAATCAGGTTCCGAGTCGACGTATTTGGATTGTAGATGAATATAAGAAAGCCTCTATAGGGTTTTCTGAGAAGACTCGGCGAATTTCCGAAGTATTTACAACGTCAAGTTGACAACGAAGCACTTCGAAACACTTTGTTATCGTACGAAAAGATAAACACAAACGCGCAATGCACGACGGTTGACACTCACTCTTTAATTTGTTACAGTGCGAGTGTCAACCGTCGTGTATTTCGTTCTGTTTAAACTGGCTTGTATGTAGCTAAATCAGATATCCCTGTATAAATATTGATCAAACAAATAAACAAGTATTGCGCGTTTCTGTTTATCTTCCGTACGATAATGAAGTGTTTTGAAGTGCTTTGTTGCCAACTTGACGTGGTAAATACTCTGGAAATTCGCCGAGTCTTCTCAGAAAACCTTACAGAGGCTTTCTTATTCATCCACAATCCAAACACGACGACTCGGAACCAGATTTTTTTTAACCTCATCACTTGGTCCTCCACGCATACTCAATTAAAAGACAAAATGAATAATTTATATCAAGGATTGACAAGATATGATTCGAAAAATGGCCGACCGAGCGTGCAATGCGTCACGGTAGGCACTCATTATTTAATGTACAACGTAAAATGTCACAGTCGCCAACGAGAATCGAACTTCTCAAGCTTAAACAGTATAAAAAATCATCAAGATAAAAACTTTATTTCATCAACGTTTCGGGGCAATTTGTCAAGACACTATATCTATATATATATATATATATATATATATATATATATATATATATATATATATATATATATATAAACACACAATCTCAGATGGGATGTGGGATACACCAAACTGCTCCGAAACACATACATGCAACATCATAATCCACTCAATACTGTATAAAACAGTTTTAACTATATGAGCAGTGTCTAGGTCAATCAGCAATCGCGGACAGCTGTTTCGCTCTATTTGGGGCTCGGTGATGACCTAGCACATCCAAATAGTTATATAAACATCACAATCTTAAAGATGGGATGTAATATATGAACAACGAGTTTGAGTGTTTCATCAGGGGATCCAAACACGAGAAAACATGATGAAAACACGAGCGCGAAGCGCGAGTGTTTTTATTGTTTTCGAGTGTTTGGATCCCCTAATGAAACACGATAAACGAGTTGTTTATATGGCTTCTCAATAGAACATGGATTTAATTGGATGTTTACCTAAAACGCATTTGAGAACAAACCCTCATGGGACTGAACTCACGAGGGTGTGTAAAATTTATTCAGAAAATTAACAGACTCTGTTTCAGTTGAGGATGAGCGAAGACGGAGGCAGGTGGTTTCGTTCTCCAAAAAATGAATTATTAATTAAGATCTCAGCAATTAGATCAAAACCGGGTTTGATCTAATAACTGTGGTGGTATGTGATTTTTACGTGATAAAATAAAGTGATTTCGTTGGCTAATTCATGAAATTATTAATGAGTTTGAGAAGTGGGATATATCACACTGCTCTGAAACAAATATATCATCAAGAAGTTTTACGTCATAATCCGGAGCTCTCAGTACCTATAATGAGCGTGCGTTAATACCGATGTCATTAGCCATAAGGAATAAGTAAAATTGATTGAAACAGTGTTATTAGTTGTTATAATAACGCCATTAACTTTCCCACATCTTGTCTTTTAACTATGGTAAACATTGACCACTGTTCGACCAAAATGCCTGCAGCATATATACGGGCGTGAAAATAACAATCGAAAAGCTTTACCTTATGGATGGTAACCCTGTACACGTTGGTGTCGTCGACGAACCAAATAATCTGATTAGAGAACAGCTCTCCGTAGTTCTGCGACGACAAGTATGGTTCAGTGGGTTCACTGGAGTACAGCTGCAAAGCTTTCCTCACTCGTTCTCTCAACACGTACAAGGCAGGATTGGCCTTCATGATTTTGGCCATGGCTTGCTGCAGAAGAGGTTTGACGCCAGGGAACCAGTTACCAAATGCACTAAAAAATACATTACAATGATCTCACATTTAGCTACTGTGTCAGATGAAGTAATACAGAGTGTTCGAGGTAAAACGTCGAAAAAATACAATTCAGCACGTTTCTGCATTACCAAAATACAAAAAGATGCGTAAATGGAGCAATTGACCATACAGACAGAAGCCTGCGACATTTAACCACAAATTCATGGTACGTATAATGGGACATTGCACAAGATTATATTTAGTAAGAAAGCTATCAGTATATACTGGCATGTTAATGTTTAGCTAGACGACACATGTATAGATCGTGAAGCTCGAATCGTCAGAAGATGTTTCGGATAGGAAACAAACCAGTACCCTCCTAATTACAGAGATGGTATACTAGTTCGATTCATATATGTACAGCCTATGTCTAGGCTATTAGTGGAGCAACTTACGTCCACACAATGTACAGCTGCCATGTTTTACGGCACCGTTAATTTAGATTATATTCAAATCGTATGGCGTTTCATGTCCCGTTTTGGGAACGATGCGATAACAGGTCATTCGAGTAAAAGTAATTCGAAATAGCCTTATTTGATGTTAACATAAATAGTGGAACATATCAGAGTTTTGTATCTGCTACCAAGCAGACGTAATGGACGCATATCGTTCCAAATACTCCTTTTTAATGTTTCGCCGCCATATTGCGGGACAATGTTTTAGTGTTTCGTTAGGGTGCACTATTTCTCTTAAAAATCTTTATTCCATACCCCCAGAATTTTATCCAGATTGTTCCTAAAGTACGACGGAGAAATATAGAAATATAAAGTTTTTGTTTTGTCTTTCTTCGGAAATAACCGCGAGAAAACGCGAGAAAGTATGTAATATGGCTGGTTCAAAATAATGCATGCGAAGAATAAACAACGCAGGACTTCATATTAACAAAATACGTTCCACCGTTAACGGATGACGATATCAATTTGACTATTCGTTTCATTTGATCATTAGTGTGGTATAATACCGGAAGTGAGATCAAAGTAGATAATGTGTACATAACTAGTGACCAGTAAAACACATGTAAATAAACACATGTAAATAAACACATGTAAATAAAAAGACTTAACATTAAACATGGCGTAATCTTCAACGTGGACTGACTGTCGCAGCTCAATTCGATCATTCGAATTTCGCGGCCCATGTCACCAAGAGCGAGCTGTGCACTAATGATATATGTTTGGCGTGTAAAAAAAGAAAACAAAGCAAACAAAGTCTCGGATTTTGGCGGATTCCTCCTATCCAGTCCAGCGCACAGATCTTCGCTCCTACTTGGAAATTTTTCCAAGGACATTTTCCAAGGAAATTTTTTATGCAAGTTTTTCATCATAATCCGAACACGCCGTTGTTCACGCCATTGATTTTCTTTGTTTTAATTTTATTTTCTCAAAACAAGAAAGGTAGTTATCTGGCAAAATAGAGACACTGACGTTTCAAGCGATGGACATTCGTGAGAGTTACATATGACGAAGGGCATTTCACTCTAAAGATGAATACCAGAAACATTAGTGTTGCATGTCTCAAAATTCTTACCAGCCTGAAATGATTACACTTTCTCTCACCTGTGCAAGTTATACGCCAGATCGATGCCAATGAGAACACCAGTCGGTGATGGATAAATGCTCATATTGTCTGTGGTGTAATCCAGATATTTAGCTCGAGTATATCGTTCTATGTCATGGGAATCGTAATCTCCCCATCGTAACTGGATATCCAGCCAATATTTCTGAGTTGTAGTACTGTCCATTATATCTCTGAAATGTCAAACGTAAATAATGTATGGATGGATGGATGTATATAGATGGATGGATGTATATAGATGGATGGATGGATGGATGGATCCATGCATCCGTGTTAATCATCATGTAATGTAAGTAGAAAATAATTTACTAAATGACATGACCATGTTTGATCAATTTTAAAATGTTTTGGATAAGATTTATAATCAATACAAATAAATTTATATACTGGGTGACATGAATTGTAAAAACACAAACTATACCAGTGACTGCTACAGTACTACCACTGACTGCTACAGTACTACCACTGACTGCTACAGTACTACCACTGACTACTACAGTACTACCACTGACTGCTACAGTACTACCACTGACTGCTACAGTACTACCACTGACTGCTACAGTACTACCACTGACTGACTACCACAGTACTACCACTGACTACCACTGACTACCGCAGTACTACCACTGACTGCTGCATTGCTACCACTGACTGCTACAGTACTACCACTGACTGCTACAGTACTACCACTGACTACTACAGTACTACCACTGACTGCTACAGTACTACCACTGACTGCTACAGTACTACCACTGACTACCACAGTACTACCACTGACTACCACAGTACTACCACTGACTACCACAGTACTACCACTGACTGCTACAGTACTACCACTGACTACCACAGTACTACCACTGACTGCTACAG
The DNA here is from genome assembly GCA_035772405.1 of Chrysogorgia sp. JL179-B06. NCBI lineage: Eukaryota > Metazoa > Cnidaria > Anthozoa > Scleralcyonacea > Chrysogorgiidae > Chrysogorgia > Chrysogorgia sp. JL179-B06. The sequence continues at coordinate 197,069 of JAYKKM010000320.1, forward strand.
TACTAACACTGACTGCTACAGTACTACCACTGACTGCTCCAGTACTACCACTGACTGCTCCAGTACTACCACTGACTGCTCCAGTACTACCACTGACTGCTCCAGTACTACCACTGACTGCTACAGTACTACCACTGACTACCACAGTACTACCACTGACTGCTACAGTACTACCACTGACTGCTACAGTACTACCACTGACTGCTACAGTACTACCACTGACTGCTACAGTACTACCACTGACTGCTACAGTACTACCACTGACTACCACAGTACTACCACTGACTGCTACAGTACTACCACTGACTGCTACAGTACTACCACTGACTGCTACAGTACTACCACTGACTGCTACAGTACTACCACTGACTACCACAGTACTACCACTGACTGCTACAGTACTACCACTGACTGCTCCAGTACTACCACTGACTGCTCAAGTACTACCACTGACTGCTACAGTACTACCACTGACTGCTACAGTACTACCACTGACTACCACAGTACTACCACTGACTGCTACAGTACTACCACTGACTGCTACAGTACTACCACTGACTACCACAGTACTTCATCCATCCATCCATCTATACATCCACGCCACGCGGCACGCACCCATCCGTCCACACACTCATACAGCCATCCATCCACCTCTACGTCGTCCGGCTACCCATTGCCCACGCATGCATGCATGTATCCGTCCATGTATACATCCGTGCCGTCCATCATCCATATATTCTGCTATCAGTTGCAGTCATTTTTCTTCATGAAATTGATACATATATTACGACAGCTTTACCTTGAATCAGCAAGAAGGGAGGGTTTGGAGACATTCCACTTATAAGCAGCAAAGAGTAAAATATCGGCGCAAGAACTGTTCATTTTGTAAGATTTACGAGGATGGATGGTCTCTTTCTGAACTGTTTCAATTTCCAGAGCATCCAGTTCCTGATCAAAAACCTGAACAAATTATACACATGAAAAAAAAAGTAAGCGATGCCTTGAAAAAAGATTCATTGGCTATTGATGAATGTTTGTATGTAGTGAATCAGGGGAATCATGATGATATTAGTCGAGACTGCAAATGTCAGACATCTTGGGAAGACATAACAGTATATACTGTACAGATGTATTTTTTGGGATGACTTATAGGACTCGTGTGTGTACGACTTTGAGTATTTAATTCGTCGCATCAATGCGACCAATTCTTTCGGACGGAAATGCAGACGTATAGACTGATTTTCTCACTGCGAAAATAGCATGTTGTAAAACATGGACTGGACTGTACTGGACTGGACTGATAAAACATGGACTGATAAAACATGGACTGATAAAACATGGACTGATAAAACATGGACTGATAAAACATGGACTGATAAAACATGGACTGGTAAAACATGGACTGGTAAAACATGGACTGGTAAAACATGGACTGGTAAAACATGGACTGATAAAACATGGACTGATAAAACATGGAGGGTTAGGATCTTTGTTGTTTTGGGGTTAGCGATTATTTATTATAAAACATGGACTGGTAAAACATGTAACGTGTAGCTGTGAATGTATGATGTCTACATTAACAAATAATCGCTAACCCCAAAACAACAAAGATCCTAACCCTCCATGTTTTACCAGTCCATGTTTTATCAGTCCATTTTTTATCAGTCCATGTTTTATCAGTCCAGTCCATGTTTTACAACATGCCGCGAAAATAGTAAATAATGCTAGATATACTTTCTGAAAGCTTATTACTTGCTACAGCAAAGGGGGCAAGATTACTTCATTGCGATTTTCTAAGGTGGGAATTTTTTCTTACTTTCACCCGATTGGTTGCTTAATTGCTTAGTAATGCTTACACGCGATTGCTTGGTTGGTGACAACATGTATTTCGAATAACTCTTATAACTTGGATTGCACTTGCACTTTTAAAAGATGAAATTTTCTAAGTGCCATTATTAAGAGTTATGTGTCCCAATTGACCCAACTGAGTTTGCGAAAAATGCAATTGACCTTGGCTTGCATAACACTTCAGAGGCCGTTCAAAAGCCGTGCGTTCAAATCCCGCCGCAGTCAATTGAATTTTACACAAAGTCCGTTTGGTGAATTCAGGCACATAACTCTTAATATTGGCACTCGCAGACTTTCCTCTTCATCTATATCTCGAAAAACTCGCCATCGGTTCATGGACGTTAATAATAATAACTTTATTTAAAACTGTAAGACCCTCTCAGCTGTAAAAAGCTGGTATGAACAGGATGAACAATATTTACAAATATGTTACTACATTAAAATAACAATACTTATGAATACAAATTTAAGAGCTACTGCATATGTATTATGACGTGAAACTGTTTGGACGTGTGCTAAGTGCTCTGCGAATTGTTTCGTATTTCATTTTTTCCTGTACGATTTTGAACGGGATACTTCTCAAGGTGGTCGGTGGAGTGTTCTTCTATTGGAATCTGAGAAACTCTAAGTATCCTTTCGCCATATAAATAATGTTTGGTGAAATGCCGGATTGTCTATACCGAGATTTTTGACGTTTGTTTTTCAAGCTCGCGCAAAAACGGTTGGTCTTCACACGCAAGCAAACGAAGCACGCTACGTATGCTGACGACAGTGCGCGTGCTTCAATTTGATCTGTGCGCGTGCGTGCAGTAATTAACTTGGAATAAAACTCATCGAATTGTACTCGCTGTGGACACACACATGACATAATTTTGCACCGAACAATCTACGTTATCCTTTTTGTTTGGCTGTTTTTTCGCGGGATTCGTCATACTGAGGTTTTTTCGCGGGGATTCGTCAAACACGTAGTTATAAATATATGTAGTAGGCTTTATATATCTTATAATGAAATTGTAATTAGTTTTATAATTAACATTAAGAATATATTGTTGTAAGAGCATTGAGACTATTGTATAATGCTCCTAATACGTCTTTATTATTATTATTATTATTATTATATGTGACCATCTATGTCAGTTTCTAAAAGAGAGTTAAACAGCGTTTGTTTAAAAATATTCATTTAGCCTGAAGGGGATTTTGCGACATTTACCAGCAAATCACCAAGAAGATTCTTACATGGACGATCGTCAAGCTCGTATCCTCAGAAAAATTATTCTGAGTCCCGGACAGGAATCGAACCTGTAACCTTCTGATTGCCTGTGAGACGCTCTAACCATTGAGCCACCGAGACTCAGATGGAGAGCGAAGGTTACAATGATGTACTGGTTCGATTGATATATGTATTGCCTATGGGGCAGTCACTATATATCGGTAACGTTTGGATGTGTTAATATACACACTGCTGTAGTGAATGTGGGAGAGCTTGGAGTAGACAGACGATACATGGACGATCGTCAAGCTCCTCCTCAGAAAAAATGATTCTGAGTCCCGGACAGGAATCGACCCTGTAACCTTCTGATTGCCGGTTGGACGCTCTAACCATTGAGCCACCGAGACTCAGATGGAGAGCGAAGGTTACAATGATGATGTTCATCATGTTGTTTTTCTCTTAAACAATACACAATTTTATTGGTTGATATGTGGTCATGACATGGGACAAAAGAGATGTCACCCGCCTATGACGTATAGCAGGGGACATCAAGGTGTGACAACTGTTGTAACGTCATAAGGATGATGCACTCAAACATTGTATTTTCACGAGAATTTTACTTGAACGGAGATTGCTTAAACATGATTTAAATTTTTTTCGACGATCGGAGATTGCTAACACCACAGCAAGGAGCAAGCAAGTGACACAATTGCCACACTCCCATAACTCGTTCCTATGCTAAGTACAGCCACGTGTTTAAAACGAAGCACTTCGCACCAATGTTTAGTTTCGCTATGCAAATTTCAGAATGCTGTCACCGAACTTCCTCGCGACTTTCGTGTTTGTTCCTTATTCTTACGAACAGAAAACATCGCTCGAAAATGCGAATATCGGTAATATGATCACATGCATACAACGTCAACAATGCTTCTCCCTTCCCTAAGGAATTATTATGAAAACCTCTTTGATCGTGGTCTAAGACGATTGAAAACCTCGAACGCTGGCTTTTAGCCAGATACATCCATCCGTTCTCGTAATAACATGACTTGAGGGAAATTAGCGATTAAATTTCCCCGCAGCCGAGGGAAGATTTGTGAATATTCAAGTCACTGAGGTGAGTTTCGATTCATTTTAGATTGGTTGTGTATAAAAAAAGTCGAGTAATAGATGCTAATGTCTGAGTGAATTCCTAAAAAAATGACAATATTAAACAAAATGTGCAAAAAATTGACGTTATTACGATGTTACGTCCTGCGCATGCGTACGAAAAGGTACATGGATTGCAATCTACATGGATTGTACAGAGGCAACACCTCTGACTGCCTTATCCAGCCCGTGGTTGGAGGCAGAGTCCTTTGTCTTATAAGATTCCCGCCTGGATATGATATGCAAGCGGGAAATTTAGTGGAAAACAAAGGATTTTTTTGTCTACTAATTTTCCCGTGCATGTGAATGAGGGAAAATTAGAAGACGAAGAAATCCTTTGTGTTCTACTAAATTTCCCGCATGCATATCATAGGAATGAGGGAAATTTAGAAGACAGTGTAAAAATGTCCCTCTTGCATGAGCAATGAGGGAAATACGAGGTTTACATTCCCTCGGAGAACAAAAGAATCCGAGGCGATCATGTTGTTACCTGGCATAAATCCATGACAACACTCTCATGAACCTTTTGCCACAAGTGAGCACGGAAGATTTGAATCAGCGAGATCTTGAGGGTTGGGATTTTACCATGCATGAAAATACCAGTCAAGTCCAACTGTACTTGGAAACCAACATAGACCTGCAGTAGAAAAGAAACGAGTAAACGAATTTATTCCGATAATTATATCTTATTGAATGGTTTGGCATATAATACGGCCGGGTATTTTACGAGTTTCTCAAGTATTTTTCCGATATTATATTATAGAATATTATATGACTATATGACTACTTGCAGAAATTGAATAAGTTTGTATTTATTTCATTTCCTCGTTTGTTTGTTATACGTTGTCAGACGTTGTTTCTGTTAAACTGTCCATTGCTTTGAGATATTCATCGTCAAAGTCGTCAGAGTTTAACGAAAATAATAAGGCGTCGTTCATGTCTGTACTTACATTTTCAAAATTAAAAAGACAGTTCGCATCCGCCATTTTAGGCTTTGGTTTAAAGCCGCAAAAAAATCCGTATTTTTGTTCTGTTCAGAAGAGGAGAAATACGGATTTTACCATGCAATACGGCCTGGTATTTGTTCTGTTCTCGTGCCCTTATATGGAAGAATTACGTCATTGTCATATAATAACATATATTATTATATTCGTGAGAGGTCCGGAAAAAAGCGTATTGCCCTCCCGGTGCTGTGAGAGGGCAATACCCTTTTTTCGGACCGGTAAGTTTTGGCGGGAAAATTTCTAAGTTGATTTAGATGAAAATAAAAGAGGATTTGAGTATGTTCGTCGAAAAAGTACGAACAATAACACGTCCTGGAACATTAGTGCTGCTTTTCTTGAAAGCTGTTTATCTATAAGTGAAGAAAATGAATGCCTAACGACCAGTAACGCGTGTAAACATGAAGAGAAATCAAAAAGCTCAGAGGTAAGGTAAACGGCAACATCAAGACAAACACAACGTTAAAAACAGAGAACAAAATGAACCAAAAGCCATATAATAAATGTCTTATTAACCTCGTTTGCTTGGTATGTACGGTAAAGTATTTGCCTTCGGTTTTTTCGCACAGACCTCGCTCCTTCGTCGCTCGGTCTGTACGAAAACCTCAGGCAAATACTTACCGTACAGACCTCGCACTCGGTTAATAAGTCTTCAGTCTGTAATGTTAACGACGGGATATTGTCAGTATTTTGTTGAACTTTGCGATCAGTTAACACAGAAATAGCACATTTCTGACCTTAACTCTTTCCAGTCAAAAGGGGTCATAGAAGACCCCCGAAGTCGTCAATCATAGTCAATCGAGATATGGTCTGGAAACACGGCAAACTTCAAAGCGACTATAATGAGCTACGTTTTGATGTTGAACCGTACCTTACACCGTGCACATCCTTTGTTTTAGGTTTATTAATATTCAAACACGGTTGAGCGATTAAACCCAAACGATTCGGGCGCCAATATGGCCGCCACGAAAATTTTAGCTCCAGCTTTTTATATGTTATTTCTCATCTTTGGTATCAATTTTTACAATTATTATGGTATAAATTATATTACAAGTAATCCTTTAATGCATGTTCGAAGATATGACATGCAGAGGATGAGTGATATCAAGTATTTGGGTAGTTATCGATATCGGAACACCTTGGTGCACCGATATACACGTCGTCGGAGAATACGGAGAGCGATTAATGTGTGGAACAAACACGGATATACGTTGTTGGCAGCAAAAGAAGATCACCTTTGTATCGATATAACTGTCTGTATGGATGTGGAAATAAATCCTGGCCCATATTTGGACGAGAGAGTGGCAAACTACAAAGGTAAACAAGATTTGTTGTACAGCAGAAGTGAACTTCTGTCATTGAGGAAGCTGGCAATTAAACCAATTTCGGTTATTATTGAATCCCTTAAGATCAACCAAATATTTAAATATAGAGGCTCCCGTGGTGGAAGAAGAAGAGACACAAGTGGAAAGACAATTCCTGTTATTGTAGGACGAAGATCATTAACTGATATTAAATCTAATAAACAAACTATCAAAAACCGTGCCAATCTGATAAAGATTAAACGATCTGGGTTGCAATGCCCTGTTGCGAATAGAGATCATTTTGCTGTACCTAAATGTCTATTCCTGAACATATGTAGCTTATCAAAGATCAAGAATGGGGTTAAAGCGTCACTCGCGCTCGAAGGAGATTTATATGCTGAAGATATTGATGTTTGTGTTATATCAGAAACTCATCTTAACCATTGTATACCTGATTCCGCTATTGGGATTTCCAACTATACCATTTTTAGAAGAGACAGGGATTTTTTTGGCGTTGATAAAAGGAAAAAAGGAGGAGTGGCAATTTATGTAAAAAAAAATTTAAAGGTGAAAAGAGCTATCAAATCGGAAAGATTCGAGTGTATTGCCCTGGAAATAGAATTACCATCTGGTCATGATATGCTCATGTGTGGCCTATACCATCCCCCAAGAGCCAATTATCTGGAAATGGATATCATTGACTATCTGATTGATATTATGGACGATTTCCTAGAGGAAAATCCATTAGGACTGATTGTGTGTGGAGGTGACCTCAATCAACTGGATTTGGAGAGATTTACTACCATGTCCGGCCTTAAAGTCCTGGTTGATTTCCCTACTCGAGGTTCGTCTATTCTAGATAATTGTTTGACAAATCGTGAAAATCTATTCCATAAGTGTTATGCCATTATTCCCCAAATGAAGACAGACCATAAAGGTGTTGTTGTGCCACCAGGAACGAAACTTAAACCTTTTCGGTTTACGTATAACATGCATGACTACAGGGAGCACCGTAAGATCGCGTTCCAGCAAAAGCTTTTGGATTACAACTGGGGTTATATTAACACAAACACAGATGTTGACATAGTGGTTAATCACTTACAATCGGACTTGTGTAGTCTGATTGAGCAATGTTTTCCAACTAAAACAGTTAGGGTCTCTTCTAGAGACCCAAAGTGGATGACACCTCTGGTGAAGACACTGCTGAAGAAAAGATCTAGATTGGCAGCCCGAGGTGTGGTGGGAGACGCATTAACCCATTTAACAGCCAGGATTGGTAAAGTGATTTTAGAAAACCGTACGGCATTGGCAAGTGGTAAGAAGGGGTCCTGGGCTTGGTGGAAAAAAATTGATATACTTACACACCGGAAGGATAGTCACAATCCCAATCTTGAGAAAGACTTCACACATGGTTTGAATACATATTTTGGTAGACTTTGCCATGATGAGGATTATATCAGACCTACACTTATGGAAATACCAGACACCGCGCCAGTTCCACAATTGAATATGCTTATGGTTTATAATGCATTATCTACCATAAAGAGGACAGCAACGGGACCGGATGGGATACCATATTGGGTGTGGAAGGACTATGCCAATATATTAACCCCAATGGTCATGAAGGTGTGGAATTTATCACTGAAATTGCAATGTTGGCCAAGGTTATGGAAGGAATCTAATATCAATCCAACACCAAAAGTGGAATCCCCAGTGGAAGATGCCGATTATAGAGGAATCAATGTTACACCAGTTATTGCCAGAGCATTTGAGAGAGTCGTGTATGGCATTTTCAATAAAAAAGATCTGGAAGAATATTTAGGGGAAAACCAGTTTGCCTACAGATCTGGAGGTAGTTGTATAAACGCCCTCCTTAAAATCCAGCATAATATTCTAAGTGCTCTGGACAAACCTAGAAACAAGGCTGTTTCGATTATTCACAATGGATTTTTCGAAAGCATTTGACAATGTAAAACACCATCTTCTTGTGGAGAAATTGAAAACTAGCCCATTATGTCCGTATATAGTAAACTGGTACATCAGCTTCTTATCTGGTAGAAAACAAAGAGTAGTGTACAATGGAACGATTTGTAAATGGATGGAGGTGAATAAAGGGACGACCCAAGGCAGCGTCAGTGGGCCATATCTTTTCTGTATATTTTTGAATGATTTAGAAGTTGATGGGCTTGAGGGAGTATCTTTGAGTAAATATGCTGATGACTCCAATCTGGTGGCTACTGTGAGTGATCAGTTGGACTATTCTGATATGGCACTATCAAAATTTCTAGATTGGTCAAATGAGAACAGAATGCAATGTAACACAACCAAATGTAAAGAGTTAGTCATTAGAAAAAAGGGTAATACTGCTGAGTATCCAATAAGGCATAATATTAACCAATGTAGCCATGTAAAAATACTTGGGTTAATTTTCCAGCCCAATGGTAGGTTTACAATACATATAAAGAAAAAATTAGGTGAGACTAATAGATGTTTATATGTTATTCGTGGGTTACGAAAAGAAGGATACAGCCAGGAGGAAATCGATTTATTCTTTAAAGCCGTAGTACTTTCCAAGCTAGTTTATGGCCTTCCGGTATATGGAGCATGTACTGCAGACTTAAATTTGATTCAACATTTTTTAGATAGATGTTTTAGGAGATTTTATATTTCAGAACTATTTAGTATCCAGGAACTTTTAGAAAAATATGATAAAAGACTTTTTCTGAAAATTAAAGCTAATAGTTGTCACCCACTGTACCCACTTCTGCCCAAGGTGAAAGAATCGTCACTACGACTAAGACGTAGAACCAGCCAGCTGCCCAAGATAAATACTGAGCGATTTAAAAATAGCTTTGTAAATAGACTTTATTTTAGATATAATTTGATAGTTTAGCTTTTATTAGTAGATTCTAATATCATATATTGTAACTTTTGATATGTATTTTTATCAAATGAATAAAGACCAATTATTATTATTATTATTATTATTATACTAAAATACAATAGGTTCAGTGACCGTGCACAAAATTGCTCGATTGACTATGCGTCAATCGAAAAATACGGCACATGGTAATGCAAGATTAAAAATTGAAATTCGACAAGCGCCAGGGACATGAGATCCATTCACACGCCAAATTTGATTTGATTTCATAAACAACTCTGCGATTGGTGGCATTTTGAATTTTCATGATACTACGCAGGCGTGCAAGATGGCCTTTTCTAGAAAAATGGAACTTTTTCAACCTGATTTATGATAATTAATGCTAAATTATATTAACATAATGTGTCTTGTTCGGAAAATTCAAAAGCATTGGTAACAGCCGGTTTATTGGGCTTTCAGAAAAGGTATAGGTTTCGCAACAGTTATGGATATTTCCCAAGATATCAATAGAACAAAGAGGTAGTTCAATTTTGGATGTTTTTCAGCTGGACAGGAAAGAGTTAAAGGACATTGCTAACAAAACTCATAATTTCGAATTTTTGACTTTCTGGTTAACAAACAGACATACGAAGGTAATCCAAATAAACAAAGCTACATTGAAACATTGACCAAGACTTGACCAAAGACAATCATGTCATCCGCCATCTTGGATGTATTGGAAGCATTGATATTTTAAGTAGTTTTATGTGAAAAAGGTACATGTGAAAAAGGTACATGTGAAAAAGGTACATGTGAAAAATGTGAAAAAGGTACATGTGAAAAAGGTACATGTGAAAAAGGCACGTGTGAAAAAGGCACATGTGAAAAAGGTACATGTGAAAAAGGTACATGTGAAAAATTTACATGTGAAAAAGGTACATGTGAAAAAGGTACATGTGAAAAAGGTACATGTCAAAAGGTACATGTGAAAAAGGTACATGTCAAAAAGGTACATGTGAAAAAGGTGTGAAAAAGGTGTGAAAAAGGTACATGTGAAAAAGGTACATGTGAACAAGGTACATGTGAAAAAGGTACATGTGAAAAAGGTACATGTCAAAAAGTGAAACATATAAATAAAGCCTTACAATAGATATTTGTCACAAATAGGTACACAGTATGTGCATGTGTCTACTGGAATTTTACTTGTAGCCTGCAAATTGACTTCTGGCAGGTACAAGTAAAAACAAATTTCCACTATTTTAAAACATGTTAGAAACGCATAAAATGTCTTTGAATCGTTGGATAATTGATTTAGTAGTTTAATCTTTTTTGAATTAGCTACGTTACGGACACGACCTATTGCCCGTTCATACCCGCATAGGGTGGAGAAATACCCATGAGCTGAAACCTGACCCTAACGGACAGTATATCGTCAGACACGGTTCTTATGAGTATAAAGCAGCGCATCACTACACGCATCTTTCCAGCAAAACTTTACACTAAAAAGGTTTGTGTACGTACTGCCGAAATAGCGTGTACGTTGTCTAACGTTTCGAGCGAAGGCTCTTCGTCAGAGATTTCTAACGAAAGGCCTTCGCTCGAAACGTTAGACAACTTACACGCTATTTCGGCAGTACACCAACCTTTTTAGATATTTGAGTTCTACACTGCCTACGCAGTACAATTATCCCTTATTTACTGAGACCGAGGGAAACAGTGTGTTTTGTGGACCCGAGACCGCAGGGCAATGCAGTAAACACGACGTTTTGCGGACCGGCACGTGATACGCTTTTGTCCAATCGGAAAACAGAAAAATTGAACTTTGACACTAACTATATAACAACACGTTTTATTAACTTTACACTAGATTGACTTACGTTAGCTCTGTTGATGGTTGGTGACCACCACAAAGTGAACCTTCGATTTGGTATCTGATTCAAACCAGAGCGCTGGGCATTCGTAAGCTTCTTGTATTTCATGGATTCCTCAAAACCGCTGGCTTTCTCCCAAAACAGACCTTCCCACGTCGGGAAATACGTTCCCTTAAATAACGTATGTTCTAAGATTCCTTCCACTCCTCCCAAAGCTTGGATCATGTCGGTACGGTAGTTATTCAAGTTCCACAACTTCCCATCGTGCCGTTGGTGGGTCCACCAAAAAGGATTTTGTTTCAGGACCTAAAATAAATATAGAGCATTGAATTTCTGTCAAAATGGACAAATTGCGCGGGCAAATGCGCGTTTTTATATTTGTTTAGCGCGTCAGATTCAACAAAATTAATCGTCTTTTCAAACACTCATTAATAATTCATGAGGAAAAGACAAAAGAAAATCACGACCGTATCGTTGTTTTAAATGTGATAAAGATTCGTCCTGATTTACATAAACTTTAGCTTTGATTTTCTCGGCTTAAACATCGATTTTCAAAATTACTACGCCAATTAACTTATCAAATGGGTCGTGTTTGAAGCCGTTTAATAAACTCGCAGCACGTGTTTTATCAGATCTAAAACACTCGGGCTACGCCCTCGTGTTTTATGTCTGATAAAACACTGCAGCTCGTTTATTAAACAATACATTAACATTTTCCTGAAAATTTGACGATGTTCGTGCTATGGTATCGTATGCATATGAAATTCCATATATTTCATCGGTGCTGATGCGCCCATTATTCACATTCGGATATTGGTTACACGTTAGTTTAACTTACGTGTTCTGAAAAACTAGCAAAACTGTCGAATTTATTACCACAGGAAATTAGAAGCTTTGAAATGTTAAGTAGTTTTAAGTCAGCAATTAAGACTTTTCTTTTTTAAAATTAATAATTTTTTGTTCATGGTGGTAATATATGCAGTAAAGGCTTTATCTTGTAATGAAACTGTAATTAGTTTTATAAGTAACTTTAAGAATATATTGTTGTAAGAGCATTGAGACTATTGTATAATGCTCCTAATACGTCTTTATTATTATTTATTATTCTGTACCAGTAAAGTTTAATGATCCACTGGCGCTTTACAGTCTGAGGAATATTAAAGTATAGGACCTTTCTGGATTTGGTCCTTCCTTCTAGTAAATAGTACCAGTTAACCTATTCTGTTATACCCCACGCTAAAAACTATAAAACGTCCCCGCTACATGCTGGAGATATAGTCTGTAGGAAGTATTTAATTAACTAGCAAGTGGCTTGTGTTCAATATGTATCTGGGCTTAACCCTCTTGCAAAGTTGGACTAAAATCGCCCCAGCTATCCATGTTCCGCCGATATGTCAGCGTTTCAGATTTAGGCCGGCGAATAACGGCGAATTTCGTCGGTGGTTGAGCGGATTTTGTAGCTAATTCGCCGTGTCTCCATCGTATTTCGCCGTCGCTGGATAAATAATATTCCCAACGCATGTTCTGAAACCCCGTTTTGTGTGAAAATATTGTAAGTAAACTTGCTCTTCGTCATTAGCGGCTAAATCTAGAATTTGCACATTGGCCATCATATTGAATTCTGCGGCGCACTGGAGTCTGGGATCTACCATTACCAGACTCCAGCGCGGTAGAATTCAATATGACGGCCAATATGCTAATTTTAGATTTATAAAGATGTATGGCATTGTATACTTCTGAATTTCAAAATTTCCAGGCGGGCATGCCCCATGCAGGGCCTTAGGCCCTAATTCTCCGGGTCATCAATTTCATTCTCCAGACCCTTTCACAAAAACCTGAAACGCTGCTATGTACGCATAGTACCACACAGTCGAAACTTGTACATACAGTAGCAGTGACGAGGTCATTCACCAAATAACTATCACCCTGATATCTGAGTCACAGTACCTCAATCAGGGGTTGTTACGTGCAGGTAATTCTGGTACTTACTTGATATTGTTTAAAATCTGTCCTCACCCTCCACCCTTTATCGTAGGCGAGGGTGTGACGATCTTTCTGAAACAATGTATTAATTCGTGGAATTCCTCGGTCCCACGAATCCTCTAAATCTTCAAGGGTTAACCTCCTAAAAATAAGAAGCATTACAGCAAAAAAAGTAAGAATATTCTCAAAGACTAGGATTACGATTATTATAAAATGAAAGACTCGATTGGATATAAGCATACGATTAATTATAAATAGCATTTAATTATCACGTCAAATCTCCAGATTTGGAAATGCAGATATTATACTGTACAGCTATTTACACGGACGAATTTTTGTTAACCACAATATAGGAAATAACACTGTTGAATTAATGACAAATCGCACACGTGTATAGTAAAATATTCATAATACCATGAATGCGTAGCAGGAGTGGTATGAATATTTTGCAAAACACGAGTACGATTTTTATTATTTATTCTTCGAGAACGTGTTATTTATTTCCAATCAATGCATTTCTATCAATTTTACCAGAAAAGCGAAAATTTTGTCAATATTACAATGCAACGTCTCGGATATGTGGTATTAAGGAAAATACCACATGTGGTATGACCAGATGTGTGCTAATACCACCAGAAAAGGAAAAAATGCAACTGCAGAATTAATGACAACTGTCCACTAAATGGCGCATGCCTAAAAATAAATCTTGTCCATCAAGCCACAGTCACCACAGCAGAAGAAGTAAAAATCTACATTGGCATGACGGAAAACGAATTTAAAACGCGGTAAAACAACAGCTCTTCGTTTACGCATAGAAAGCACTCCATAAAAACAGTGCTCTCCAAATACATTTGCCAGTGCAATTGTTTCATCAAGTGGTGTGTGTTAAATCATGCAAAGGCGTACAATAGTGGCGCTAAAGATTGTAACTTATGTTTAGCTGAAAAACTCTGTATTTTAAAGGCCGACAAAAGTTTTCTACTGAACAAAAGGTTTGAACTTATATCTAAATGTAAATGTTACGCAAATGATATCAGGTTTTTATGTAACTAAAAATAGTTTTAAATTTTTTTAGATTTTTCTGCAAATAACATTAGTTCCTTAAGGTAGCAAGATCCCTCTGAATACATTTTTAATACCATACAATATAACAATTAACCCTTACAACCATTTGATAGAACATATGACAAATAATATTTCCACACAAAAAGTTTGCATAAATTATGCTAATTAGCTGACGAAATGGCCGCCGATTGGTCAAAATCGGGATATACTTCAAACAAGATTTATCAGGCAGTTTTAGAGATAAGGTCCTGAAAGTTTCTGAGTTTATAGCTTATATACTAAGGCATATTCTGGTGGTAGCATTTTCAATATAAACTTTCAGCTATTTTCTGACATGCTTTTTTCTTTTTTTTTCAATTTCCACCACCTAAATTATATTAATTATGTCAGATAATTCAACAAGTATGAATCAGATTCAAAATTCCTACCACCATTCCCTAGATATTCCTGTTAGGAGGCTGTGGTGAAAATTTTATAGAAATATATGGGAAAATGAGGGAGAAATAGTTTTGGAAAATGGCAAATTTGTTTGAAGTATATCCCGATTTTGACCAATCGGCGGCCATTTCGTCAGCTAATTAGCATAATTTATGCAAACTATTTGTGTGGAAATATTATTTGTCATATGTTCTATCAAATGGTTGTAAGGGTTAATTGTTATATTGTATGGTATTAAAAATGTATTCAGGGGGATCTTGCTACCTTAATACGTAATAACATTATGCAATCATCACTATATATTGTATTCATACCACTTTAGGTAAATACGTTAGGTGTACAAAGATATTTGTTAGTCTGATGATAACATATGGAAGTGAAACTCGAGTAAACGATTCCAATTGCATTATTTCCATTTTCTAATACATTTTTATAATATACCGGGTGTCCCAAAAAAAAGTACTCCGGTTTGATTCATAATAACTTCTAAACGAGTGAAGCTATTAAACTGAAATAACTTTCATTAGATAGAGGGAAGACTAACTTAGATTTTGATATATTACAGTTGTATTTTACTTAACAATTCACGGAGATATTAAATGTTCAAAATCGGTAGCATATTTCTGGATGTGTCTAAAATATGCAAAAAACGTCGTATCAAATATTAATCAAGCACACGCACTATTAGCAGTAAATAAATGACACTTGACAAATTGTTTATTATGAAACGAAGTATTATTATTTACAAAATACAAGCAAGATTTATTCGTTCGGAATCGCGTGTCCTACCACTGCCTAGCCCGTGACACCATTGCGTCGAAGGAGTCATGGATCATTCGTTGTTCTAGATTACGGCATGCTGTCACAATTGAGTTGCGAAGCTCTTCTAACTTCTGCCGCGTTCTGAAATCTTGCATGCTCTAAGCACACCCACACTCTTTGATCTTTACTTAATCTTGGCATGTTCAGAATAAACTCAGAATGAAACACAATCAAACCATAACTCCATAAGACATAACATGCAACTCCCCAGAGACATCCAACATTAAGTATTTGATACGGCGTTTTTTGCATATTTTAGACACATCCAGAAATATGCTGCCGATTTTGAACATTAATATCTCCGTGAATTTTTAAGTAAAATACAACTGTAATATATCAAAATCTAAGTTAGTCTTCCCTCTATCTAATGAAAGTTATTTCAGTTTAAAGGGGAACTCCAGTCCAAAAACAAGTTGTGTTCATATGAAACATATTACCTCAATTAGCTTAACCCTGAAATATTAAAGCGTAGTTCTTTATAGTTAACGAGAAATAGTGAGTCAACGTAGGAGAAATCGTCAAGTTTTCGACGCCATGTTGTCTTTTACGAGCAGACGCGGATTGTCAGCGGTTTTCATATTTTGACGTCACTGCGTGCTTTTTCCTTCGACGGCATTGTTGTTTTGTAGTCGATCACAATGAGTTTCGTTGTTTAGCGTTCATCTGACGACGATTATTCTAGTTTAAGTTCTTCTAGTTCCTCAGGTGAGAACCTAGACGAATTTATTGAACATAATTTACAAGCAGAAGAAGTTCAGGGTTATCAATTTCAACCGAGACGAGAATTTCTTACGGCAGTGAATCAAGTGAGTTAATTCTGCAGTTCTAGTACATGACTCTGGAGGCTCGAATAGAAGAACCAGACGAAGATATATGTAGCTTTTACTCGAAAAATTATTATTCTAGTTTCTAGGCGAGAACCTAGACGAATTTATTGAATATAATTTACAAGAAGAAGTAGTTCAGGGTTATCCATTTCAATTCAGACGAGTTCAGATTCAGTTCAGTGAGTCTTCTCGAATGGAAGAATCAGACGAAGATGTAGCTCTTGCTCAACAAATTGTTACGGCGAGTTCTATTTAGTTTTATTCACGTCTGTAAATACTTAATAATGCGTATTAAATCGTAATTCGTATTTATCTCTGTACCATGAGTGAAACGTTTCTCCCTCTGACTGACTTCGCTCAAAATATTAAACCCACTACTTCATTATCACTATTTTTATTTATTTGCCATCCTTGATTGATGTCACTGAATTACATCTTGTTTTGATTATCTGGTTATTATGCACCAGTCAATTGAAAGGGACATAGCGGGGATTCTAATATTTGTGGAGTGTTACATTTTTACTTTTTCCCCGCCCCCCGGGGAAAGTTGGCTGTTACAATCCCCACCCAAATGCATGGCCCTGGTGACTTACCAGATTTTGGTGAGCTGGTTTCCATAATAATCATCGAAAAAGTGACAGCAACCCTACGCTATCTATGTAGTTTACGCGTTCTACGCAATCTACGCATTCCAGGGCGCTTATATATAAGCGCCCTGACGCATTCTATGCAGTCTACGCAATCTATACAATATACACAATCTATCCATATTGAGGACATAGCGATATGTTCAGGTGATAGATTGTATATAGATAGATGCAGGCACCCACATTGAGGTGATAGATACATAGATAGACACACCCACATAGATGACTGCTTCTTCTAGTGCTATTATTGGGTCCAATCCAATGTCAAATCGCTTATAAGCAGCCATGTTGGGACAAGCGAGCGAGCGCGATTCTCAATACTCGGACCCAATCCCGCTCTGTCATGTCGCATTACATTCCCCGCGAAAAATCCCCGCAAATTTAGCAGATCGTTACTGTCCCCGTCCCCCCGGGAAAATGCAGCGTTACAAGAACGTTTTGCCACGGCCATGTCCCTGTTACACCCCCGCTATGTGTCGGGGGGCCATGGTTTCAATTGACTGGTGAATTAGTGCTATACCCTGTACATTTGGCATTAATTACAGAGTTCTGTCCTTGCTTGGTCAGAACACGGTTAAAATCATTTATCATAGTTTTAATGACGTGATGGTATATAACGTTTGTTCCTTGATTTATTTTGCCACCCAGTTTTTGCACTGTTTTGGACAAACCATTTTGTATCTCTTCTCTACTCGATGGTAGCCATTTTGCACCACTGCCTGCCTTTCTGTTCACATGCACAGCATTACTGTGATCCAGAATGGTTAGCTTTGTCATCCATTACAGTATAACTGACATATCCTGCTTTCGCTTTGACTCACAAAGAATGGTACATGGTAGTTCACATACAGCTAGTCATTCTGGATCACAATAATAATTACAATGTGAACAGAAAGCAGGCAGTAGTGCAAAATGGCTCTCGTTGAGGAGAATAAGATGCAAAGTACTTTGTCCAAAATAGTACAAAAATAATACCACTGATTTCCCTAAATATGCAATAGCTGTTCAAGGCACCTCACAATCACAATACTAAATATTAAATAAAGGCCATTAACTGTCTATGTACAAATAACAAATATTAAGCATCGAGTCATTTGTATTTTGTTAGATGTACAGGTATATTAAATAAAACAATAAAAAATATATAATCCTAATTATTAAAATAACAAATAAGAAAAATCTAACAAGGTTGAGTGAAAGCTTACACAAAATTGAGAGGCAAAACAAATCAAGGAGCAAGTCACGCTATCATATTAAAACTAAGATAAAATAGAGAAATGATGTTCTTCTGAACAAGGACAGAACTTTGATTATCAGCCTGTAAATAATGCAAATGGCAAATGTATAACACCAAGGCCATCATAAGAAGATGTAACTCAGCGACACCAATCAAGTATAGGAAAGAAATAAAAATAGTGATAATATGAAAGCAGTGTGCTCCGTAGGCAGTGTAGCAATACAAATTGAAATATAGAAAGGTGCAATTAAATATATGAATACGAGGTCTGATATTTTGTGTGAAGGCCCTTCGTCAGAGAGTCTAGGACGTATCTCTGGTACAGAGATAAGTACGAATCCATTATTAAGTATTTACAGACGTGAATAAAACTATAAATAGAACTCACCATAACAATTTGTCGAGCAAATGCTACATATATGTCTGGTTCTTTCAGTTTCATTCGAGCCGCCAGAGTCACTGCTGTAAGAATCTCGTCTCGGTTGAAATTGATAACCCTGAACTTCTTCTGCTTGTAAATTATGTTCAATAAATTCGTCTAGGTTCTCGCCTGAGGAACTAGAAGAACTTAAACTAGAATAATCGTCGTCAGATGAACGCTAAACAACGAAACTCATTGTGATCGCCTACAAAACAACAATGCCGTCGAAGGAAAAAGCACGCAGTGACGTCAAAATATGAAAACCGCTGACAATCCGCGTCTGCTCGAAAAAGACAACATGGCGTCGAAACTTGGCGATTTCTCCAACTTTGATTCACTATTTCTCGTTAACTATAAAGAACTACGCTATAATATTTCAGGGTTAAGCTAATTGAGGTAATATGTTTCATATGAACACAACTTGTTTTTGGACTGGAGTTCCCCTTTAATAGCGTCACTCGTTTAGAAGTTATTACTCGGGCCTCCCCCCCTGTGGGGGGAGAGCACGAGTCTTAAAAAGGGCTCTGTTTATTTTGTCGTCGTCGCGAAATGGCAATTATTGCATCATTGTTGACTAAATTAGTAGACTAGTGAGCGAGACTATGAATGTGGGATTACTACACATGCGCAGTCAAGTAATCCCCAAAATTTTTTTGCTTCGTACCCAGGCTTTTCACAACTACTTATATTTAATCTTCACGCTGTTTTCTTCGTCGCTGCTTTCCGTGGTTGTTTGAACAAGATGTCGCTGGCAAGTATCGTGGTTTTATATACGCTCATAATGCTTACAAATACACACGCCGATCACAGTAGACCTGCACTAAAAGATGACGAGCGATTTCGAACCGGGTTGGTCTGTGATCTCAATGAACTTACAATGTATGCCAAGTTACAAATGAATGCCAAGTTACAAATGAATGCCAAGTTACAAATGAATGCCAAGTTACAAATGAATGCCAAGTTACAAATGTATGCCAAAACTATCTATATGAATGCCAAACGTACTAAACCAAACACGAATATTATGTTGAAAACAATGTTATATGAAAACTGTGATTGCTCAAATGCTGTAAATAGAAGCACAAAGAATGTTGACGAAGTGAACTTGCAAGTGGCACTGCCAAACGAAGAGACTCGATACATGAATGCTGTATGGCAATACATTAAATGTGTTGAGGTAACTGTAATACTTGTGATTTGTTTTATTTTTACCAGACGTATATTTGTTTATTGTGTTACGAATGTCAGGCAAAATATAGTCGATGCGATTAAAGAGTTTAACTTTATATTTTCATCAAGTGTGTATATTATATTATCGCTTTACAGTCAACTCGGCCCAATAATTACCAACTCGGCACAAGAGGGCCAACCAACTGTCCAGGTTTTGTGTAATAAATCGGAAAGCACGTTCCAATCGGATAACCCTATTTCACTTGAGAACCAAAAATGTTCCCAGCTATCTGTAAAAGTTATTACAAAGGAATGTAGATCTCGTTACGATAAATTTATTGCGATTGAAGTAAAGTACAAGCGCCATGTTAGTCGACGTGATCGAGAGCCTAGCAGAATCCCAGGTAAAAAACTTTCTCGCCTTTTGAAAAAAAGCAGAAAATTACGTAAACTGGTTAAAAAGCACATTAAAAGAAATGTACCCAGGTCTTCTCGAATTCATTGTTTTCTTTATGCATTTAGCCGTGAACGTAAAAGGCTTGTAAATGATCAAGTAAGGTATTTACCCCAAATTATAAAACAAACAAAATGTCTACAGAAAGCTTCAAATCGACGTAGAACAAGAACTGCTTCATTGAAAACTTCTGCATCTTATTTAAAAAATAGTAAAAAGAGATACAAGTCATGTACAAAACCATCAGATCAAAATAATTCTGAAGCAGCAACTTGTACTTACAAGAACTTAAACCACAGAATTAATTTCTGCACGTTTAATCTTAGTACAGACATTGAGAAAAATCCTGGTCCTACTTTTATTGACCCCAGTAAAACTATTCAGGCACCTTATAGTCAAGGTAATGTTGATGTATTTGGTCCTAATGCAGGACAGCAGTGTGTAGCCATGAGTTTGTGTGCTTTGATACATAACTTCAGAAACAAGTCGGTAACTTACACAATAAGTCACCCAGAGCACCTGGTTCAAATTATGAACGTTGGCAATGAATTATATTCTGCATTATCAAGATTGTCAAGGCAATCTTATTTATTACTGACAGAATTACCTACAATGGTCACAGTGCTAAACACAACTTATCAACTTGAGTTCACTGAAAGTTACAGTGGTAGTTTGCATAATACTACTTTGAATGAAAACATACCATATGTCATGCCCTTAGATTGTGCTTTACAAACTTTGATACAAGAAGGTTATATTTCATTTCTGTTAACAATTGGATGTAGTACCGTAGCTATTTATACAACTTCGTACAATGTACTAAAAATATTTGATTCTCATGCTAGAGATTCATTTGGTATGGCCGATGGTCGTGGCACATGTGTATTATTAGAAGTAAATTCAATCAATAACTTAATTGAATACTTCAAAACCTTACACAAACCTGATGTTTTATTTGAGCTCAAAGGTGTTAAAATTACTGTTGCACAATTGACACAAATTACAAATTATTTACATACCAACACATCTGAATCAAACTTAAGTTCCTGTTCTTCAGCATGTGATGAGACATTTAATGACAATTTTAATTCTTATGGACAATGTTGTATAATAATGTGCTTCTATTCTGTCTGCTTTTCTACTATTACTGCATGTAATTACTGGAATGATCTTACATTGAGTGCTATTGCAGAGCATGCCAAGTTGTGTTACCAGGAAACCTTGAATGACGAAAAAGAGTTTACAATTGATTATATGCCACACATAAATATATGTGGTGCTGATGTTGATGTAGTATTTAATGCAAGACACCAGGGTACATTGTCTTCTAATTCTGTTTCTAGTAAATATGCCCTTGAGAAGTTAATTTTGGACAACACTACAGAAAATTCAGGATTTTTGCTTTGGCTTTCAACCTATTGTCTAAGTTGCATTTTTCAACATGTGGACAATACAAAACAAAAAACAACAAAATATTTTTTAGTCGCATCCGATGAAAGGCAAACAATTAATTTATTTGAAAAATTTACTGATTCTTCTTCTGTTATTAATAAATTTTGCAATATTGTTACACAAAAATTTAAATGTGAAGAAATACAATACAACATTCAATTTATCTTGTGTTCATGTCCATTAACAAAATCAGAAAGGCAAAAAGTCATAAGAAAGCATAAGTCTACCACACAAAAAAGCTTATTAGCTGACAGACGTAAAGAGAACAAACGTAAATGGTATGCAAATTTGGAACCTGTTATGAAAAAAAAGAGGTCAGAGAAATCTGCATTATACTACAAATCAATGGACCCTATGAAAAAGAAAGAGCTCCTTGAAACAAATTCAGAAAGATATAAATCAATGAATCCTATGAAAAAGAAAGAGCTCATTCAAACAATAGCTACCAGTAGAACAACAATGAAAAACAACCCCTTGTTGCATGATTTAGACAATTGTATTTCTAGGTTCCAAAATAAAATAAAAGAAGGTCCTTATTATATATGTTCTGTTTGCAACCGATTACTCTACAGAAAATCAGTCATACTATTACAAAAATATAAATACACTAATGCCAATGAAGCTCTCTTCACTAGTATAAAGTCATTTGATGATAAAGAATACATTTGTAAAACCTGTCATTCAAAGATATTAAAAGGCAAAATTCCTTGCCAGGCAATATATAATAACATGTATGTTGACAAAATACCAGCTGAACTTTCATCTTTAGAAAAACTTGAGCAAATTCTTATTGCACAGCGAATAGTTTTTGAAAAGATAATAGTAATGCCAAAAGGACAGCAAAGAAAAGTCAAGGGAGCCATCTGTAATGTACCTGTTGAATGTGATAAGACATGCAAGGTTTTACCACGGCCACCTGAAAGATCAGGTATAATAATGCTGAAACTTAAACGTAAACTTGAATTCAGAGGTCATGTGTATTTTCAAGCAGTGCGCCCACAGTTCATACTTGACGCTCTTAACTGGCTAAAGTTAAATAATCCATTGTATAATAATATAACAATTGATATAAACAATATCAGTGCAAATCTTCAAAATTTAGGAGATGAGAATGCTTTGGGCACAAATTTTGATAAAACTGAAAATTCTTCAACCGATACCTGCGAGCAAGACATATTAACCAATGATGAGGATACTGAAGAAATAGATGACCCATTGAACGAGTATAGACAAGCAACTAATGAGACTTGTTTGCAGTCTGTATTACCAGATTATCCTGTTGCAACACAAAATAATAAAGGCTGTTCATTAGGGAATGAAGTGTACAATATTGCACCTGGAGAAAATAGACATCCTGTATCAATAATGACTGACAAACAATGCGAAGAGCTTGCATTTCCAGCATTGTTTCCAAAAGGACAATTTGGCTACACAGATGATAGAATGATTAAACTGTCACCAGTAAAGTACTTTAATGCTCGACTTTTACATTATAGTGGAAGGTTTGCAATGAATCCAGAATATCTTTTCTTTGCACAATTTATAACAGAACAAAAAAAGGTATCTGACAGTATTAATATAGCCTTAAAAAAGATACAAGGGCAACATGTTACTGCATCACAAATAAAATCAGATGTAAACAAATTAAAAGGTTTAATTTGTCAAGATCAGGCATATTTGTTTTTAAGGCAAATTCCAGGAACACCACCCTACTGGCAAAAATTCATGTATGAAGTAGTAGCCATGGTAAAACAACTTGGGATTCCAACATGGTTTATGACATTATCATGTGCTGACCTGAGATGGTCTGAGCTGTTTCAGATTATAGCTAAAACACAAGGAAAAAACATAACTGAAGAGCAGATTGAAGCTTTGTCTTACAATGAACGATGTTCAATGCTAAACCTTAATCCTGTTGTTGTTGCGAAGCATTTTCAACACAGAGTTGAAACCTTTTTCACTGAACTTCTCCTTAGCTGTAAAAACCCAATAGGTAAAATAATATATTATGCACTGCGCATTGAATTCCAAATGAGAGGGTCTCCTCACTTACATGCATTGATATGGACATCTGACTGCCCCAAACTTACAGCTGACAACAAAGAAGCTTATGTAGAGTTTATAGACAAACATGTCCAAGCCTACCTGCCAGATAGTGAAACAGAACCAGAGTTACATGAGTTAGTTAAAACTTACCAAAAGCATAATCATTCTAAAACCTGCAGAAAATACAAAAATATTAGTTGTAGATTTAATTTTGGTCAATTTTTTACAAAAAGGACAATAATAGCAGAACCTCTTGGTACAGATCTAGATGAGGAAATCAAGAGTAATATTCTTGACCGGCGAACACATATTCTAACCTCAGCCAAACAGAAAATAAATGAAGTGTTAAACCCATCAAAGCCAGATTATAATGCAACATTAAATGAAGCAGATATTCTAAAATCAATAGGTATCACTGAGGATGAATATTACTGGGCTCTATCAATTTCACCAGATTCTGATTTTGAGTTGCATCTTAAAAGACCTGTAGACAGTTGTTTTATTAACAACTATTTTGTTGCTGGTATTAAAGGCTTTGCAGCAAATGTTGACTTACAACCTGTATTCAATCACTACAAATGCATAACATATGTCTGCTCATATTTTACTAAAGATGAAACTGAATGTTCTCAAGCTATTACAAATGCAGCAAAAGAAGCAAAAGCTGCTAACATGAATATTAGAGATGGTCTAAAAAAAATTGGGGCTGCTTTTCTCTCCACAAGGGAAGTAAGTTCACAAGAATGTGTCTACAGATCAATGCCTGAGCTTTGGTTGAGGAAAATATTTCCCAAAACAGTTTTTGTTAGTACAGATTTTCCAGAAAAGAGAGTGCGTGTTGCTAAGACACAAGAAGAGCTTAATGAACTAGATGATGATAGTACTGATATCTTTAAGTCAAATATAATTCAGCGTTACAGCATTAGACCGACATCAGTTCCTGTTGTTGAAAACTTATGTCTGGCAGAATTTGCTGCATATTACTATAAAGATTATAAAATGGATTGTAGTGAGACAAAAGATTCCCAACCTGATGTTCTTACAGATGACGTGATTGAATCACAAAGTACAATAACTGATACAACACAATGTCTTCCCAAAAAAATAAAATTAATAAACACCAATGAACATATGAAATGTAGAAAAGTTAAGGCTGTATTAAGGTATCATACACCAAACAAAAGAAAAGAACCAGAATCTTATTTTCACCATTTACTTATGCTCTATTACCCATGGCGAGATGAAAATAATCTGATGGCTTCAGATCAAACGTATACATCAAAGTTCTATGAACCTGATGTCCAAGCTATTGTTGAGCACAACAGAGCAATTTTTGAACCTGACTCAGATGCTGTTAGTGAGGCACTTGAAGTACTAAAATCTAATCAGGGCAATATTCATTCATATGATTCCATTAATGATCAAGAAAATGCAGATTTGCAAGGTGAAGTGCAAGATGACTCGATCCCACACGAATCATTTAATAAACAATTACCATCACATCTTGACCCCACACAATCTAATCAGCATACCACTGGAGCAATTACTTCTTACACCCGACCAACAGAGATCTCTGATGATATATTACGTGAAACTGTGAGGTCCTTGAACATGGAGCAACGTCATGCATATGATACATTTCTTACATGGTGTAGGAATACAATGAAAAACATGAACAGCTTAAGACCTGTTGAAATAGAACCAATCTATCTTTTCTTAACTGGTGGTGGCGGTGCAGGAAAAAGTCACTTGATTAAAACAATATACCACACAGCAGTTAAAACGTTTAGACATCCTCCTATTAACCCTGAATTACCAACAGTTCTTCTCATGGCACCAACAGGTGTTGCTGCAATAAACATTGATGGAACAACAATAAATACTGGCCTTGCTATTCCTATCAATTGTGGTGATAATGTACCTGCAATGTCAGACCAAAAGAAAACACAATTAAGACTATCATTATCTGACCTAAAGCTAATAATAATAGATGAAATTTCTATGGTTGGAAACACTACCTTACTTCATATCCATCAAAGATTAAAAGAAATATTTGGCACCACAAGTTCTCTGCTATTTGCTGGAATTACTATTATAGTTGTAGGTGATCTATGTCAACTTCCACCAATACGTAAAAGATTTGTATTTGACAATTTCAAAAATGATTCTTATAATCTATGCCACCCATGGAGAGTCTTCAAAATGATAGAACTTGATAAAATCATGAGACAGAAAAATGACCAAGCATTTATTGAACTTCTTAACAGAATAAGAACTGCTACTCAAACAGAAGATGACATTCAGATAATCCAATCAAGATCAATAACCCCATCTGACCCTAATTATCCATCAGATGCAATTCATATCTGGGCTGAAAATGCTCCTGTTGATAAACATAACAAGGAAAAACTGGAAGAACTTTCTGGATCCTTATTTATTCTTAAAGCTAAAGATCAATATCCAACAAATGTAAGGAAACAAGATATTGATAGAGTATTAGCAAGAGGACGGTCTGAAACAGGTGGACTTGATTATGAAATTCTGATTAAAGAGGGTGCTAGAGTAATGCTTACAACAAATATCAGTATTCCAGATAGACTCATCAATGGACAAATGGGAACTGTCTTTAAAATTGATGGCAATCAAAATACTGAAAGACCAACTGTACTCTATATCAAATTTGATGACCCAAATGCTGGTAAAGACTTAACTAACACTTGTGGAAGCCCTTTTGCAAGAAAAAACAAAGTAGTTCCCATTGAACCTGTATTAGCAAAGATCAAAATAAGACCAGGTAAAGCATCTTCCCCAGAAATACAGAGAGTACAATTCCCTGTTACACTTGCTTGGGCATGTACTGTACATAAAGTTCAAGGACTAACACTTGAAAAAGTTGTAATCAGTTCTGACTTAATAAAACAGAGAGCATTTAACTATGGACAAATTTATGTTGCCTTAAGCCGTGCAACTTCTTTACAAGGTCTCTATATTTTAGGACAAATTGAGAGTAAACATGTTAAAGCAAATCCTAAAGTTCTTGAAGAATACCAAAGACTACGAAATGAATGTATGGTACCACATTTAACAACTGTACTCCAAGACAATTTCAATGTTTTAACCATATCACTTATAAATATAAGATCTCTCAAAAAACATAGTATCGATATTACATTTGATTCAAGAGTTTTCAATAGTGACATCATAGCTCTTACTGAAACCCAACTACTACCTCAGGATTGTGACAATGAAATTTTAAATAATCTCAGTCCTTTCAAACTCTACCGTCAAGACCATGATACTGATAAATATTCAAGTATGGCACTTTGCACTAGAAATACTGTAGAAATCAAACACTATGAATATTTCCCTTCACTAAATGCACTAAAATTTGATGTGGTTAATAGTCAATCCCAAGAAAAAAGAACTTTTCTTTTGTTGTATCGAAAGCAAGCCTCCAATATCCTACAGTATGTAGATTGTTTGGGATACATCATTAATAGTTATACAATTGATATGATTTTTGGTGACTTTAATATTAATTACTTGAATGACAATCAAATTCAACCACTAAAATCTTTAATGGAATCTCTCAATTACACTCAGATTGTAACAAAACCTACGTTTATATCTTCTGGTAGCTTATTAGACCATGTGTATGTTAGATCCACAGTGTTTCAAATAATTGACAATTATGTAGTCAATGTGTATTATTCTGATCATGATGCTATCAAAATCATACTACAATATTGCAACTAGGGGGTATTAATTATGTCTGTCACATTAATTGAAATATTATATTATTAATTACTGGTACATTTAGTTATATCCAATTCTTTCTGGCAATTGTTATCAAGCAAGTTTATCTTACACCTATTGTACATCTATATAGTATATTTACAGACCATATTTATCAATAAGGGGTGGGCCGTTGGAAATCTTGCAGGGAGAGGGTGACAATTCCTGTGCAAGGGAAAGTGATCAAAAAATCCTGCAGGCAATATAAAGAGAATACACTGGCAAACTGTTTTACAACTTTAATAAATAACGGTTACTCCTTTATTGTCCAAAAACAAATCCTGCAGAGTTTTCATAGGATGAAATGCTTAGAACTATTTTTTACCCCTCTCCCAAAGATTTCTAATAGTCAATCCCTGAATTGGCGCAGTTACGCTGCACTTGTACTTGGGATGATGCACCTATACTCGGTGCCTCTGTACTGAAAAGGACTTAGAACACCTGGACAACCTGAACCATATGGGACAACAAATTAATGTAAGTAAAAGATGTACTGAATCTCTATGTAACTGTTCTTTAATATTGCAAAGTTCCTATGCATGCATAGCTTAATTGCTTTTTAACCCACTTATTTTCTCTCTGTTTCATATTTCAGACAAAACTAAAGATCTGGTTGAATCATGAAAAGCCTCTATCAGCAATATTCACATTAAGGCATCATTGCCATTGCAGGGGTTGTACAACTGTACAGTTGAAGTTGTGAGTTACAGCACCAACCACCAATTTAATACTCTGGTATATATTAAATGACCTTATAACATTGACATAATAATGGTATTAATGAAACAGCAAACCCAATTAACACTGGCATCTGAAGTAAAGGGCCTCTACGACCACACAGTTGGATTTGTGAGTTGGACTAGCTATTAAACCGTCAACTACCAATTTATACATTCTATGCCTGCATTGAGACTGTATGTGACATGCTGTTGAAGTTGTGCCAGTTGGTCAAACCGTCAACCACCAATTAATTACTTAGTACTCTGCTGTTAAATGACTTTGACATAACTGGTATTATATAATGGAAGAGACAAATTAACACTGGATTGTGGAGTAAAGTGCTAATCAATGCAGTCCACATCAATCATCAATACAGTCCACAAAGTCAACAGAGACAGAACTTCACTGGCATAATTCCCATCACTAGCATATTATGGCCATTGAAAATATCATGATTACAAACTAAGTGGAATTTGAAGTCACCATTCATGCAGCCAAAGAATTACCATTATTCCAATGTCCACCAAAATAACTTTGCTTTAACCATGCTTGAATCGATGGAATGCATTGTGATTGTAACATTGTCATTATCAAATCAAGTGACTGTACATCATGCAGCCAAAGAAATTATCGTTCTTCCAATGCCCACCAACATAACTTTGCTTTAACCACATGCTTGAATCGATGGAATGCATTGTGGTTGTAACATTGCCATTATCAAATCAAGTGACTGTAGATCATGCAGCCAAATAAATTACCGTTCTTCCAATGTCCACCAAATTAACTTTGCTTTAACCACATGCTTGAATCGATGGAATGCATTGTGATTGTAACATTGCCATTATCAAATCAAGTGAGCGTAGATCATGCAGCCAAATAAATTACCGTTCTTCCAATGTCCACCAACATAACTTTGCTTTAACCACATGCTTGAATCGATGGAATGCATTGTGATTGTAACATTGCCATTATCAAATCAAGTGAGCGTAGATCATGCAGCCAAAGAAATTACCGTTTTTCCAATGTCCACCCACATAACTTTGCTTTAACCACATGCTTGAATCGACAGAGTACATTGTGATTCTCTCTTTCATAAAGAATTTTCATGTGGAGTTGTTAAAGAAGATTATAAATAGCAAAAATGGTCTGAATATATCGAACATAAACAGATGACTGTAATGAACATGTTCTGTTGCCATGGCAATTACAAATCACATGAAATATCCAATGAAAAATTGTGAACACCATCAAAACAATTTTGCATCTCGAGACAAGTTTTATAAAATTAAAATTGTGAACACTACCAAAACAGTATATAAACAGCAACTAGAATATATTTACACAAAATGTCACAATACTGTGTCATGTGTTTCACTTCAGTTTAATAATTGACAGCAAAATACCATATACAGTAAATGAATTATATGTTGTCCAGATCTAGGTTCTCCATACATGTATAATATTAATAAATAAAAAAATAAAAAACCTTTGTATTATAAGACAAGTGTCAAGTGGGTTTTCTAATTCCAACTGTCTAACATGCCCATTGGGCCATATTGCATATTACATAATTTATGCACGCCATACAGGTATGTCCCTAATTGTCCACAAATTAAGTAGCCCGAGTTAACGCCTAGCGGGCGTCTTGTTATGAATCAAACCGGAGTACTTTTTTTTGGGACACCCGGTACATTTTTATGTTGCAGTAGTAAAGACATTTTCCACTCCGCCGTTTTGTTCGCCGCCAGTCTTATTTAGTTTAACCACAGTGTATATTTATTTTATTTTGATCGATACTTTTCTTTTGTTACCAGAGCCCTACTGAAAACACGTTTTGATGACGTACGCTTTCTGTATGAAAACTTGTGATAATAATAATCTGGTCGTGAGCGAGATCGTGAAGTGGGGAATGGGCTTAAAGTGGCACTACTATGAAAATTCGCCCTCGTCTTTTAGATTTTCTTTAGCATAGAATAGTATTTCAGGGTCGAAAGTGATCATCGATGTAAAAAAACAACTAAAAAATGGTATTTTGAAGTAAGTATTTTAGCTCTGAAATCACTATTATTCAGGCCACCATTACTAAAAACGTGTTCCAAGGGAAGCCGCAATTTCAAAAGGTAATATTGTTTGTGACGTCAAATTCTCAATGCTACGCCTGAAATTCAGTCGAGGTTACTTGTTTTCTTCGAGAAGTAGATGAAATGTTCAGCCTTTCAGACGAAGAATTTGAAAAACGACCTTGATTTACTTGAAGAATTAGCCATGTGGAGTCTTCGCGTTGAGAATCTGACGTCACTTCGTTACGCTGGTCAGGAACATGAACGATTAATGGCGGACATAACAACTCCAGAGTCAGAAAAATAATACTTGCCATCGTCGAATCGCAAAACGGTTTCGACCAAGTAATATTTAGCAGCTCTGCTTTATAAATACGTAAAAATATCGATAGGTAAAAATTTGATCGTAGTGGCACTTTAAGAACTTGCCTGTTTTGTGCATTCGCTTCTTGACGCTTGAGAGCATATTCAGCCCATACGCGCTGTGAATCGATAAATTCACTTTCCCACGGCTGCACATATCTACAAGATCAACAATATTATACATTAGTCATGACCATAAGACAACAACGACGTTGCAATGCTATTTTGGGGGTTTGGCGTAACAATTGCTGCTATACAGTACGGGTAGATATTGCAAAAAGAGCGCACGAGATTTTACTTTACTTTTATTTTCCAATGGTTCAGTGGTCAAATAATTCTCAAATATTAACACTCTTTATATCCAAAGATTACGGATCACCCGGCACAGAGATTTTCAGTGCAGACGAGCTTGCGTAGCTTACACTACATGAATGACGACGACGACAACGACAACCATTTCATTTACCTGTACAAGTTAGGTATCAATTGGTCTTCATCGTGGCTCATCCCTGAACGGAAATGAGTGATTCCAACATCAGTTTGCTGAGACCATCTAGTGGGGAAAATGAGCAACATGCAATGTTATTGGATCAAGAAGAACAGCTAATATAAATAACAAACTACCTGTAAGTTACTTTAGCGAAATACATTTTAGCGATAGCTTGTTGACAAGTAGCAATTTTGGTAATAATAATAGTAATAATAATAATAATAATAATAATAATAATAATAATAATAATAATAATAATAATAATAATAATAATAGAAGCAAGAGAAATATCGCCAGATAAGATGGGCGTTCTGTAGAATGTATCCTGGATTTCAGATTAAACAGATCAATGTGATTATTGACGTGATTGGGGCCTATTCCAAAAATTTGCAACTACAGATTGGGGAACTAGTTGACAAGCCGTACTTGGACGCACACTTAGGGAAATGAGGAAGGCGGTGTTGACCGGCTCAGTCCATATCCTGAGAAAATTTAAGATTCGACATTTTATTTTATTTGACTATTTTATATATAAGATGTGCTCGAATTTGATTTTAATTCTTATTAATTATTATATACTGTTTTTATATTTCTAATTTATTTTATTTGTAAATAGTTAACTTTGTCCTATAGCATTAGCTGCTACCACACCTATGTGTATTTTTAATATAGGTTACCGTAAAGGTTACTATAATAATAATAATGGAAACTTTATTGAAATTCTTTATATATATACAATTATAAATCTCACTAATTTAGGTAATTTATAATTGACTACTTGAACCTATTTATTATTTACAAACTATACATAAAAAAAAAGTTAATTTAAAATGTATCTTTAAATGTTCAGTAATTCCGGATTTGTCCAGTCCTTATTTCTACAACAAAATATATAGTATGTTGTTCTAATGGCGATTTAAGACATAATTCTCCTAATACAATAATTTTTGTGTTTGTTATCAAAACCTAGATCGCTCAACATATCTAAAAAGGTATGACATTCTTTTGCGAAAACACCTAAGGAGCTTATTGACAAATGTCTACTCCCTGACGATTGTAAGTGGTATAAGCAAAAATGGAGAATAGGGAAGTCTTTGAGAATAGAAATGCCAACTTATCTGGGATTTTGAGTTTAAAGCTCGTACAGAGACTAGCCATAGACGCCCGGATTTAATACTCGAAGACATAGAAGCTAAAACTATCTGGATTGTTGATATGTCCTGTCCCATGGAACGGAACCTGCTATTCCCAGTTGGCATTTGAAATACGCGAGCAACGCCCAGGGTTTTGTACCTAGTGGTTATTGGTAGTTTGGGTGGTGGCACGAAGATTCTTATTGAGGAAGTTCAGAAATTATTCAGTGACATAAAATAAGTCGAATTCTTGACGTGGCGAGGGTGGGAACTACTAGCCGGGATGCAAATAATGGTGGCTATATAGGTGGACTTATCGTATGTAACCATCTCTCAAATGCGACGTAATATCCAAAACATGTAATTCTGATGTAGTGTGAACTAACTCGAATTTAATAGTGGGATAAAGATAATTAATAATAGATTACAGTAAGTACAGTGTAACTTATCCAAACCCAGTGTCCAAATATCAAGGCATGTCACAATTGGTTTCTTACGCTGTCAGTGACAAGTATAGAGTTGGGCGGTATGGGAATTTCAATACCGGTATTCGATATTCTAAAAATATCGCGGTATACCGTTACAATTTTTTAGCAAATGTGTGATCTACAGTAAGTACAGTTGACACCCAATAACCCAAACATTCAAGGAAAAATGGAAAAAAGTTCGAGTTATCGGGATTTTGTTTCGTTAAATGATCTAAAATTAGATGGATAATCAGTGTTTTTAAAGAAATATAAAATGGTATTTCTATGTTTACATACCGTTATATAAACACTTGGGATGTTGCGAGACGAACGAAAAGCTAAAACTCGCACTCCGTTCGTGTTTTTGTTACGCGTTTCTCAAGTCTCTCAACATCCCGTGTGTTTATATCACAGTTTATAAACAAGGAAACCCATTTGGTATTTCTTTTATAAAATAAAAAGGAAACTTTAAAAAAGGAAGTGAAAACTGTATAAAAATAGTTTGGCAAAGTTCCCGATCGCACAAGCGACAGACGTGTCTTAACCCACCGCACCGCTCTGTTCACACGGCACCGGAAGAAAATAGTACCGGCATACCCACACATGCGCATTACCTGAGATCAGACTGTGGAATCAACACGTGACCCATAGACAACATGCCCAGACCACCCAACTCCTTTGGAGTGTAAAACACAACTGGAGGAAATCGACTAGGCATCTTGGAGTTCAGACCAATCTTAATACGGGTTTGAATCTAAAAAGAAATACATGGCCACCTTAACATACACATCAGAAACACAGTATTAATGTCTGGTTCCGAGGGAAACAGTTAGTTTTGTTTTCCCGAGTCTCGATGTTTCCCGTGTCAAGGGATAACTCGAGGGAAACATTGAGACCTGGAGAAAAACCAAACTAAATGTTTCCTGAGTGATATAGCCACGGGAGAAAACAAGTTTATTATATGGCCAGCGCCACTTCCGGTAAAATTGCGCAATATGATTGGTCAACGTCAGGTCCGAATTTTGCTAGAAATTGCGAGAGCATTACGAACATTGTTAATGCCCTAAGAATTGAAAGGCACAAAAAGTCCCTGACACAAAAAGTTCCTCAAACTATCAAAAAATTAATTTTTAATAGAAGCTTGTTCACACATTGTTATTTTCTCTCTCAGCAAACATCGTGAGTGACAAAAAACCAATCAGAAAACGAATTCTGTTATTCAGACTTATTCAGGATTTAAACAGTGACGCAGAAAGAAATTGATAACTTTATAAAGAAGCAACAAAGTAGGCCAACACATAACAAACACCTTATTGATCTCGCTTGTTCGGTCTGTGGAACATTAATGTAAGAACATTAAGAAACTACAACAAGTTCAGAATTTCGCAGCGCGAATTGCAACCGGAACAAGGAAGTATGAACATAATAACATATTACCCCGGCTTTAGATAATTTGGGTTGGTTGTCCGTGAATGACTCGCTATTGTAGTAGTCCGTTCACAAATTCATAATCATTTTACTAGACAGGCAATTAAATTATTTGAATATTTTGCGATGTAGAACACCTAAAGCTAAGCGATCCTTTTTCAATCATGCTGCACTGCTGTGGAACTCATTTAGTCTCTCGACTCGAAATCTTTTAACTTTAGGAGGATTTTAAAAAGCAGTTAGAGCAGAGTTAATAAACAAGAACTAAGTTTTAATACTCTTAGTTCATCCAAAGCCAATCTAACTTTTAAATTTAGTTTTAACTATTTGCATGTAAATACTGTAACATTTAATTTCCCTGATTTGTAAATTGGTTATGAAAAGTCCCGGCCTTATGGGGATTAACAAATAAATTATATTGTATTGTATTGTATTGCATTGTACAGAGAAATATCGGACTCCGTTGTTTGCGCTCGCTCTGTCCGAACTAAAAACATAGGTCCGATATTTCACAGTACAGACCGAACAAGCGAGGTCAATAAGCTGTTAATCATCACAGAACAATGTTACTTTGTTCATGAGTGCTGTTGTAGTACGCACAGCTACATGGAAATTTACTTAAAGTGGCTATGAAACAAAAATTAAGTTTGTCTTATTTAAATGAACTCCAAAAATTATTAGGAATGGTAATTTAGAGCTTTTTCGTATCTTACGTCGTTCTTGAGATATTTAGACTTATATATGATACACTTGATACGAGGCGATCCTATGCTAAACCCAGAAGATAAATAGATAATTTTTTAAAAAGACATTTAAATATAGTGGTGCTATGCTATGGAATCAACTATCTTGTGAAGCAAAGACTGCAGAGACTCTTTACACTTTTAAAAACCATATTAGGCCTTGATTCGTGTTTCACTTCCTATTCTCGTTCCTATATCTTGTATATAGTTAGTTATAGGCTGATGCGGTATATCGATATTTCGGTAAATACCGCTAATTTTAAAATACCGAATATTCGATATTCTAATTCTCAGATACCGAATATATCGAAACTTTCGATATTATAGGTTGTGTGTTACACCATTTTCGCATATTCGTAGAAAAAACGAAAGCTGAACCAGCTGAACATATTAAATGTATCAACTTTCAATTTTTAATTTTTTTCTCACGTGCTGATGTAAAACAAGACGCGCGACAACAGATTTCATGTAAACAATCGCTATTTAGCGCTATTCAAAAGGATGACTCATTTTGCGGAAGCCTTTATAAAAACAAGTGAGAGAACGACAAATCACAAGACAAAGGATGTCTTCTCAACTGTAAAAATACTTTGAAATGGATTTGAATAGATCTCACACCTTGGACTTCGGTTAAAAGCAAAGAGTCACTGTGTCAGAATTTACACAGCTCATTGCAGTTGCTAGTCGACAGTACTGAATTTTTAAAAGTCAATTAGTCAACACGTTTTCTTGAGTCCATTATTTTATTATCTCTGTTCTGTTCTCTGTTCTGTTCAGTGTTCTGTTCAGTGTTCATCATGCCCAATCCGCGAAGTGCCATTTGAAGTTATTTCAAGAAAGGCAACACTGAAAGAAATTATCCGGATTCCATATTATGTCAATTGTGCAAGGCTGTTAAGAACAATGAGGCATCTTAAATTTATCACGCATAGACTTTTTCAGTCCATGGCCAGCATTGTGTGAACGTGTGCGACTGCTATTTATAACATTTTGTGCTGTTTGACAACTTTACGTCACATACTATAAACGTTTGAATTTCGCGAAATTTTGATGTGTAAAAATACCGGTACATTCGATATTACCGGTATTTTTTTCGGTATCGGTATTCGGTTTTATCAGCCTAGTTCGTTAATGTAGTTTTTAGTTTAGTTTTTTATACCTATATAATTTCTATTTGTATTATAATATTCTTTATATGGAAATCAGCTTATTGTTGTTGGGGTTAGCGTGTTATTATTATTAT
This sequence comes from Chrysogorgia sp. JL179-B06, assembly GCA_035772405.1. Classification (NCBI taxonomy): domain Eukaryota; kingdom Metazoa; phylum Cnidaria; class Anthozoa; order Scleralcyonacea; family Chrysogorgiidae; genus Chrysogorgia; species Chrysogorgia sp. JL179-B06. Next base: position 233,313 of record JAYKKM010000320.1, read on the forward strand.
TATTATTATGTTTTTTAAAGTGTATATGAAATGAAAATTAGGTTTGTCTTATTTGAAAGAACTATTGAAATGATAAAGGAACTCCATCTATAGTATATCGCTCTTCGTTCTTGAGATATTGCGATTTGTTTGATATGTAAATAACACACTGCATACGTTACATTGTATAATGAGTTGTTGAGAAACCATGTATATTATTTAAATTATTCTGTTAAATAATAATAATAATAATAATAATAATAATAATAGTAATGTTTACTATTTATATAGCGCAAATTAGCATGTGTATGTGATCAAATGCGCTTTACAACATGGTACCCAGTACCCCAATCAATCAACCTTAGCTATTTATGTTTACAGTTTTTATCATCATTAGTTTTCCTAACTATTTATCCTAACCCGCCCTGTCAATCAATCGAAACTTTCATTATTAGGTGTCATAAGACAAATACCCCTTACATGCGCAGTTTAGTGTGACTTTGTTTGATAACTTCAACGATATTTCTACTTTTATTATGTAATGCGACGTATGCAGTGTGTTATTTACGTATCAAACAAATCGCAATATCGAGAACGAAAAGCAATATTCAAGAACGAAAAGCAATATGAAAAAACTATAGATGGAGTTCCTTTATCATTTCAAGAGTTCTTTCAAATAAGACAAACTTAATTTTCATTTCATATACACTTTAAAGTAAAGATTTACCTACCTATCTACCATGCAAATGATAACTTTATATGACGTCAGAGGTTATCACATTTTAAGAAAATCAAGTATATCTTTGAGAGTATTCAACCAAATCACTTTGTACATGACGACACTTCGTGAAACCTAACATCATGACATAGAAATAGCGATGCCAAACTACTTCTAAAAATGTGTAAAGCTCTTTACGATCATAGATTCTTCATTTGCATATCACATAAGCCTAAATATCTCAAAAACGAAGTGAGATATGAAAGAGCTCTAAATTGCCATTCCTCATCATTTTAGGAGTTCATTTAAAGAGTGAGTGTCAGGGTAGTGCTTTGCGCGCTTGTGTTTTTGTTTTCATACGAATTGATTGCAGTGCATCGCATCGTTAGAACTATAATTGCATGTGAACTCAAGATTTATTTGACATGTTGAAATTGGAGTTCGATCCTGACTTCGGGGCGTTATGAAGTTAATGTTCAAGACGATTTGAACAGTTGCGGTTCGCTTGTTTGTGAACCACTGCGGGCCACGCACAACGCCGTTTCTGACGAACAAGCTGGCCCGGATGGCTTTAGTTCCTGAATCTTTGCAAATTCAAATGAACAAAACATCAGAAGAAACAAAATATATTTCTTTACTAGTCACTCATCAAACACGTCCATTCGCAAACTTATTCGCGCTGTTTCAGCAGCATAACCCGGCCTTCCACGCTTCGGAGGCGAAGCGCTCGTAGCCTATGTATCGAAAAGATTACTATAGTAAATGATCAATTTTACGAAAAATATCACAATAATTGATCACTCAGGTATATTTACTTCTCAGAAAACTTGAAAATGGATAATTTATCAAAAGGATTGATCAAATATCGACGGATTCGTTTGGGAACTGAAATAGGCGTCCCATAAAATGGCCGCCAAGAAGAAAACAAGCGCGCAAAGCACTACCCTGACACTCACTCTTTAAACATAGCGCAAATAATTAAGACTTAATTTTCGTTTCATATGCACTTAAAGGCCACGTGTGATCACAAATCAACCAATGGCATGAGTCAGAGTTATGTCCAGGGAAAACCCAGCTATATAACAATTACTATTTATTGACCGAACGCGAGGTCTGCGCACCTGCGCTAGTGAAATATTGGGAACGATGTGTTTTAAAAGCTCTAGCACAGACAAAAGAATACAAAGGAAGGATGAAAACGCCACGATAAAACAAGAAATGTTTGAAAACAAGCAAATGGTTGTTTTTCTATTTTGCACAATCAAGGAAAGTGAATATACAGTAAACACCCGCTATGAAGAACCTTCCACCTATAAGAACCTCAGGCTGAAATTAGGGATTTTGTGCCCCTCTCAATAAGAACCTGTTTGAGCCTGATATTTGAAATAGGTTCTTATGTCACAAAATCAATTTATAATTCCACTGTAGCAAAGTCCCAAATGAGGATGACACCAACATCTGGTTGCAGTTCCTGCGTACTGCTATGAGCTGTAGCAGTAATAGAACTGTTCAGTGTTAAGGAAGATGTACCTTAATATTGTTATATACTAGTCTTATCATCTACAAAGAAAACTGAAAGTACTGCCTAGTTAATTTCATCCATATCATCTCATTGACATAAGTGTTTATCAGTTACTGAATTGTGGCTTTATGGTTTGAGTTGTCTTTCTCCAGTTTTTTGCATGGTAAAATAATTACAAACTAATTTATAAGAACCTAACACCCTGATTTTTTGTTAGATATCAAATATATAAGAACCTATCCCAGGCTGGTTTGGAAAAATGTAGGTTCTTCATAGTGGGTGTTTACTGTATGTCAGACTTGTCCGACAAATAACAGTGGCAATCATGTCGCATGTACTAATTACCTTGTTTTCGCATTTAACCAGGAGGTCCAATAGCTCCTGAGTGTTGACAACTGATTCTCTGAAGTAAGTCATCAAACCAATAAGAGCAGTATTCCACTTGTTCACAATCTTAGTGAAAGTTGTCGACCCAGACGCCATCAAGATCTGACGTACACGATTATGGAATTTCTGCAACGAGTCATCGTCGACGCGTAAAAAGCACTGGGCTGTTCTTTCTTTGGTGACCTCATTCTGGAGATTCCACACACCATCACGGTGGGTGAACTCTTCGAAGCTCGTCCGACATTTTGGCAAGATACGGCACTCAAACCCGCTCATATCAAACAGCAGATTCGGATTATCCTTGCTATAAACTGACACGAAACTGCTGTCCCATTCCAGCGTGGTCACCGATCGAGGCAAACGGTTTTTGATGTCCCAGAACACGGCACGGCCTAGATTCACATCGTGTTTCATCAATCTCATTCGGGCGTCCCTCGGCCAGCACTTCTTGTTATTGTAACCAACGATGTTCTCGTTGTTGGGGTCAGGATGCTCGGTCAAGTATCGTTGAATGAGATCACGGGCTTCATCCGCAGTGAACCTATATGGATATATAGCAAAGTGAAAAGGTGGTTAACTGCCAAGAATTTAGTGACGAAATACTGACGTTTCGAGCGGAGCCCTTCATCAGAGTAAGACGAGATGAAATAAAATAAATAGGGCTTATATATATATGCCAAAAGGGTGTCACAAGTAGAAAGTAGCCAATCAAATGCACGGTAGATAAACAAGCCAATAATTAATGAAATGCGAAAAGTTAAATCATTTGCTATTTTTAAAGTCGATCAGAGGGGGAGGGAGAAATGACAGGTCCAATATTAAGGGGATTAGGCGATACTAAAGCAGTAAGAAACAAAAACTTGAAAAGGAATGAAAGTGCATAAGTTAATAATAAAAAAGTTCCAAGCAAACTAAAATAACGAAAAACATGTAGGAAATTAAATAAAAGAAAAACGTTCGTTAAGACCAAGAGGATGTGTGGTGCCAAGTTTAAAAATGAGACGCTTCTCTTGCCGTTTGCGGTTATCGATATATGGATATAGTATGGATAATGGGGACCATGCTATTAAAATACTCGCAATTATTATTACGGAGTTCCAACCCAGGGTCACCACGTACCTATACTATCAAGTTTTGTGATTGGTTGATTAAAACAATAAAAGAATAGAATCAACCACAAAAAACCAATGTCCTAACCCTAACCACTTTTGTTCCATGTAGCCAATCACAAAACCTGTTCATTTTCGGTATGTATTTAAGCCTGGTTTCCATTTGGTCGCACCACGATCGCAACGGTGTCATAGTGGTCGATGTAATAGAGTGTCCATCTATCTCTGTAATCAGTAAAGACTGCTTTGCATACATCAGACAAAAGACAAGATTTGTACGACACTCTATTACATCGACCACTATGACACCGTTGCGATCGTGGCGACCAAATGGAAACCAGGCTTAAAGTGCCACTACGATGAAAATTCACCCTCGTCTTTTACATTTTCTTTAGCATAGAATAGTATTTCAGGGTCGAAAGTGATCATCCATGTAAAAAAAACCTAAAAAATGGTATTTTGAAGTAAGTATTTTGAGCTCTGAAATCACTATTATTTAGGCCACCATTACTAAAAACGTGTTCCAAGTGAGCCCCCAATTTCAAAAGGTAATATTGTTTGTGACGTCAGATTCTCAATGCTACGCCTGAATTTCAGTCGAGGTTACTTGTTTTCTTGTTTTCTTCGAGAAGTAGATGAAATGTCCAGCCTTTCAGACGAAGAATTTGAAAAAACGACCTTGATTTACTTGAAGAATTAACGATGTGAGTCTTCGCGTTCAGAATTTGACGTTACTTCGTTACGCTGGTCAGGAACATGAACGATTAATGGCGGACATAACTCCAGATTCGGAGTCAGAAAAATAATACTTGCCATCGTCGAATCGCAAAACGGTTTCGACCGAGTAATATTTAGCAGCTCTGCTTTATAAATACGTAAAAATATCGATAGGTAAAAATTTGATCGTAGTGGCACTTTAACCGCAACCACGCAATGATTGCGTACAATTAAGGATAGTTGTAATGCTCCCAACGTACCTGAAGAAAACATGAAGACGGTCGACGTAGCGAGAATATAAACGGATGGGATGCGACGTTTCCGTCTGTACATCTTGATAGGTGAGAAAATCGTTCGGCATTTGTGGTGGTCCAGCCATTTCACTTGCTCTTTGCAAGCCGAGCATCAACAAGTCTAACACCAGTCCGTAATACTGCGCAATGAAGGAAGCAAATTGAAGACCACGGATGATGCCGTAGGAATTTGTGTGATTCATATCCTGTAAAAAGAAAACAAAATTGCCTAAAACACACCACACAACTGGAATTTACTGTAGCCTACTACTGCATGGGATACAATGTCAACAGCTGTGACGACATATTAGCAAACACTGCAATTAAAGGACAATGGCAACAAAGATTAAGTTTGTCTAATATGAAAGAATTCGTAAAATGATAGAGTAACATCTTTTACAACTTTTCCGTATTTTACTTCGTTTTTGAAATATTTCAGTTTGTTTGATATGTAAATGAGATGGTCTGACATCAGATGTGGGGTAGAGAATTTTTACTCATTAAAAAATGTCTTATATCTCAGTGATTGCTAAGTTTACAACGTTCATTATCATGAGGAGTTATTATACGGATATTTTCAAGTAAATTTGTGGAACAAACTTGAAGATGGAACTAATACCCACACCTGACGTCAGAGACCATCACATTTACATATCAAACAAACTGAAATATTTCAAAAACGAAGTAAAATACGGAAAAAATGTAAAATATGTTACTCTATCATTTTACGAGTTCTTTCATATTAGACAAACTTAATTTTTGTTGCCAATGTCCTTTAAGGATAAGGATAAGGATAACATTATTTAACAATGGTAGGTCTTTCAGGATAGAATAGGAATTACAAGAATATACTATACTAATTATAAATTAAAGTTACAAAGTTATAAACTAATTAACTAAAAAAAATAAAATACCTGCTTTACAAAGACGCCGTGCAATATGAGAATTAGTAACTCTGAAAAATGTGGGAACTTATTTGGGTCTTAAAGTTTGTCAGTGAAGGAGCTTGTCTTAGGTTTGACGGTAAGCCATTCCACAGTACCGCTCCACTGTAACTGAAACATCTTTTATAGTAGTCAGTACGCGGAAGAGGAACTGCAAGCTTGTTTTCTACATTTCTCAAGTTATAGGATGTAATATCTGTTCGATTGATAAATCTAGAGCTCAGATATTCTGGTGTTTGAGCGTTCACAGCTTTATACATTAAAATTGATTTATAAACTTTACGCTGGTGATCTAATTTGTTCCATTTCAACGAATGGAAAAGTTCGTTTGCACCAGTATTGTAACTTGAGAACGTAATTATACGCGCAGCACGATTACTAGTAAACACTGCAATTACTAGTAAACACTACAATTACTAGTAAACACTGTAATTACTAGTAAACGCTGCAATTACTAGTGTAAACACTGCAATTACTAGTAAAGACTGTAATTAATAGTAAACACTGCAATTACTAGTAAACACTGCAATTACTAGTAAACACTACAATTACTAGTAAACACTGCAATTACTAGCAAACCCATATTTCCACCAACTTTCCGGATAAGCCTAAAAAAAAACCTAAACCCTAACCTAAACCCTAACCCTAACCAAAAATCAATACGATTTTACTCTGACCAAGGGCCTCGCTCGAAATTCCAGTTGGGGCCAATCGTGTCTAATTATTATGGTATGCCAATACGGAGAAGATTTCTGAGTACGGGAAAACCTTTGATAACTGTATAATTTTAGCATCTTAAAGGATCAGAAACTGATAATCTCTGTCGCCTATAGAAAATAGTTTTAGCACGGGCCAGACCTTACCTTGTAGTTGATAACAACATTGTTTTTGGCCGTCATATAATCGGCAATGTTATGATCGACGATGAGACGCAGCAGTCTGTTAAGCAACGTCAAGTCAATCTTCTCGTACAACTTCTCGAACTGAGCTTCCATCATCACGTTACACTCTCCTTCACCAGTCTCCCAAACATCTTGAAGATTGTTGATACCTAAAACAAATGTTCTGATATCTTGAGCGCAGCAGCGACAAAAACGATCACCCATTTCCACAATAATACTTAGTTTGCACAGAATATTTAGTTTGCAACAGTAATTGTGGCACACCAACGGGAGGTTTTTCAGTTTTTCTAATGGAAATAAATTGCTTTAGGATAAATAATATTGTGCGCAAAATAAGATACGAAATCATGTCATTGAATTAGTTTAAAAAAACTCTGGTCAGTGGCTAGTTTATTTGCTCCCAAAGGTCAAACGAGGTGAGTCAACGAGGACATTTGCAATATTTCAATTCTATTTCAAAACATATATACAGTAAACACCCACTATGAAGAACCTACATTTTTCCAAACCAGCGTGGGATAGGTTCTTATATATTTGATATCTAACAAAAAATCAGGGTGTTAGGTTCTTATAAATTGGTTTGTAATTATTTTACCATGCAAAAAACTGGAGAAAGACAACTCAATAAACCATATGTCAATCAGATGATATGGATGAAATTAACTAGGCAGTACTTTCAGTTTTCTTTGTAGATGATAAGACTAGTATATAACAATATAAAGGTACATCTTCCTTAACACTGAACAGTTACTGCAACTGCAACCAGATGTTGGTGTCATCCTCATTTGGGACTTTGCTACAGTGGAATTATAAATTGATTTTGTAACATAAGAACCTATTTCAAATATCAGGCTCAAAAAGGTTCTTATTGAGAGAGGCACAAAATCCCTATTTTCAGCCTGAGGTTCTTATAGGTCGAAGGTTCTTCATAGCGGGTGTTTACTGTATATGCAGGTTTCAAGAGTAGAACAGTATTTTGGATTCCAAGAGATTTCTTCAACGCCTCCAAGAGAAGAATGGTAGTTTCAAGGGATACTACCGACGTCTCAACGAGTTCAATCAATTGTTACTTACCCTGACACCATTTATAGACAAGCAGTGGAGGTGGTTCGGTGTCGGCCGGCTTAACCCAAGGTGGGAACAAGCGACGTTTGTCAGCTTCATACCAAAGATACTGATCCAAATAAGCATCGGTTATCTTCTCCAAGGGCTCGACGTCGTAAACGGGAATTAAATGACTGTAAAGATCCATGAACTCTATACCAACCTGCAACACACGAACCAGTTGAGCCGAGTTAGTTCTGACTCGCCTATAAATCTCTCTCGCTGCAAAAACACCAAAGCCACGCCAAACAAAAGACCTGAGTTTCTTCTTCAAAGCAATCTTTGGCTATACTAATTTTAATATTGAATGTTTTGTTTCGTTTGTGCAGCATGGGCGCACACGTAATCTTAACCCAACTTTAACTTTAAAACCCACCATTTGTAAAACCAGTACTTTCCAAGCTTCGTATTTTAACAGAATTGTTAAACCCTGGAACTTTATTTGCAAGTTAGCCCCATTACATACTTTCCATAGTGCTGCTTCTTTTAAGGGTTTTCTTTGTAACTTATATTTTTCTTTACTTAATAATACTTTTGATATAGACATGTCCTGCACATGGTCGCTTGTGCGCGACTGCCCCTGTCATCGGGCTTAAACTTATATATATATATGTATTATTGCCCCTTTCATGTATTTTTATGATGTATGTTTTCCTACCGTAGGGCTGCGCCTCGTATGGGACTGTGTCCCGTTCGCGCAAACCCTGTTGGGCTCGTCTTTGTTGTTAAACAAACAATGTGACATAAGCACAACACAACACAACACAACACAACACAACACAACACACTACACAACCACACATGACACAACATCACATCACACTACACAATACAACACCAGATCACACCACATAACACTACACAACACAACAAAACACCACATCACACTACACAACACCACATCACACTACACAACACAACACCACATCACACTACACAACACCACACAACATCACACCACACCACACAACGCAACACAAACACCAAATTGCACCGCACGATGACACAACAGACGCTCGGATCCAGCGAAACGCTACGATCGAAACGTTTGAAACGGAATGGAAACATTTGCGAGAAAACTCGAGGTTCATATACATTATCGATTACTGCTCAAACTGATTTAATTGTTACGAATAATTGTTATCACCTTACCTCTTTAAATGCTCGCTGTGTCAGAAGGTGACGCTTGATTCGACTCAAAGCTTCGTGAGGGTTGTCATACGCCTGCTCAATAAGAGCTAGCTCTTCGCGTTGGGATTGATTCAGTCGACTTTTGACGCTATACATTGAAAGATTAAACAAAATCACAAATAAATTAAATTGTTCGCCATCGAGGAAAACACTGACAAATTACACACGTCAATCGCTTACAAGCAGATTTTGAGCGATTTCTTCAACGAACTAATTTGACTAGAACATTTACAGCAGAAACTTTGTCAGAACACTAAGTGATTACAAATGCTTAGGACAAACCTTTTCAAACAGTGCTGAATGAAGTGATGCATTCATCAATAAACAAACCAGTTGCACTGCCTCGTCTTTCAAAAAGTGACATATGGACCGGAGGTATTGAAACCACTGATCTCAAAATAAATACTGTGTCGAGCAACTATTGTTCAGAAAATGAAGCCGCAAGTAGCCCTCGACGGCCATCTTGACGGGACTATTTTCTGGAACCACGCTATGTAATTTACTATAGGCGACAGAAACTATCTGTCTCTGATCGTTTATGATGACAAAATGAGTCAGTTGTCGAAATAATAATTACAAATAATATAGTATGTTATGTATTTATATAACAAGTAATATTTGGCATTTCACTCGATCAAACTACATGTTCTCAGGATTTATGGTGAAGGAAAATTTCGAGTGTCGGAATATATATACATTTTAAGACCAAACGGGGACCAGTTGCGAAAAATGCAACTTCAAGCCATTCCTGCTGGAATTGAACCCGCGACCCTGCGATGCTAGTGCAGTGCTCTGACCACTGAGCTACGGAAGCCATTGCCGAGAGACTAGTCACGAGTTCTGTATATATAGTGGTGGTAATGCCGGGATAAGATTCTGGGTATATTATAGGTAATATTTGGCATTTCACTCGATCAAACTACATGTTCTCAGGATTTATGGTGAAGGAAAATTTCGAGTGTTGGAATATATATAGTTCAATTACAAATATAGTTATGGATTTATTCACTTGCTGTTCAGGACAATACAATACAATACAATACAATAAACTTTATTTAAAGAGGGTAACACTAATTACAAAAATGTATTCTTCCTAGTGGCCCTCTAAATCCTAAAATACAATTAAAGATGTTAAATAAGGAATTAGATAACTAGTAATTATATGATAATAACAAAATACATGTAAGATTAATAATAAAGACTTGATAAATTAATACAGTCTTTGTACACCAAAATTGTCAATTGAATATTCGGTTAAAAAATGTTTGAAAAGTTTGGATTTCATAAGACGAAAGGAGTCGCCAAGTACTATTCCTAAATAATTCCATATTTTAATGGCTGAATAGAAAAATGTCCTCTTTAACGAGTCATTCTTTGGCTTTGGCAGACGATAATCGGTTTTGGATTTGGTTTGGTAATTATGTTGGAAACGGAAAGTTTCCAATTTGTCAGTTAGATACGCAGGAGCTCGGGCTTCAATAACTTTTCGTAGGAGACAGATTTTTTGAATTAGGAAAACCTTGTCAATTGGTAGCCACTGTAGTTTTTGGAAGTTTTCAAAAGACCTTGCTTCATATGGACTGTTCAATAGACGAGTTTCAGGGTCATGCGCAGTAGCAATTTTATTTCAAATTTTCATATGAGGTAAAAACAACTGCTTTAGCTAGAAAGATCATATTAAAAATAGTAAAAGTGCAAAGTTTGAAACTAATCGGGCAAATAGTGCGAAAGCTACACACTTTGGAAGTTTTGCTCTTCACTATGGATTTAGGGATGGTAATTTCATTTTTAAATGTGTTTTATCAGCCGTAAAATATTCTAAAAACATTTGAAAATCAACTCAAACGAGATTGAACACCGCCAAGCCAAAATCCTTATTAAATCACTAATAAATCCCTTTTGAAATGGCCAACTTTCTGCTTGTGTAACTTCTTCCTGTTTTATACAATTCCTTTCAAACTTTGCACTTCTACTATTTTCAATATGCTCTTTCCAGCTGAAACAGTTGTTTTTACCTACGATGAAAATCTGATAAGATATAAGATTGAATATTTGTTGCTACTGCGCATGATCGTGAAAGTCGTCTATTTAAGGAGTTAAACGTTTTGGCCTAACCGACAGAAAAATGACCTTGGGTAGCCTCATTATTCTAGGATATTTTTGTACTTGGATGCGAAAAATAGAATTCGACCACTGCAATGACATGGTTCCCGCACAATTACGAAAGACAAAAGCCTCCGATGAAGTACAATTCAATCAAAAACATAACGAGTTGCTGTGGCGTTGCCATGGAAATACCTTAACCCCATAACAATGTACAATTAATATAACTATATTAACAGCCTACAAAGTTTGGCTTATACTAACGAACATCTGCCTACAACGGACGCCATCGTTCAACATACACAATCCTTAAAGTGGAATTGTATCCAAAAAATACATTAATTTTCGAGAAATAACGTTTTCATTCTCGTATTTTATGCCTCTGGACGACGCCATTTTTGAATTTGCTCAACGGCTCAAATTTGATGTACAACTGCGATTTGATTACAGCTGCAATTTTGACGCAATTGAGTGCCTGTCTTTTGTTCCTTGCACTCAAGTGACGTCAAAATTGAAAGAAACTCCTGCTGAACAAGTCTGAGCCATGGAGCAAACTTCAGAATGACACAAAATGGCGGCATCCAGAAGTATAAAATACGAGAATAACTAGAAGTTACTATCGCAAGGGAAGTGCTGCCTCAAAATCCAAGACAGTTGTGATATTAGTGGTGGGCTTATTGAAGTCAAAGTCGCAGCGGAGGTAGTAGCCTCGTACCAGT
>JAYKKM010000320.1:250000-387500 GCA_035772405.1 Chrysogorgia sp. JL179-B06
ATTAAAATAACATACGAATCACATGGCGCGTTTATAATGTCAAAATTAAATATGACCATTTGAACGTCATATATCTAATAGCGCTCCGTCGAGATGACGTCAGTATCGATGTTTGTCCGCTTTTACCCATAATTCTTGCGGCCATAACAAAAGAAAATAGCTAATTTATGAGTCAAATTTGGTTTGCATGTGCGCATTTTTGAGCTATTAATAGCAGACAGACTCTACGCTATTCAAACAACATTTACTCGAAACAAGCAAGCCTCGCGAAGTTTAATGGATAGCAACAAATTAATGGATGCTTTTTACCCTGTGATAAAAATTGAATGTTCTATACCGAATTTGGTATTAACAAATACGATCTTATTTGTTGCTATGGCAACAAAATACAGTGTAACACCAAAAGCTTCCATTAATTTGTTGACTGGGATGTAATCTATTTTACAAGTTAAAATGACCAATTCTTGATGCTTAGTTTTTGACTAGATAGCATCCAAAGATGGTTTTCAGTTCGAACCTAGTCCAGATCGAGAAAATTCCCTAGCAGAATTTGAAAGTAATCCATAAACAGCTATCGCGGGATGTTATAGTCCACATAATGGCAGTCTTGAAACTGATGTTGATAACATCTACCACGATCTGAAAAATATCTCTTTACTAACCGAAACGATGAAAAACTATTGGATTTCAAGTTTTGAACTAGCACCCACCAATACGCGACACATGAACGCCATAAAGAAGTTCTGGATACTCGAGTACCCAACTTAATTACATTCTAGCTTGTGAGAAAGAAATGGATCATGTTGTAATATCATCATATGTAAGAGACGCGCGCGGCTGAGTTCTGTTGAAAGACTCACCTTTAAATAATTAGACTCACCTTTAAATAATTATGTTGTCTTTCTTGTTCGGCCTTCAGATACAAGCGCGTTAATCTCCCCAGATTTTTTTTGCAAACAGTTTTATCGACGGTCGCACCACGACGAATACGTTCACGGTTATAATGAGCAGTGTTGGTCCACCAATCAGCCTTCGCTTTTACGTAACGCAAAATCATGTTCTCAATAGGCGTTGGCAATCCAGGCACCTAAACCCGTACGGAATTAAAAATATATTTAGTCGCAGGCCTGATCAAAGAGAATGTTCCAGAATCCCCACATCTTGAGAGTACCAGTAAACACCCGCTATGAAGAACCTTCCACCTATAAGAACCTCAGGCTGAAATTAGGGATTTTGTGCCCCTCTCAATAAGAGCCTGTTTGAGCCTGATATTTGAAATAGGTTCTTATGTCACAAAATCAATTTATAATTCCACTGTAGCAAAGTTACTTTATCATTTCAAAGGTTCTTCCAAATAAGACAATAAAAAATGTTGAGGTTAGCGGCACTTTAAGTTTAAAACATAAAGAACTACAACCCGATTTTCCTATTGTCTTCGTTTAGGACTTTGCAATGCAATGAAAAACTGACTTTTTAATGAAGAACCTATTTCAAATATTACGCTTAACAAGGTTCTTATTCAGTGGGTCAAAAATTTAAAATTTCAGCCTGGGATTCTCGTATGTGAAAGATTCTGATTAGCGAGTAATTACAGATCCCCTCTTCCTCTCTTACCTTCCAAGGGATATTCGCTTTCCAGCACCGCCAGCCTTCGCTAAGATGTTGCAGGATTGTTCTCGCCTTATTTTGTTTTATTCCTTCTGGCATCATGTCCAATATATCGTGCATTACCGCCGCTCTTAGCTCCAGATCATAATGGCTTTCTACCCTTTGCTTGGTGACCGTCTTTGCAACACCTTTCGAGTGTCGCCCTTCGAATTGCCTGGCCAAGAGATTCCCTAGCCATCTCTCCAACAGCGGCACGATTCCTCGCAAGAAGAACAACCAAACTCGCCAACCTGGTGCCCAAAAGCCACAGCCGGGTCCTTTCCCAACAGGTCCCTAAAATAAGCAGAGAATACTGTATAGAAACTTAAAGTGCCCATAACCTCAAAATGTTTTATTGTCTTTTTTGGAAGAACGTTTAAAATGATAAAGTAACTTCTTTTGAAGATTTTCGTTTCTTTGCTTTCTTTTTGAGATATATCAGTTTGTTTGATACGCAAATGTCTGGAATTTCGTCACACATGCATAATGACTTATTGTAGAAATGTGTATATCTCTTTCATTCTCGAACGAAATCCTTTAAAATCAAGAAGTTTGGTGTTGTGGGAGAAATGCATACACGTGTTATTCACACTTTAGTGTTTTTGTTTCATGAACGCAAAGATATATAACATTCTCTGATAACTCATTATGCATGTGTGACGAAATTCCAGATATTTGCATATCAAACAAACTGATATATCTCAAAAAGAAAGCGAAGAAGTGAAAATCTTCAAAAGAAGTTACTTTATCATTTTAAAAGTTCTTCCAAATAAGACAATAAAACATTTTGAGGTTAGGGGCACTTTAACAGTATTTATTTATTTATTTTTATTTTATTAGATTCACCATTATAACCTAATATATTAGGGTGTATAGATATTATGGCAGGGTAACCGCAACAGCAAAATGCCAATTACTGCGGGCCCAAAAATAAAAAAATGATTTGAAATGCTAACTACAAAACCTACAATAACAACATAAATACCAACTAAAGATACTAATAACAGCAAGAAGTGGGACGCATAAGGCTGCGAGAGCAGTTACATTTTAAGCAGATTGTTTTGAATGTTCGAGGAATTTCACAGTTAAAAGTAGTTTTCAAAGATGTAAAATAGTATTTGAGCATAACGGATTTAAACAAGGCAAGGCTGTCCATAGTCAAGTTAAGTTCATCTGCTAAAGTGTTCCATATCCGGGTTGATCTTACAGAGTAGAATTTCTGGTATGTTGTTGTTTTACGTTTAGGAATTACATATTTTACAACATTAACGTTACTCTCTCGACTGTGTTTATCCGAATTTTGGCATTGTTACAAACAAATTAAATTTTTGAAAGAAATATATATAAATTTTGAGGTTTACATGTTGGATATATCTTTTGGCTTTATATTAAACCTAATTTTATATTTTTCTAGTCTTTACTTCTCTTGCTGTTCTGCCCCGAACAAGTGCCCTTTATTACTCTGTTGGGGGTCGTTTCTAGGTTACCATGGTAACAACACATATGAAATTGACTCATTTAGTATCAGCATATGATATCATATCATTTCCATCAATTTTCCATCCTATCATTTCCATCCAAAATATGTTTGAAAATACAAACATTAAAGGATTTTATTATTTTTGTTCACCTTAAGGGTGTTCGGACGTATTGCGTTGCTAAACAACCGGTTGCTAAGGACAAGTCATTTAGTGCCCAATATACTTCATGAGTGGCCAATAAATTCAAGGTATAACCAAGATATTTTATATGTGGAATATGTTGGCAAACTTCTTTCAACAAACACAAAAACTCAATAATTTTCGTCATTTTTGACAGTATGCTATATTTTTTGGTGTCATATAAACCTAAATTACTTCCAACAAAAAAGTACGTATGGATTCATTGATAAATTAAATAAAAACGAAGTTATGAACATTTTATTGTGTTTATTGACCTTAAAAATCCGATATCTCGGCTAATTTTTAAAAATTCTTAAAATCCATAAGTACTTTTATGAAGGTAACCGTCCAGATTCTAATCACATGTAACAAATAAATTTTTCTTAAAACCTTCGAAGATTATAGGAATTTTCATATTTCCGACGTCACGATGACGTCATCATGACATCACCAAACGAAAGAGTTTTGCCCACATATACCACATACATGCACTGTATTGATAGATTCTTAAAACTGTGAAATTCTATGGCAAATTTGTCAATTCTAAGCTTCCTTAGCAACGGATATAAGGTCTGCAAATCGAAATACGTCTGAACACCCTTAAGCAACGCATGGGAATTTCATCTACTTACCGTGTTAAAGCGATAGTAAATAAGATGCTTCAAATCCTTGCACATTCTGATCTGTCTCATCAACTTGTACTTATATCGATACATTCCTGTTAACTGACCAACATGTGCAAACACGTACTGCAGTCCATCCGCAAGCTTAAAAAATACCTTCAAATTAGTTTCATAATCATAGTACCAATATACTTAGAAACGTATAAACAGAAAAAATAAAACAGATAGCCTGATTAACTGTGATACGGATGATAATCATAGAATAGATAAGGTCACTCATTACTGCCAATATACCTCCTGCAGCCAATGTGCCAACTGATCTCTATAGAACTGTATTGATAACCCTTATTGTGGGTAGTAAAGTGCATATAAAGTCTGTGTTAGATAGTCCAACATTTTAAGGATAACACTTGACATCGCAAAGACAATTCGACTTATTGTTTAAGGTATTGACAATGTTGACTTCTCGATAAGAAACACTGATACTTTATCTATTTTTAAAATGAAACTTTTGAAACTCTAGTTTGATTATTTTATGTTATTAACAGTTTGTTTGTAACTTTTAATTTTTAATATTTTAATATTGTAAATTATTCTTATACAGGACCTCACCGAAAGCCACCTTATATGGTGATGTGGGCTTGCCTGTTAAAAGATTGTTTTAATAATAATAATAATAATAAAGGTGGCTCGATAGGGGAAAAATCTCAAAAATCTCTGTTTGAAAACAGTAAATTTTAAAATTTGCTATAAAATTAGTTTTTTGATTAATTCAGTATGAAGCTAGAGCATTTTGGGTCTCCAACTTCAATTAAATGGAACGATGATATTCATCTTTGTGCCTGATTTCTAGAATTTGTAATTTTTAGTGGCCGTGAGATTTATTGTTGTGATATCGTGAAACTATAGCAGCCATTTACACAATTTCACTGTGTATTTATATATAATTTCTCCAGAAATGGCGAGGTTAGAATTAAGTCTGCGGCTTTTAACAAAATGTGCACCAAACTTTTTTTGATGAATGTGTCGAGAGCCTTACTGCTACTGCTAAATTAAAATTATCAGAAAAATGTTTATAAAATAACATGTATGCTACGCAGCCTCTGATTGGTCAATACCCGTGTTTGGATTTAAGAAATACCTAATGGGTTTCCGTGTTTGGATAACGTGATCCAAACACGCGGGATGTTGCGAGACTTGAGAAAAGCGTAAAAAAAACACGAGCCGATAGGCGAGTGTTTTTAGCTTTTCGAAAGTCGAGCAACATCCCAAGTGTTTGGATCACGTTATCCAAACACGGAAACCCATTAGGTATTTCTTTTATAAAATAACCACAGAGAAATATCACTAAAAGTTATTAATATAATTAGATCAACATTGCAATTCTCCCCAAAACCATCAACTACCAATCAGGGGAGGTCTTTCATGTTCTTCTAAGCTAATCGGCCAATCATGGATAGCTTTCTATTGACGCTGACGACAGCAAAGAGCCGAAAATAAGCTTGATCGGTAAAAACATCGGAAAACAGCTTGGAAAGATGAAAAAGATGTATTTCCAGATGGATTTAATCACAAAAATATGCCGTTTAACTTTATGTTGGATTGCTGCAGATGTAAAGTGATGTTGTGAGTTTGCCTAGCCTTCATATTCTACAACACAGAATATTTGTTGTGGTTTTCTCTCACTGTCGAAGTGTTCGGTGAATTATTTGTTGCCTACAAGAACAAAATGAATGGTTTCTTCGTGAATATCCTACCCGACGAGAGGTAAATTAACATTTTACAACTTTTCCATGTTCTCATGGTGGACTATGTCTATAAAAATGTTGTCTTTTGGGGTTTTATTGAATGGTTTTCTCTCACTGTCGAAGTGTTGTTCGGTGATTTGTTGTGGGCTACAGGAACAAAATAAATGGTTTCTTCGTAAATATCCTGCCCGACGAGAACTAAAATAAACATTTTACACCATTTCCATGTTCTCTTGGTAGACTATGTCTATAAAAGTGTTGTCTTTTTGGGGGTTTTATTGAAAGTTTCAATAAGGTAAACTTCGCCTTCATAAATTATACGGAAATTCTCTGCTTTGTCCACTTTAAATACTTATAATTTCCTATATATTTTCGGCCTATTTTTGCAAAATCTTGTGAAAATTAACAGGGAAGATTGCTATATTTTATTTATAGTTATTGTGCATACTATGTAGAATGTTAATGTTTAAAAACGATGATGGGCCGGCATGATTTGCTTTTTGTGTGACACGAGTCACACGACCTCAAAATTCCCGTGTTTGGATAACCTGATCCAAACACGGGTATTAGCCAATCAGAACACGCGTAGCACACTTGCTATTTTATAAAAAGCCATCCAAACACGAAAATTTCCCGCCAAAAATGTCCTTAAGTTTTGCTGTTCGTTCTCTTGTATTATTTTATAAAAGAAATACCGAATGGTTTTTCCGTGTTTGGATACTGTGATCCAAACACTTGGGAAGTTGCTCGACTTTCGAAAAGCTAAAAAACACTCGCCTAGCGGCTCGTGTTTTTTACGCTTTTCTCCAGTCTCGCAACTTTTCGCGTGTTCGTTATTAGGTATTTCTTAAATCATGCACGACTGTTAAGCACTTAGCATGCATCTCGGATCGAAATTCAGAGACTGTGAAACGGTAATGTAACAGTATTTTTTCCACTTTTCTCTATTATGCAAAGACTTGATATGATCATTTCGAAGCTACCGTTACCGGGCGGCGAGGACTTTATTTTTAACGTGGCTGTTTCACAATACCCACATGCGAGTTTATAAGCATTTTTTGGTTCCCATTTGACGGGGCTTATCATAAACCTGTCAAAACATTAGTCTATTGTTCAAATGTCAAAATGTTCCAGTTAAATTTGTACATCAATTAAATTGAATCAGAATATTGAATCGCACACAAAGACCATTCGATTGTTTCAAATTCATTAATAGTACTGTAATTCCATTCGACTGACGAATAATAACTTTCCTAATCCGATTCGAAAATGGTTATTTATTGTTCCGAATCCGATCAGAGTTCACAAGTACTTGTGAACACATGGCACGACTCGTCCCAGGTTTAAATACCGTAATTAACCTTGCCCTGCCATCTGAGTTCTAGTGGCTCAATGGTTAGAACGTCTTGCTAGAATTCAGTTTCGAATCGTGTCTGGTGCTCAGAGTTTTCCTGAGTATTGAGAACTTAAAACAGCTTGCACAGCAAAACCTTTACAACTTTACAAACATCAAGCTGCAACTACCTAACTTAACAACAACATTTGACTGGAAACTGACTGTCACAACACGACTTGTAGTCCAACAAGTATTTGTGATAACGGCAAGACTCGTCCCAGGTTTAAATACCGTAATTAACCTTGCTCTGTCATCTGAGTTCCAGTGGCTCAATGGTTAGAGCGTCTGTCTAGCGTTCAGAAGGTTACGGGTTCGAGTCCTGTCTGGTGCTCAGAGTTTTCTGAGTATTGACAACTTAACACAGCTTGCACAGTAAAACCTTTATAACTTTACTAACTTCAAGTTGCAACTACCTAACTTAAATTGGAAGAAAATAACTTACTTCAAAGCTCTCTTATCGCTAGTTTTAATATCGTTGGGTATTTTACCTCATCATTTCCAACGAGATTGTCTTCGCCATCTGGTTTTTGAAAGATGTTTATTTTCAGCTAATATTTTGCTTAAAGGACATTGGCAACAAAAATTAATTTTGTCTAATATGAAAGAACTCGTAAAATGATAGAGTAACACCTTAAATGAAATGGTCTCTGACGTCCAGGTGCAGGGTAGAGAATTTTCACTCATTAAATATTAGTTGCAAATTCAAGTTTGTTCCACAAATTTACTTGAAAATGTGCGTATAATAACTCCTCGTGATAATGAACGTTATAAACTTAGCAATCACGGAGATATAAGACATTTTTTAATGAGTGGAAATTCTCTACCCTGCACATGACGTCAGAGACCATCTCATTTACATATCAAACAAACTGAAATATTTCAAAAACGAAGTAAAATACGGAAAAGTTGCAAAAGGTGTTACTCTATCATTTTACGAGTTCTTTCATATTAGACAAACTTAATTTGTGTTGCCAATGTACTTTAAGCTGGGACAGTAGGGTGAAATAAATTATTCTCATTAAAATTCCTGAATGTGATTCAACAAAATTAGGAACTACAATATTATATAGTTTCATCTCGTTACTTACTTACTTTGTTTCTCAGTTTTCGTTATTTGTAAACCGGGAAACGACTTATTTTATTTACCTGATAGGAATCAACATTTCCAAGGCGATACTGCACGTGAGAATCCACCACAAGCTTCGTCAATCGGAGAATCTCGCGACACAAATGGAAAGCATTACCGAAACGAGACTTCTTCCTTTCTTTGGTGGTGAGGGTCTTGACGGGTTTCAAGTTGAAGTTGTAGTCCAAATGCAAGTAGTTAAGATTCTTACGATGGATCAAAAGGTTCAACATATTATAGCCCTGTCGACAGACCTGTAACCCCGTCTCCACCCAGTCAAGGGTGGTTGTTTGGAAGAACTTCGTGGACTTGAATGAGCGGAAAAGGTAACTAGAAAATTCAAAATTGGAAAATAAGATGACAAATAGGAAGCTTATATTTAAGCACCGTTCAAACGACGACATTGAATTTTCGTTCGATACCCAAGCTTTCGATACATCTCGTATAGTATCCTCAGAAAAATTATTCTGAGTCCCGGACAGGAATCGAACATGTAACCTTCTGATTGCCGGTGAGAAGCTCTAACCATTGAGCCACCGAGACTCAGATGGAGAGCGAAGGTTACAATGTATGGTGCGATTGACACTGCCTATGCGGCAGTCACTATTTATCGGTAATGTTTGGATGTGTTAATATATACACACTGCTGTAGTGAATGTGGGAGAGCTTGGAGTAGACAGACGATACATGGACGATCGTCAAGCTCGTATCCTCAGAAAAATGATTCTGAGTCCCGGACAGGAATCGAACCTGAAACCTTCGTCTGTCTACTCCAAGCTCTCCCACATTCACTACAGCAATGTGTATATTAACACATCCAAACATTACCGATATACGTATATCAATCGCACCATTACATCATTGTAACCTTCGCTCTCCCACATTCACTACAGCATTAATGTGTGTATATTAACACACCCAAGCTTTCGTCAACTCTCGTGAACTTTGAACGATTGCAAATGTTCAAGAGAAGCAATGAGAGTTTAAGCTCGTGCGACAACAGTGTACAGTATATGCAATGAAAAATTCAGTTTGAAATAAACTCTTGTATATGAAATAACTCTTGAAATTATAAAAACATAAATTTCCAACGCTTCCGTATCTCACTTCGTTCTTGAGATACGAAGAATTGTTTGATGTAATATATGAACAACGAGTTTGAGTGTTTCATCAGGGGATCCAAACACGAGAAAACATGATGAAAACACGAGCGCGAAGCGCGAGTGTTTTTATTGTTTTCGAGTGTTTGGATCCCCTGAAGAAACACGATAAACGAGTTGTTTATATGGCTTCTCAATCGAACACGGATTTAATTGGACTTAATTTAATTAAATTTTACGGATTTAATTAAATTTTACACACCCTCATGGGACTGAACTCACGAGGGTGTGTAAAATTTATTCAGAAAATTAACAGACTCTGTTTCAGTTGAGGATGAGCGAAGACGGAGGCAAGTCGTTTCGTTCTCCAAAAAATGAATTATTAATTAAGATCTCATCAATTAGATCAAAACCGGGTTTGATCTAATAACTGTGGTGGTATATGATTTTTACGTGTTTTACTCGAGTATCCAGCCTCAGTCATGTGATAAAATAAAGTGATTTCATTGGCTAATTCGTGAATTATTAATGAGTTTGAGAAATGTAAATAACACACTACATATGACAAACTGCATAATGACTGATTGAAAAAGGCTGTATATCTTTGGGATTCTCAAATCAAATCACTCGAAACTTCACATGCTTGGTGTAATTCTATACACTCACGCGCATGCACAGTTCCAAATGATTTCGTTACATAATCCGAAAGATATACATGATTTCCAGTACAAGTTATACATTGTGAGGTATGCAGTGAGACATCTATTTCTCAAACTCATTAATAATTCATGAATTATCATAGCCAATCCATGAACGTATACCACATCACATGCATGAGTTTTGATACCCAATGAAAACCTGTAGGAAATTTCCCAGTGAACTGGATCACATTTCTTAATCTACATATTAAAATAAAATCTCTATGGGAGCAAATCGCTATAAGAATACTCGTTTGAGAAGCTAGATCAAACACTCGTTTGTCGTGTTTCATCAGGGGACTCCAAACACTCGAAAACAATAAAAACCTCGGGCTACGCCCTCGGTTTTTATTGTTTTCTCGTGTTTGGAACCCCTGATGAAACACTCAAACTCGTGTTTGATCTATTACATATCAAACACATTTTCATTTCTCAAGAATGAAGTAGATAATTGCATGCAACGCGTTTTTATTTCTTAACTCGATTGAATAATCTACGATGAATGAGTATATCATAGATGCAGGATCCCAAACAGCAAATCGTTGGCATATGCAATGAAAAATTAAGTTTGCAAAAACTCTCTTACTTCAAAAAGCTCTTGAAATTCTAAATATTGGCGTTTACGACTCTTCCACGCGTGTCTTAGTTGTAACGGCACGAAGGTAGTTAATAAACACGAATTCAGTTCAAACAACCGAAACATAAAATCCTTACCGTTTCTTTTGAGACTTCGGTGGTCGATGCTTCAAGGCATTTAGAACAAAGCACTTGAGAAGTTTTTGGTAGGAGACGCGCACTTTTACGGGATGCGATGATGGACAATGTTCTAGATACCTAACAGAACAAATATTATATACAAAACAAGCTTCGTTAAATGAAGAAATAATCCCAAGTGCGTGTATAAATGACACGCATGTATACAATGCACTTATGCGTAAATGTGACGATACATCTGCGAATCTATGTGCGTGTGTCGGAAATTAGTTGCGTTGGGTTGTTCCGGTTTGTTGTTCATGTGATCAGTACGCGAGTGACATGACTGGGGAATTACTGGGAAAAGATCAGGAAATATTTGAGTAAAAAGAACTGTGAGAAGTTGGTGCATGCATTCATAACATCAAAACTTGACAGCTGTAATAGCATCCTATATGGCTTACCAGAAGCTGAATTGAGCAACTTACAGCGAATTCAAAATACAGCTGCAAGACTTGTAACAGGGGTTAAAAAATCGGAGCATATCTCCCACAGGGACTAAGACGCCGCATACGCCATTGTCTGTGCTTCGTAATCTTCACTGGTTGCCGGTGAGATCAAGGATTGTATTTAAGATACTAATGATTACTTTCAAGGCTTTGCATGGCCAGGCGCCTGTTTATATTACTGATTTGCTAAATAAATATAAACCTACTCGTGCTTTGAGATCATCAGACCGTAATCTGCTACTTGAGCCAAAATCCGAAACGGTGACTCATGGAGACAGAGCGTTTGGTTTCGGCACCAAAACTGTGGAATTCATTACCACAGGAAATTAGAAGTTTTGATATGTTGGGTAATTTTAAGTCAGCAGTTAAGACTTTTCTTTTTTAAAATTAATAGTTTTTTGTTCATAGTGGTAACATATGTAGTAGGCTTTATCTTATAATGAAGCTGTAGTCTGTAATAAGTTTTTAAGTTTTTTTTAACCCCCAACGGTTTCGTAGGAAAGAAAGACTATTCCTTTAAAAATCACGTCCGGCCATCACTATGGTCCAGCCGACAACTTTATAGCAAATTCCAATATTACAATTTTATTGCAAAAACACTTGGTCTGATGATTATTTTACCAATTCACTGTTCTTTTCGTCTTGTTACTCAGTGTTCTTTTCGTCTTACTTACTGTGGTATTATTGAACGGCATTTCAAAAAAAAGGGATATTAATTTAGCTGAATAAGGTCTATATACTACACCAGTTTATGGTATAATTGTTGTGTGTAGTACCCAGTCATGTACAAAGGTCTTAAATCTTAAATCTACTTACCACGAATTCACCAGTGGAATATCAACTGATCTTCTAGTCCTTCCAGCTCTTACATTAAACGGTCGTGGAGCCCACAGCAACGCTATACCTGAAAGACAACAACAAGAAATTACGTTGGAACTTTGACGAGTCCGCGGAATATTCTTCCATAAATATGATACGCAATGACGACACAAATGGTTACATTCATGTAAACAAAAGTAGTAACATGGAGACGTCACAACACTTGTGCAATCAGTGGCGTAACTACTATGGGTTCGGACCGGGCGGACCCGGGGTCCCCCAACCCCAATGGGGGCCCCCAGGCTCAGGCTGTAGAGCAAAAACAAATTGACAGGGAGGCCTCTGAGAAACGAAAAACGCATGCACGCAACAACAAAATATCCATTTGATGGTGTGGTATGCTTCTTTCTTCACCTTCACGTGGTGACGTGTACGACATTTGGCGATTGTGATACGACAATATACCGACGGCTTTTTGAAGGCTTGGTCACTTTTCCAATAGCAAGACAGCAAGTGTATTTCGGCGTGCAATAGCCAGCGTGAGGTCGTATAGTGAGTACTCAGTAATTCCCTTATTATTTGCTATTGATACGTCCCTCAAAAAGCAGTTAAAGCGTTTTCAACCGTAAGAAAATCGAGCATTTTACATAAACATAAACTCCACGATTCATCTATGAATGTAAATTAAAGATTTATGGTAAAACCGTACTAATTTCTAAATAAATTGTAAATTTTGATGTTATAATGTCGTTTTCTGACCATCAGAATTATGTAAAATCTTCCCCCAAAGTCCAGGAAATGGCATTTCAGAGACTCTAAAAAACTCTAAAAAACTCGTGCCTTCGGTACTCGTACTAGGGGGCATTCACAAATTTTGAACCGGGGCCCCCCGATATCTGACTCGTGGCCAAGAGGTTTATGCCCCGATATAACGTTACGCCACTGGTGCAATTGATGTGCACATCCGTAGAATCCCGGAAATAGCGGCCCCGAAAGTAGCGGCAAAAGTAGCGCCACCAACCACCACCCCAGGGTTTCTTTTAGGCGGGGGCGAAGGGGGCAGCCCCCCCCTGAAAAATATTTTTCCCCTTTTGTAAATTACCAAGGTGCTCAATCCGCCCCCCCCCAAAAATTTTCAGTATGGGGTGTTTTGCCCCCTCTTGTTATACGCTGCCCCACCCCACCATATTCCAGGCTCTTACACAGGAAAAAATAAATATATGACTACCCGCCGTGGGCAGAACCCTGGTCACTATATAAATGTTTACTGCATATGTTCAGGGAGATTCCCATATTGAGTGGTGGTTACCCCCATATTGAGTGGTTACCCCCATATTGAGTGGTTACTCTATAATTTTATACACTGGTTTAACTTCGGGAAGATACCCGCCTGGTATGGTGACCGCTCATATTATTCTACTGCTTATTTTGTTTTGATTTCGAAGAGATATCTACAATTATTGTGGTGAGCCTATTTGAAATAGGTAACTTGATCTGAATATATGTGTAACCAGAGTAGCGTTACATCATTTCTTATACAAGATTAAGCTTGTAAAATACTCGGCCATCACTTTGTGTTGTTCACAAGCTTTACTTGTGTTGTTTTTTCTACTTCCCAAGTGACTTGATAAAGGCATGGGGCACGTTTTTCTTTTCGCGTCATGGAAAATAATGGATAATATTTATCCATATATAACAGACCTCTGTCCTTGCAGGTTTTAGAGGTAGGTAATCTTCAAGTTAAGCCCTTCGAGTTAAGCCCTTCGAGTTAAGCCCTTCGAGCTTAACTCGAATAGGGCTTAACTCGAATAGGGCTTAACTCGAATAGGGTTTAACTCGAATAGGGCTTAACTCGAATAGGGCTCAACTCGAATAGGGCTCAACTCGAAGGGCTTAACTCAAAGATTACCTACCTCGCGTGCTTTAGGGAAAGTGGGAAGCACACGAGCATGCATTTCTAACACCAAGCTGTAAAACGTATGGACACAATCCACTCACCGTTTGCAGTGTTATCTGTGTATAATGGAGTTTCTTGCAAGAATGGTTGGTAATCATCTGGAAGTTCAAAACTGTCATCTTCTTCAGGTAAAGGTTCAGCACTCTGAATATAGAAATTAACTGTAGCTAAAAGCAAATGACTAAATCAAGATAGCGCTACATCATCACGTAATATCGACATCTATAATTAACAATTATTGGACGAGGTTGAGAAAATGTGGCGAGCAGATAAATTAGTTTGCCGATACTGAGGAAATTGGCATCTCCTTCGTGTACAGCCTACGCATAGACGGCGGAATTCCTCTTAAGATACGGAGCGTCTGCACGCAGGCTACTTCGTGTACCGCACACACAATGGACACAGACTACGTCATAGACACATCAAGGTTATTTTCTCGGGATTCAGAAGCTTTACAAGAACAAAAACCCTAACCATAACCCAAATAAAAACGCTAGTCCTAACCGTGAAATAAAGGAATACTAACCCTACTTTTAAACTAAATATTTCAATGATGTAGTATTCTGTGTCGGGTACACGAAGTAAGAGCCAGGAAATTAGGAAAATAATTGATTTTCCCAGTCGAACACTTCAGTTTGCCCGCGTGAACAAAAAAAACCGTGGTTCGGAACTTCGTTGCCAAGTTTGAATTTCCGTTTCCAAATGTTTGAGTTCGTGACGAAGTTCGATTTGAAGTGCCAATGTTCAATTCCATCGAACTTTCAATTGTTTTCACTTTACGTTGAACTCAAAGTAATCGGATATTAGGTCAAATAAAAAACTATACCGGTTTCTCATCAGCGCCTGCGTAAAAAAAATTATACCGGTTTCTCATCAGCGCCTGCGTAAAAAAAAATATACCGGTTTCTCAAATGGTGCCGCATTTTTAATTTTTAAAAAAATTTTTTTTTTTAATATTATTTGATAATATAAAAATTGTTGGCTTCCCGCGCTGATGCGTTCGGAAGAACTGCCGAATGACTACCGAGTGACTACCGATCTCGACTATCCCACACAAAGGTTGATATTATAAAGTTGGTATATCCCATTTTTGTCACTGTATATGATCCTATTTTGAGTTGGGAACAATTAATAGGGAGAAAAAAAGCAAAAAAAGCGCATCCCTCATTTACTTTTTGAGTAAGTTCTGATGAGAAACCGGTATATATTTTTATTTGGCCTTATCACATATTTTGTCCGACTCAAACGCAAAGTCATCGGTCCAGGGGTGGCGCCAGGAATTCCCCGATGATGACAGTGAGCGCACGAAACAACAGAGGTGATAGATTTGTGCCAGAAATGAAAGTTGATTTACCTTTGTTAATATGTAAAAATACTTTTACGATTCTAAGAAAACAAAAGACGAACTTTTTTCTTTTTTTTCTTATTTTTTCTTTTTTTCTTCCAGCTCGTTCCCCGATGAATTGTTAATTTTTCCCCGACAGGGGGGCTACGTTTCCCCGACGGGGGCTGTAGCCCCCCGACCATGCCCCCTCTGGCGCTACCCCTGAATCGGTCATTATCACATATTTTGTCCGATCCAAACTCAAAGTCATCGGACATTTTGCCAGACGGCTCAGCCAAACATTATGGGAAATGTAGTTATGGCCCTAACTCTCGTTTCCGAAGAACTACCCGCAATGGCACTTTTACATAGGCCATTATAGCCATGGCTCACACAAGATTAAATACTTTTGCTATCAGAAATATCGATCAGGAAAGATCAGGAAATATTTGAGTAAAAAGGACTGCGAGAAGTTGGTGCATGCATTCATAACATCAAAACTTGACAGCTGCAATAGCATCCTATATGGCTTTACCAGAAGCTGAATTGAGCAAGTTACAGGGAATTCAAAATACTGCTGCTATAGACTTGTTGCAAGAGTTAAAAAATCAGAACATATCTCCGCGGTGCTTCGTAATCTTCACTGGTTGCCGGTGAGATCAAGGATTGTTTTTAAGATACTAATAATTACTTTCAAGGCTTTGCATGGCCAGGCACATGTTTATATTACTGATTTACTAACTAAATATAAACCTAATCGTGTTTTAAGATCATCTAGCCGAAATCTGCTACTTGAGCCAGAATCCAAAATGGTGACTCATGGAGACAGAACATTCTCGGTTGCCGCACCAAAACTGTGGAATTCATTACCACAGAAAATTAGAAGCATTGATATATTAAGTAGGTTTAAGTCAGCACTTAAGACTTTACTTTTTTAAAATTAATAGGTTTTTTTGTTTTTTTTGTTCATAGTGGGAAAATATGTAGTAGGCTTTATCTTATAATGAAACTGTAATAAGTTTTATAAGTAAATTTAAGAATATATTGTTGTAAGAGCATTGAGACTATTGTATAATGCTCCTAATACGTCTATTATTATTATTATTATTAAGATGTTTTGCTAGAAATCGAGAAAATTTTGTCAGCTACAGAATGAGATGATGTTTATACGCAAAAGTGAAACCTACCTTCACAGCGTGTCTGTGAGAAATTGGATTAATCAGTGGATCAAAATAGAAAGCAGGTAAATCAGGGTCCTCAGTTTTAATGTATACCACGGTAGGATAATGGTACCTAAAAAAAGAATTGAATCGTAATAACATAAAAATACAGATTTCAATCAGTAGATTGTTCTGTTCTTTAAGGCATGTCATAGTATCAGATAACTACCAGAATACTTTGCGAAATTTCTTAATTATGCAAATAATTAATTCCTAAAGAGAAGAAGACAATCACTTTGCTTTTACATCACAACGCACATTCGAAAATCATTGTGGCAGTTGTATTCAATAGCGTTGCGAGATGAATCGGCGTCGATTTTCGTGTTGCCGTCGATTTTAGTGTTGCCGTCGATTTTAGTGTTGCCGTTGATTTTAGTTTGCCGTTGATTTTAGCGTTGCCGTCGATTTTAGTGTTGCCGTCGATTTTAGCGTTGCCGTTGATTTTAGTGTTGCCGTCGATTTTAGCGTCGCCGTTGGTTTTAGCGTTGCCGTTAATTTTAGCGGTTTTAGCGCTGCCGTTAATTTTAGCAGTTTTAGCGCTGCCGTCGAGTTTAGCGCTGCCGTTAGTTTTAGTGTTGCTGTTGGTTTTAGCGTTGCCGTTAATTTTAGTGTTGCCGTTAGTTTTAGCGTTGCCGCCGATTTTAGCGTTGCCGTTAATTTTAGCGTTGCCGTTAATTTTAGCGTTGCCGCCGATTTTAGCGTTGCCGTCGATTTTAGCGTTGCCGTCGATTTTAGCGTTGCCGTTGATTTTAGTGTTTCCGTCGATTTTAGTGTTGCCGTTGATTTTAGTATTGCCGTTGATTTTGGTGTTGCCGTTGATTTTCGCGTTGCCGTTGATTTTAGCGTTGCCGTCGATTTTAGCGTTGCCGTCGATTTTAGCGTCGCCGTTGGAAAATCATTGTGGCAGTTGTATTCAATAGCGTTGCGAGATGAATCGGCGTCGATTTTCGTGTTGCCGTTGGTTTTAGTGTTGCCGTTGATTTTAGTGTTGCCGTCGATTTTAGCGCTGCCGTCGATTTTAGCGCTGCCGTTGGTTTTAGTGTTGCCGTTGATTTTAGTGTTGCTGTTGATTTTAGTGTTGCCATTGATTTGCTGTTGATTTGCTGTTGCTGTTGATTTGCTGTTGCCGTTGATTTTAGTGTTGCCGTCGATTTTAGCGTTGCCGTCGATTTTAGTGTTGCCGTTGGTTTAAGCGTTGCCGTTAATTTTAGCGTTGCCGCCGATTTTAGTGTTGCCGTTAATTTTAGCGTTGCCGCCGATTTTAGTGTTGCCGTTGATTATAGCGTTGCCGTCGATTTTAGTTTTGCCGTTGATTTTAGCGTTGCCGTTGATTTTAGTTTTGCCGTTGATTTTAGTGTTGTCGTTGATTTTAGTGTTGCCATTGGTTTTAGTGTTGCCGTTGATTTTAGTGTTGCGTTGGTTTTAGTGTTGCCGTTGATTTTAGTGTTGTCGTTGATTTTAGTGTTCCCGTCGATTTTAGTGTTGCCGTTGATTTTAGCGTCGCCGTTGATTTTAGTGTTGCCGTTGGTTTTAGTGTTGCCGTTGATTTTAGCGTCGCCATTGGTTTTAGTGTCGCCGTCGATTTTAGTGTTGCCGTTGATTTTAGCGTCGCCGTTGGTTTTAGTGTTGCCGTTAATTTTAGCGTTGCCGTTAATTTTAGTGTTGGCGTTAATTTTAGCGTTGCCGTCGATTTTAGCGCTGCCGTTAGTTTTAGTGTTGCCGTTGATTTTAGTGTTGCCGTTGATTTTAGTGTTGCCGTTGGTTTAGCGTTGCCGTTGGTTAGACCCAATAAAAATAGCGATAAAAATAGCGATTCTATATTTTATATGGGGTCTAATTAATAACAATAATGACAATTGAGTAAAACACGGTTCAAAGTGAACCACTTACCACAGAAGATGTACTTTGAATGGTAAACTGTTATAGAGATATGGAAAAGCAATACGGTACTCTGTCCTCACTGGTTGTCGGATGATAATCTTGTTAATATCATTAAACTCGTTCCAGTCCTCGTCGTTACGGCTTACATCGCGAACTAAAGGTTCAAATTTAGGGCCACCTGGGATGGCCACATTCAGCGCTTTGGCCGTGAAAAATGCCTTCATGTCAAACAAATAGAAGAAGTTGCCATCAGCGAGATCTGATAAAAGTTGGTTTCCAAGCCTGTACAGCGTCGATTGCATCGGTAGACTAAGATTCCACTTTCTGTAAGTGGATCCATTAACAAATCTACAAAGCAAACGTATAGTGTTAAATACTTTCTCGACTTTGCGCCCAGGGTGCTTATTAACTTGGACAATCAGAGCAGCCTGTAATTTCAGATCGTCTTGCGTTAAAAAAGATATCTCACAAAATAATTGTCAGAAAAATAAATGAAAGTTATTAATGTAATCTAGAAACACTAATCTATGACCTATCAAAAAGTCAATGTTGTAAGGCTATGGCAATCAATGTAATACAAATGCAAAAGTTATGCAACATAAAGATAAAGCCAGTTTAGGATTCAATTATCTAGTGACTTTATCCAACTTTTTTAAGGTCATAACGTAGAACAGATATAGATACACGAACACAGAAAGTTTCATGAAGATCTGTCACATACTTTCTGAGATATCCTTTTGCCGACAAAAATGTTACCTTCGGAGAACTAACGACATTGAAAAGTCTTTATTGTTTTAGAGTAATATAAATTAATAATTCTCCTTAGATAATGTTCAACAACAACTCTTCTTAAGTAATATACTGTACCATCGTCTATAGCGCAATTATTAGGTAACTCCGAGTTTCTGTAAAGCCTACCTGTTTACACTGACCAAGTAAGTCGGCTTTGTAGTCATAAAGCAAAATCTTAAATGTTCTCACTTCTCAAGACGCTAAAACGTCCGCGTCACACGTAGTCAATACTTCCTAGAGCTGGGCGCCAGAGGGCCGGAGTTATATGCCGGAGCTCCGGCGTTTTATCAATTTTATCATTGTAAAGTATAACCACTCACGACCTACTGTACGAAGTTTTATGTCGAAATTCAAAAAAGCGGCGTTGTTATTGCGAGTAGAAATCTCAAATTTGACGGGCGCCATTAAAATTTCGAAAGCGCACTCCAATATGATTTGAGAAGGACCGTGACGTCATTTTCTCACAACAAAATCTCGTGTTGTAAAATCATTGTTAATAGTAGAATACAAGATGTTGCTGGTGAATTAAAGTTAAATTATTCCACCTTGCCATCAACGTGCTGTGTCGTAAAGGACTATAGTAATACATTATATCAAATATTTCTGTAGGGATAGCGCTGAATATAAGTCCGATTGACAAAGTCATACGAGCAAACTGGACCAGGTTTGTTTAAACAAAGCGCGCTATTTAAAGTGTCTATGAAGTGAAAAATTCGCTAGCATTTTTTTGCTTTAACGCACAAAGTAGCACGGCAAGAGCGTACACTGAAAATTTCAAGTAAATCTGTCTCATAAAATCATAGTTAATCAAAAAATCAACTCTCAAAGTTTGGCATGGCTAAATGTTTTTGGTGAAATCTCAAACGCGCGGTTTATTGTCTTGTGACGTATGCAGGTGTACTTGCTATGCATAAGAACAATTGATTTGAACATTAATGATCCACCTGCATACGTCATATACCACATATATACAATCCCAGTCTTTCCCTATTTTGTAACGTTAAACTATGCCAATGGACAAACTTTGAGAGGTGATAGCTCGAAGACTCTGCAGCAGATTCACTTGAAATTTTCAGTGAACGATCCTGCCGTGCTACTTTGTTCGTTAGAGCAAAAAAAATGCTGGCGATGTTTTCACTTGATAGACACTTTAAATTCGGGAGCAAGTTCATCATTCATGGTTCACTTTTCCATCGCTTGCATGGCACCCGGCCTACTTTTCCGCGACGCGTTTTCAGCCATTCTATAGGCACAATATAATTATACGCATGTTTATTATTTTTCTATATTTTATTCAACCTTCTTATTCAGTTTACACTGCATGTCCAACCGCTTGGCCATACAACACGCGTTACCTATATAAGCTAAATGCGCATTTTTTCTAATCTCCGTCTGCATAGTCTCCTACATTTACATGTGCATATCTTGGACACCAATGTGGTTCTCATTACATACTCCCAAACCAAAAACCAAAGGAAATGTCGTTCTAACAGCGTTGTGGCAGCAAAAGCGCAAGAGAAGATACCTTGAGTTAGCAGTGAACTCACAAACAAAGCGCACCAACTGTCTGTAGAATATTATTGTAAATTATACAATACGAATATTGATGACTAATGCAATAATAAAAGCACATACAATACACTTCAGTCTTGTACAATACAATAAATTATGCAATACAATAAATGGTGCAAAAATGCACCTTTTGCAAATGAACTAACAAGCGTGGTAAAGCTGCCAAAAAGACTACCTGCACAAGCACTTATACACATAGAACAACAATACACTTACTTGGAATCCACTAATGGTTTGTGGTCATAAAACCAGTCATATACAGGCAAGTCTTCATCAGGATCCAAATCAATTTGAATGGCCTCAAGTGGCTCAACGTCCAAGATATTGTCTGCATAATCTAGTGGAGGTTCTTCATCATCAAATGGTGGGAATCGCATCCTTTTAAAATGTCTTCTATCTCGTTTTTCACGTCTCATCATGATCCACATAGTCCTTTAAAGGAAAAATGTGTTGTTTTTTACTTAAATACATTAGTAACTGGATAGTCGATATTCTAATTCTCAGATACTGGAAATATCGAAACTTTCGATATTAGGCCAAGTAAAAAAATATATATATATATGTTATTTACCGGCTGGGAGGTTCGGATAGAGAAATATTTGCCCGAGGTCTCAAAAACGGCCCGAGGTCTCAAAAACGGCACGAGACCGAGGCCGAGGGA
Source organism: Chrysogorgia sp. JL179-B06 (assembly GCA_035772405.1). Classification (NCBI taxonomy): domain Eukaryota; kingdom Metazoa; phylum Cnidaria; class Anthozoa; order Scleralcyonacea; family Chrysogorgiidae; genus Chrysogorgia; species Chrysogorgia sp. JL179-B06. The sequence goes on from JAYKKM010000320.1 coordinate 271,428, forward strand.
GAATATTAGACCGAGGGCAAATATTTCTCTATCCGGACCGACCAAAAGCGGTAAATAACATATTAATTTTTTTATTATACAAGGTAAAAGACTTGAGTTACTTTAGTTCAGTAAAACTGCATTATTTAGATAAGGAAAGAAAAACAAACCAAAATACTTTAGTTTTTGTATAATACATGTATAGTTATTTCCAGCTTAGCTGAATAATCTGTATTAGTTTTCCATTTTCCAGTTAATAATGAAGCAAAAATCACGATAACATTTTTTAGCGTTTAGGATTCTGTGACCGTGGTCAAAATATCGTAAAATTCCGCCCGCTGCTGCAGCCAATCAGGTTGCAGGAAAGGCTAGGATTCCGCCCGCTCACGATTCAAAAAAAAAAAAAGTAGTCTATCATCCCCGGCCTCATCCTTTTTTCCGGCCGCATCAAAAAAAATTTATCTTTTATTTTATTTGCTTCGAAAACCTGTCATGTTTTTGGGTCCTTTTGCACCACCTTTCGGCCATTTTTGTGCGTTGCGGTATCTTTTGTTACCTTTACACGCACAATCTTGTATCGAAGCAGTTGCAGAGAAATCCATTCGATTCTGTCATGGATTTTGTTTGTGCTTGTAATACAATGTTAAATAGATTTAATGTGTGTTAAAATTAGGTTTTGGTAGGTGATGGCCATTTCGGAGTCATCTTGGAAAAAAAAGAAAGTGGCCGCGTTCTCCGTATTTTTTTAAGTTAGGACGATAAACTATTATATTTTTTTTACTTGGCCTTATCAGTTGTGTATTACACCACTTTCGCATATTTGTGGAAAAAACGTAATCTCAACCTATTAAATGTTTCTATTAAATCTCAACCTATTAAAGGTCAGAAAACGTTACATACTGTATATCTCGAAATTTTAGAAACTAGTAGGGTTTTACCGAAATTCTGTGACCTTAACCAGGAAAATCTACATTACACATGTCATGGCGCAGATTTACCTTCGTTTCTCCTTCGTCAGTTTGTTGGCGGAACCAAGATAGCGGAAGTACCCATTCGTACCCAGGACATTCGGCCAAAACTCGGAAATGGAACACCCAAGATGGCGGATATATTTTTAGTAGCCGGTCAAACGAGTAAAGTAGCCGTGTAATTTGACCAGTGACCGGCACTTAACAAAAACCATGGTCAATCACTATTTTTTTGCTATCGGTATTCGGCTTTTTTTTCAATACTGCATCAGCCTACCTTGGGACTATAATTATTATACAAATGCTTGCAGTTATATTATACAATTTTGAAAGTAGCATCTCCATGCTGAGCATCACAGCTAGACTAAGCTAGTCGAATGAAATGCAATGTTTAATATTTTCCAAAACTACTGTATAACAGTGTATATTACAGGGTCCGAATTAGCGCTCCAAAACAGCTTCGCATTTTTCTTTAGTGTCACAATGTAGGGTAACATCTCCCAACGTTGCGTGGCGTCTTACAACGTTGCGTGGCGTCTTACAACGTAGCGTAACGTCTTGTAACGTAGCTTAATGCCTTCTAACGTAGCGTTACTAGCGTAACGTCTTACAACGTAGCGTAACGTCTTACAGTTTTACGTAGCGTCGTACAACGTTTCCTAGCGTCGTACAACGTTGCGTAGCGTCGTACAACGTTGCGTAGCGTCGTACAACGTTGCGTTGCATCGTACAACGTTGTGTAGCGTCGTACAACGTTGCGTAGCGTCTTACGTTGCGTAGCGTCTTACAACTTAGCGTAACGTTTTACAACTTCGCGTAACTTCTTAATACGTAGCGTAACGCCTTAATACGTAGCGTAACATCTTACAACGTACCGTAACGTCTTACAACGTAGCGTAGCGTCTTACAACGTACAGTAACGTCTTACAACGTAGCGTAACATCTTACAACGTAGCGTAACATCTTACAACGTATCGTAACGTCGTACAACGTACCGTAACGTCTTTCAACGTAGCGTAACGTCTTTCAACGTACCGTGACGTCTTACAACGTAGCGTAACGTCTTACAACGTAGCGTAACGTCTTACAACGTAGCGTAACGTCTTACAACGTAGCGTAACATCTTACAACGTAGCGTAACGTCTTACAACGTAGCGTAACATCTTGCAACGTAGCGTAACGTCTTACAACGAGCGTAACGTCTTACAACGTCTTCAGTATGTTGAAAAATACTTAACTAAGAGTACTTATGTATATTCACCCTGAAACAGGCAGGGGACTGTGTTGGCTACAGTAACCTTTGCCACTGTTTGTATAATGATCAGCACTGACACCATATTGCAATAGCATGAATATACACAACAAGAAGTTGAGCAATCAAGCACCGAGTGTACTGTAACTGTTACTGTATTTTCTGGGCGATTACGCGCACCGCATATTACGCGCAGTTACCAATTTTGGCCTCAAAATAACTTGTTGACGACACATTAGACGCACCAGAAGATAACGCGCATAGCAGTTTTATATTTTGAAAGTGTAAAAATTGTTAAACCAGTCAGTGTGACTTAATAAAAATAGTTGTTTTATTATACGTTTCGAAGTATTATGGTTTGATTCTTTCGTAAATTTGGTGGCTCTAAAAAGGCGTTTTGGGGTGAAAATCTTTTAGAAGTCGTCCTCTTCGAAGCCTTCAAAATCTTCGACTTCTGTTTCGCTGTGGAACAAGGTCAACAGGTCGTCTTTATTGAGCTATTTCGAGAGCAATGTTGCAAAACACCAGTGCGAAGTATTCAGTAGCCATCTGCGTGAACCTGACTGACGTTTGGGCAGACGATACGCTTCGAGTTTCCTTTTTCTAAAAGTATTACTATTTTTAAAAGTACTATTTCTAAGTGGTGGGCAAATTTTATGCAATTTGACATCATCGAACACTATCTTCCCTAAGTGCAGCAACTTTTAAAAAAGAAAAATCAATAGAAAAAGCGCGCGTAATTCGCTCGGAAAATACGATAACACTTAGGAAAGAAGGTGTTGTATAATATATTCTGGAAAATATGGTAAATTGTTTTTATTCCTCATGATTTTGTCCAACTTGTATTTTTACTTACCCCCACTGTGCAATATACACTGGTTCAATTACCCAAGGAATTTCATTGACAAATGTTATAGCTCCTGTCACATGGTACAGTACTTTGACATCCCGAATCTGCTCCCATGGCATTGGCATATTCTCCAGCAACTTTAGAATAGCATGAGGCATATATTTTAAAGCACTAAGAAATAATCAAAGAGTACACTAATTAATATTGATAGAGAAAGTAAATAACCCCTTAGTACAGTACCACCTAGTGTATACATTTTCCACAAGCAAGAAAACCTCTGAAATAACAATAGTAAATACAGACATATATAATTAATGACACTACATTGGCTTAAAATGTTTTTTGAATGCTTTGTATATTTTTCAAAAATTGTAAACCAGGGCAACACTTGCAACACTCTCTTTGAAAGGTGCGAGAAATTAAAACTGAGCGAATATATCGTGTTCACGGTGCGCAAAATTAAAACACGCGAATTTATAACTATTAAATGACTATGAAAATTACTATTAAGCGAATTTAAATACAAGTAAGGTATATCCCACGGATGAAGCCCCCTCACCCTAACTGCTATGGTGTATGGAAGTGAGACGTGGGCCATGACTGTGTAGCTGAATAATAGACTGGAGAGGACAGAGATGCGGATGGTGCGGTGGATGTGTGGCGTATCACTGAGGGATAGAGTGTCTAGTAAGGAGCTGAGGGAAAGAATGGACATTGAATCGGTGTCTGACGTGGTAAAGAGGAGCCGATTAAGGTGGCTGGGACATGTGCTGCGGAAAGATGATGGTGACTGGGTGAAGAGGTGTATGTCGCTTGAGGTTGATGGTGCAAGAGGAAGAGGAAGGCCAAGGATGACATGGAGCCAGGTAGTGGAGAGGGATATGAGAGAGAGTGGGCTGAAGAGGGAAGATGCACATGATCGTGGAAAGTGGAGGAAACTGTCGTGGGGAACCACCGGCCAACCCCTGCGTAAGCGGGGGAAAACGGCCGTAAAACGTCTGTTGTTTTGTTTTGTTAGTTGGATTCACAAATATCATCACCGATCATCACAATCTCATTAATTATTTGTTATTGTTTATTAGTCTGATGCGGTATATCGATATTTCGGTGAATACCGGTATTTTTAAAATACCGAATATTCGATATTCTAATTCTCAGATACCGAAAATATCGAAACTTTCGATATTATCGGTTGTGTGTTGTACCATTTTCGCATACTCGTAGAAAAAACGTCAGCTGAACCTATTAAATGTATCAACTTTAAATTTTTTCTCACATGCTGATGTAAAACAAGACACGCGACAACAGATTTCATGTAAACAATCGCTATTTAGCGCTATTAAAAAGGATGACTCATTTTGCAGAAGCCTTTATAAAAACAAGTGAGAGAACGACAAATCGCAAGACAAAGGATGTCTTCTCAACTGTCAAAATACTTTGAAATGGATTTGAATAGATCTCACACCTTGGACTTCGGTTAAAAGCAAAGAGTCACAGCACTGTGTCAGAATTTACATAGCTCATTGCAGTTGCCAGCACTGAATTAAAAGTCAATTGGTCAACACGTTTTCTTGAGTCCATTATTTTATTATCTCTGTTCTGTGCAGTGTTCTGTTCAGTGTTCATCATGCCTACTGCGCAAAGTGCTGTTTGGAATTATTTCAAGAAAGGCAACACTGAAAGCGATGATCCCGATTCATATTATGTCAATTGTGCAAGAAGGCCGTTAAGAACAACGAGGCATCTTAAATTTAACACGCTTACACTTTTTCAGTCCATGGCCAGCATTGTGTGAACACGCGCGACTGCTATTTATAACATTTTGTGCTGTTTGACAAATCCACGTCACGTAATAAAAACGTTTGAATTTCGTGAAATTTTGATGTGTAAAAACCGGTATATTTGATATTACCGGTATTTTTTTTCCGGTATCGGTATTCAGTTTTTTTTCAATACCGCATCAGCCTATTGTTTATCATATTATTTTTAACACTGCAGTAGAGAACACTACATTTATATCATATTTGGAACTTACCCTAAGTAGACTCTTTTGTCATGCCTGTATTTTCTGCTTGACATGTCTCCATGATCCCGTACAATCTTTCTCACATGTTCTGGAGGCATGTCTTCTTTCTGTGCCTCGACAAATCCAAATTTTCTTTTCTCACTATAACGTTTGGACTGTAGTTGCTGCCACTTCCTTGCTACAAAAATTTGAAAACAAGTCCAGCGTTTCAGGTTTTTGTGAAAGGGTCTGGAGAATGAAATTGATGACCCGGAGAATGGCCCTGCATGGTCCGGAGGACCGTCCGCTAGGGGGTCCTGGGGCATGTCCTCCTGGAAATTGTGAAATTCAGAAGTAAAAAATGCCATACAACAGTCTGAGTAGGATATGAACGATGCATTTTATCTTAGATTAAATCACTACACTTCAAGGTTGTCTGATTAAGTTTTAACAAACACTTCTCTGAAACCATGCTGAACTGCTTGAAACATGGTGAAGTAATGCTTTCACGACATGCTTGCAGAGATATGCGATAAAGTGGGGTCACGAATTGCAAAATTAGCGGCTAAATCTAAAATTCGCACATTGGCCGCCACATTGGATTCTACCGTAGAATCAATATGTGCACCGTAGAATCAATATGGCGGCCCATGTGCAAATTCTAGATTTAGCCGCTACTCAGCTACATTAATGCCTGGCTCCCAAGCGAAATATGGCTGAAAATAAAATAAATTCGACAAAAATTTAGAATAAATAATGCAAAGGTGGTTGTTGTTGCTATACAAACAACATCGTATTCCGCTGTTGGTGAACACTTTTGTTGCCATAGAAACAGTCACGTGACACCCCACTTGACAATTTTGGGGGGACGAGATAGTATCGCCGTGCAGCAGCGCTTAATTATTTTTAAATCTTTTGAATTTAAGTAGATATCTTGCTAGACCGTTGTAGATGATGAAACGAATTAGAACGAAGTACCTGTATTTTACGAACATGAGATATTTACAATTTTATGTGTCGGGTACGAAATCATCCTACATATTTTAAACATTATTTAAGAATAACGCGTTAGAGCATCTGGCTAGCATGAACAAGTCATATACATCTTACTAATGGAGTACGAGGTACAGACAATAAGTTATGCACCAACTCCCCATATTACAATAACCTGTTCACTACGCACGCACGTCAGCTCACGCCATATCACGTCAGCCAACTGCTTTTATCTGTTTTCATGCCCCAGAAATGGCCAAAGTGGCCAAGAGCTAATAAGCCTTTTGAATAGTTTGTTTTCAATTTTTATTGTATAAAACAAATAGATTCCATTTTGCCGTTGTCTGTTCAGTTATATATATGCACAGAGGACGTCAGAACGTGGTAAGAACATCAGTGACCCACTCGACTATCGTCTCGTGGGCCACTTTTTTGTTCTTACCACGTTCTGACGTCTTCTGTGCATCTATAACTGAACAGACAACGGCAAAATGGAATCTATTTGTTTTATACAATAAAAATTGAAAACAAACCATTCAAAAGGCTTATTAGCTCTTTGCCACTTTGGCAATTTCTGGGACAAGAAGAATCAGGCATTTATATGATAAACTTGAAAACATATCATTCACGTGGTGTTTCCACGAATTATATAATTAATAATATACCCAAACCCAATGTCGCACATGTTTACTGTGCAAGTATGATGCCAAGGCGAAAAACTATTACGAACAAGGAACCCAGCATAATGCTATTATTACTTGATTGATACCTTTCCCCATCACAGCTCTACACACTCGCCTGGTTTCGTTTCTACTTCTAGATAGTTTCGGATAAAACAATTTTGACTGGCAAAGTTACTGCCTGTAATGTCGGAATAAAACAACGAAATCCTCATATCAGTGGCAAGAAACAAAATTTAAATAACTCTACGGTTTCTAGGACACAAACCTTTCTCTTGCAGCTTTTCTTCAGTAATCTCAGCGGACATGGCTGGTGTCATAGCTGTCATATACGACGCCATGTTGCCGTTGGATTTCTGTTTTGCACCAAGTCGCGCAGATTATTTTCCAGCTCACGGGTTATGCCAAGAATGAGCAACACACTAGCTAAACAGTAAACAATTTAAGATAAGAAAGAAATCGAAATCAACTTCCAATTTCACAAAATATCAAATACAAACCTCACCAAAAAACAAATCAACGTTCCAGAAACGTGTGCCACTTTATCTTGTTCCCAGTCCCTTGTTGAGGCGGTCGTTCGCTAACAAACGCTGACCAACAACATTTCATGCTCATCCTCGAGACAAAAACGGCCCGAGGCCTCAGGCCGAGGGACAACAAAAACTACTTGATATTCTATCTTCCTTGTCGATTACCTGACAAATCACTGCAACTTATTTCCGCCTTGTGAAATCTGAATAATACATTTTCAAAATAATCCTTACATAGGAAAATATGCTTTTGGTATGCAAATATTGTAGTCATAAGACAATTAGTCAACATGTATATGCTACATTTTTAATAGAATGAATGGCAAGTAAATATGCATTGATTTTAACGTATAGTCAGGGCTCCCGTGGGAATTTTGTCCAAAAAAAACTGAAAAGTTTTGGTGGCAACATTACAACTTGCTTCTAGCATGGAAACGAGGCTGACACAAAATCGCCTATAACTCATCAAAACGTGCGCCAAAACGCACCATAATCACTCAAAAACTACTCTTGAATACCTCAGTACTAATATATAGTGTTTTAGGGATGAGCGTGGTCACGTGACCAAGTTATGTAACGGAGACCATTAAAACGTGTTTATAATAGCCCAAAAAATGTCATTGTTGCGCAGGCCAATGCTGTTGCTGAAGTTGATCATATCTATAGTTTATATGGTATGCAATGTCATGTGATTAAGCCAGCATGAACATGAGGCTGAGGCAAAAAGAGTGCAGTAACGTAACGGAACAAGATCCACAAAAATGTTAAAAAGATTGAGCATATATTGTAGATATATAAAAAAGTGTGCATAGGCTATGTACACTTTATAGCTAATAGTTAAAAAGAGTCATATGTTTATTTGAACAACCATTACAGCTTTGTCTCACTTCTTCCGTTCAGTGAAGAAATGTAACGTAAAAATTCGTACGGCCTAGCCTTAGAGGACTTAATTAAAAAGTAATCATGATTAATTAATAAGGACTTAAAAGTAATCCATTGATAGTATTGTATGGAGACTAACATCGGCTCAAAACTATAAACAAATGCCCTACATTGCGCTTTATATTCAGTGTGACTTAACAAATGTACACTCGATTATACTGTGTCACTCCCTCATCTGCCAGTACATCTTCATCATTGTGAACGTTTTCGCACTCTCCAGCGTTGGAGCAGCTACAGAGGTCTGTGTAGTGAACTCCAGCTTTGTGGCACTAGCAACTAGTAGAACATCGTTCCTTGATCATCCGCCTTTTACCAGTTGTGTGATGGCTTCAGGTGTTGTCATAACAGGCAGCCATTCATCTTTATCCATCTTCCATCCATAATTCTGTGGTGAGAACAGCTCTGGATTTTCGGTATCACGTCGCTATTCCACACCATCATTTGAGAATGCGCTCATAGGATTGCCTGATACAATGCAACCTGTGTTGGTGGTAGCCTGTCTGATCGGGCTTGTTTCTTTCTGAGGAACCACCTCAGCTCTTTAACGGTTGTGATGCTTGTTTTAGGCAAATAGAGCTGACAGACGAACTTTTCAATGCTTGCGAGTTGGTGAGATACACTGGACTTCCAAGGCTGCTGTACCTAACGACTCAACTCCGTAGATTATTATAGATTATAGAAAAGTACATAAATAATTAATTTACAGGACAACTGAACGCTAAACCGTTGGACGGATAAATATACAATACGACTTATATTCAACAGACATCATCAACCCAAGGTCCTAACTCCTGGAAATTGTAAATTGTTGCATAGATAAACCATCTAAAGAAGCAGTAGAGTTCTTCGTTCTAGACAGTTATTTTTGGACAATGTGTCTAGCGACCCAGCTAGTGCAAATCCACTTTTTACACTTATTGATGGACTTGTTAAGGTCTTCATGTTACTTGCACAATTTTCATTAACAGTTTCAGATACCTGAATGACAGTGTCTTTTGATTCTTTGACACTTACCCGTTCGGACACGTCCAATCGTTTTGGCTTGTGGAACTCCACATCTTCCAATATGCTCCATATCTTCTGGATGATTCCAACATCTTCTGGATAAGTTCTTCATGGCCTTTCGGCTGCACACCTTCCCTCATACATTATTTTCCTGCGAAATACTCTCATATGCAGCATGTAGCTGAAACATATTCATTATCTTTCCACTCGTCAGTACCACTTCCGTACGGATTATTTGTCAGGAACTCTATCTTGGCTGCTATTTCACTTGCATTTTGATTACTTGTTGTGGTAGCAGGTTAAAAAGCACACATCCGTGTTGTAAGGATATGTTTTCGAACGAATTAGTGGATGTTTCAATTCTGATAATCACTCGATTTTCGCCTCGATTCGTTTAGCTCAAATAGCCCTCTTTCGTACCTCTTTCTGCATGCTTTCTTTATCATACCCAATGTGTTGTATCGAGATCGTTCCTTATTGAGTTAAAGAGTTTCTCATTGCACATTGGGTTTTTCAAAAAGCTCCTCTTCCTTTTCCGTCTGACGAATGATACACAATTGAAAATTAACTGTTGCCTTTTGAAGAAATTCAGCATCCCATATACGAAACTACATCATCTGCAAGTAAATATGGGGGACGCATTTTCTATTTTGATGATAACAAATAATGGATATGCAGCACAGACTCTCCAGCTCTGAAACAGCTCTGATACATACAAGATTTTTAAAATTATATAGTAATTTATATTTGGTTCGAAATAGAGCATATTGTTACATCTACGTTTGGTATGGTTACAGTATGGTATAAAGGACATCATCTGCATAATTATTGCATACCAATTTAAGTCCTAAAATCATGTGACACCGCGTACAACTACAGCAACAGCATTGGCCTGCAACAATGACATTTTTGGGTTGTTCTAAACACGCTAACAAGCTCTTTACGTAGTAGACTCGTTTTCATGCTAACTTGGTCATGTCGCCGCGCTAATACCTAAAACACTTTACATTAGTATTTGAGGTATTGAGGAGCAGTTTTTGAGTGGCTATGGTGCGTTTTGGCGCACGTTTTGAAGAGTTATAGACGGTTTTATGTTTCAGCCTCGTTTCCACGCTAGATTATATACATCACACTTTTGACCTCCCATAAATCCAATCTGAGCAAGTTCCAAAGTTGCCACCAAAACTTTTCACGTTCTTTGGGTCATGACCTTACACATCTAGACCAGTGGCGTGCTTTCAGCATAAAATTCCCACGTGACTTTATTTCAATGACATTTGCTCCCGGACTAGTACTCATGCCAAGCAGTATAATCAAACGAACAAAATCTGGACATGGAACTTTCAAAACTTTTTTATGTACAATACAATCTTACCACGCAATCATCTCCCGGAATTGCAGAACTGTAGAATTTACCAACAGCTCAATCAGAAATTTGATATGCAGATCATTTGTCGACTAGATAAGTTGAACTATGAACAAAAAGTTATAATTCATTGTTAGTACACTATGAAAAAATCAAAGAATAAACTACTTGAATGAAAATGATTACTGTCAACACGATGACTATATTAAAATAAAAAATGGACAAATAATAGTTGATCATACCTGTAAATCAATCAAACACTGTAAAATCAGCCCATCTACTGTTTTCTCAATAACAAATTTGTTCAATAAATATACATTTATGGTACTATCTTTTGTCTCGTATTTCAAGTTGCAATGTCCGATCGACTTATATTCAAACCCACTTGTTCCTTCCTGCTTATTCAACTGTCCTTTTCGATCCAATATATTCCTGACTGAACGCCAAATTCGACTGTACTTACCAAATGGGATTATCGTATTCAACTTTGGTGAGACATTTTCTTCGGACACAGAAACAAATAACTCAATGATTATTCTTTTGTTTCCCCAGCTCAATGCGTATATAAATCAAAGTTGAAAACGAGGCTTTGAAAGTATACAGTCGACTTTTGTGGCTCACAGCTTGATTTCCAGTAGATATATGTACGCATGTATGAATTTCTTAAGATTTCATATGTGATTTGTTTTTCAGATATGACAATTTCATATATACAATCCAATTGAAATTAAGAGTCGACCTCGAAGATTTTGAAGGGGAAAAGAAATATACCAAGTAATCGACATTCAAAAGTCGACGATGAAAGTACAAATTACAAGTTAACTGTTGAAAACTATCAGGGTGAGTAACATTAATTATAACATAATGTGTCTTTAATAGATTGTGCGCACACCATTTATCGCTAGAACATGGGAATTTCAAACGACCAATCAGAAACCTTCCGCAACATTGCTTCAGTAATTACGAATTACGAGAAAATTATCTTTAATCAACGACATAAAGCTTGTTTGTCATTATTTGGTATCTTATTCTGTCATAAAATAAATGGTTCATAGTTTGCTGTGCTCTATCGAGCTTTACTAGAAACTGACCATGGTCTATTATAAATGCTGCATTCTGATTGGCTACTTAACCGTTGTCTATTCGTGATGGACAGCGTTTGGGAAACGCGCTCAAAACAATGTAAGAAAACTCTCGTTTTGGGGAGGTTTCACATGAGTTTTTGGATAATTTTTGGAGAATACATGATTTATAATAGTCCAATTGTTTAGGCAATTAAATAATTTTAGCGAATTTCACTGTGGTGCAGTGGTTCCCTTTACCAAATTTTTAATTTTTTCCCGTGTGGTCTCCCCTTACCTAACGTAATTTTTAAAATTTCCCCCTGTGGCCCCCCTTACCTAATTTTCAAACTTTTCCATGTGATCCACCCTTACCTTTACTTCTTATTTTGTGTATTGCTAAAATAGTGTGTAGGATGTCTAGAGTTTTGAGCTCTAATGAAATACGAGGTAATTCGTATTTCATTTTGCAAACATTATGGATACAGTCATGTATATATACACTGAACTTGTTCGGGGGTAGCTCTCTCAAGAAGCGCCTGTTGTTCTCCAGAATCCGATAAACAGAAATTTCGAAGAAAAGCTCTCTGCTTCTTGTTAAACATCTCTGCACAATAGCCAACGTGCAAATGACGAGGTCACCCCGAAAAGTACACCTTTTATATTACTCTTTACTCATTTACTCATTTGCTCATGACTATATACACACGTAAAAACGCATAGTTTGTTTCTGACCTGTGACCAGCCTAAAACATGGTTGATATCGGCAGGCTTGAACAGGGTTGAGCTGGCCAGCTTGAACAGGGTTGTCAACAGGCCTGTTCATGGATGCTGAAACAGTATTGTTCATGGCTGATGATAAGGATAATATAAATTCACAGAACATTCCTGAGAAACATCATTTTGCTTCTAGCTAGTCTCCTGACCGAGTGAACATGTTCTTTGCCTCTGATATCTGCGGAAAGAACTTTTCAACATCTTCAGCGTCATACCAAGTTCCACCTCCAGTCGTCTATCGGTCTATGGGTCTTCCATTATGAAACATCCTTTCACGTGTATTGTGACTGGATGTACTCAAAGTGACAAGACCGTTCAATTGGGTGAGAAAACTTCTGGAAAACGCTCAAGCAACCATCAGTCCCCTTCCTGAACGTATCATCTGGTGCTATGTACAGTGGCAACCTTTTTGGATATGATCACGACAAAAACAGGCATTGAGTTCAATGAAGGAATACATGATGACATTTACAAAAAGGACTTTTTAGATGTCATTGAACGCAGTCTCGTCGTTCTGGACGATCTTATGGCTCCGATTTATTCACAAAAGGGAGTCATTATCAGAATCTGTCTGATCTATATTGTTCAAAATATATTTCATCAAGGCAAAGAAACCATGAGAAATATCAGCCTCATGCTCACTATATCGTACTCTTCGTACTCATCGATTAAAAATAGGTACGCAATACGTACATGCGTCTACGTTTTAGAACTATTCAAAGGAGCATGCCAGAATGTGATTTGACAGTGCCATCTTGAATATATTAATACGGCGTTTGGCCGCGTCGATCGTAACCTCCTTTGCAGACGTTCTTTGTGTCGCCGGGAGGGAGGTACGAGCGACACAAAGAACGTCTGCGAAGGAGGCAACGTCGATCGCCGAGTGAAACCTTTCGCTCGGCCGTCGTAAGCAGCAGCGCCTGCGATACGTTAATGATATACACCGCATTAATATATTCAAGAGGGCGCTGCATATCGCATTCTGGCAATCATAAGTAGTGATAGTAATTAATATTGACATACAATAAAGTTTACTTATCAATGGTAATATTCAACGCTAGTTGGTTAGCAATAAATCATTGTAAAGATACCTTAATGAAAACCACATATGTAGAAAATGAGTCACTATATATATTGTAAATAATAAACTTTATTAACGACTGAAATAATTTCTGGCAATTCAGTTTACAGCAAAAAAAAATTTTTAATAGAATTACTTAAGAAAGTATAAAGGTTATTTCCAGCAGATAATATAATATCTAAGAATGGTGTACCCCATATGGTTATGTCTGAATGCGTACTATTGCAGTCAATAACATAGCTACACATTGCTTACCATCATTTGGTCCAAATTTTCTTACATGCCTTGAATAAACATATTGTTTGACAACTTTGACTTGGGTCAATTATATCATAATTTGAATTGAATTTAATAAACTTCCGTATACAATAAATTGATACGTGGAGTTGAGCAACAGAGCAAGCTCCAATCATGGCTCAACTCCAAAATTAAAAGTCAATAATAAAGATAATATAATTTTATATGTACAATTAAATAATAAAAATATGGTAATATGATTAACAACATAATGACATTTTCAAAATATTAGACATACTGTAGTACCACATTTGAGACATTGACTGTACCATGTTCTTAATATGTTAACGTTAAAAGTATTTTGAAATGCTTGCAAATATCTTCTCTTCAAAGAGTTTTTAAAAATAACAGGATTTACTTCTGAGCGTACATCAAATGGTAAAGAGATCCATAATCTGGCTGACCTTATAAAATAACTATATTGAAATAGTTTGGTTCTAAAAACAGGTATTTTAAACGATAAAGAATCACTACTTCGTGTTCGACTGCTGGTTGACTTATTTAAAATGTTAAAAATATCAAGATTATGTTTGCCAATAAGGCAGCCATGTAGAAACACCATGTCCTTAATCTCATGCCAGTATGAAACCGGCAGGAGGTTTAACCGTAACAGTCTTTCTTTATATGGGATAGTACTATTGCGAGGATTTTCACCAAGTATAAAACAGGTTGCTCTTCTTTGGATACTTTCAACTCTGCGAATTTGACCAATTGATTGATGACTCCATACCTCACTTGCATAATCAAGCCGCGATCGATCGAACGAACGCAATGTATAGCAACCTCTTGGTATCGATACCAAAACGGTTATCTATATTTCTACGAAGTATTATACTTATAGACCCAACATACGATTGGCCTTGTTGATTACCATGACTGTTTCACAATTCCATTTGAGATTATTACTGACGATAACACCAAGGTCTTTTTGCGAGTTGGTTGAAGATAGACATAAGTTATTCATAGAATAAGTATGTTTAACAGGGTTTAATTTCCTCGTGATGGACAAGGATTCACACTTAGTAGGATTGAAGGAAAGTTTCCATTCTTTACTCCAAGCATATAAATCATCAATATCTAATTGAAGCAGTAGTTAATTTTACGATAACATTTAGTATCATCTGCAAATAGTGATAAAGATGATCCTTGGGTAGTTGATCCTGGCAGATCATTAATGAAAACAAGGATAATAACAAAGGGCCCAATAAAGAGCCCTGAGGTACTCCCGACAATACTGGTTGCGAATCTGAGATTGCCCCCTGGATCAATGTTTTTTGGACTCTCCCTTGAAGGTAGTCTCCGAACCATTTTAATACAGGACCATTCACTCCTAAAAGCCTGAGTTTCCTAATGAGACGAGCATGGTTAACACTGTCAAACGCCTTAGTAAAATCAAGGTAAACAACATCAGTTTGTTCACCCCTATCCAGTAAAAGTCCGATTTCATGGATTGTGGATAGTAAATTAGTTACTGTCGATCTTCCCTTACGAAAACAATGCTGAGCATTATTCAATAATGGCGCAACGTGGGTTGATAATCGCTTAAATACACAACGCTCCAACATCTTAGATATGACAGAGAGCAGAGATATTGGACGGTAATTTTCAACGCAATCTTTATCCGATTTCTTGTACACTGGAACAACATTGGGATGGTATTTCACCTTTTGATAGGGATTTATTAAACAAGGAACAGAGCGAAGGTGCCACTTCATTAGCACATTCCTGTAGGATTCGCACTGGGATATCGCCAGGACAATGAGCCTTATTCGGATCTAAGTCACGAAGTATATTTACGATTTCATCAACAGAAACTGTTATTTCACAAAGCGAGTTTGAAGTCGATAATTCGGTCAAGGTTGATTGATTCAGTTCATCATGAATATTGATGAGATCATCTGGCTCTTGAAATACCGAAAAGAAGAATCTGTTAAAGGCATTTGCCTTTCCCTGTGGAGAAGTATAGAGAGTATCTTTGAACCGAACAGCAGATGGAATACTATTAGTTTTTGTCTTTGCTCTCACATAGGACCATAAACGCTTTGGAGCAGACTTCATTGACTAGGCAATTGAATAGAGATAACTATCGTGTTTAGCCTTTATCAGAGCTTTAGCATCCCGGCGGAGCTTCCGAAATTTTTCCCAATAATAACTATTGTTACCGGATGATGATTTAGCTTTAACTCGAGCCATGTCCTTTTTTCGTAGGAGGTGAACGACTTCTCCGTCAATCCAAGGAGGAGTATTTATATCTCTTAATTTTGATTTAGGTACATGGGTATCAACCGCGGTGAGAAACAAGCCTCTCCAACGTAACCAATCTTCTGTTATTGACCGATCACCAATATGAGCATCATCAGCACAAACGGTGCTCGATATAATATTATCAAGGGACAATGCACTTAACGTTTTAAGGGAGACAAAATCGGCCTTCTTGTAGTTGTAAACATGTCTACTTTGTTTACGAGGTCGAGATGTATAAGCTTTAAGATCAAATAACAAAAGATGATGATCCGATTTAAACCCAAGCCGGGAATATGGATCACAAGCTTCAATATGCGAAATATGATCTGGATGATTTGTGATAATCAGGTCAAGTATATTGGCGGTAGATTCACCCGAGAAGCGAGTTGGTTGAAAATTTGTCTGGGAAAGATTAAAATCTTTTAGCAGCTCACAAAAAACATTTGGATGATGAAGTTCAGATGAACCAGAAACCCAGTCAATTGACGGGAAATTAAAATCGCCCAAAATAATAAGCTTTTTCTTTCCCATATTTAAGCTCACCCTTTGAAGAAATGTTTTAAATTTATCCAAAAAAGTTTCATCAGAAAGCGGAGGACGATAAAATGTAGCGACGATAAAATGTAGCGACGATAATGCTCGGGCAATTAACCTGAAACACTTCAATAGCCAACATTTCAATGTCCTGCTCAAAGTCTTTTCGTCTTGTAGATGCAAGTGAGTGTTTAATTGCAGTTAGTACTCCACCACCATTTCTACCATCATCCCTATCCCGGCGATATAAGATATAATCATTACTCAGAACTTCTGCATCACCAATGTTAACCGTTAACCAGGTTTCCGTCACCGATATCATATCATAATTTCCAGAGTAAACAAGGTTTTTAAATAAGTTTAATTTTATTCATACCATGCTCCTCAGAATAACTTTTTAAACTTTGGGCGTTGAAAGAAATAACTCGTAGATTATTCACCCTCGTCCTGCTATCTGAAGATAGCTGCTCTCTAGCCAAGGAACAGACATTCTCAGGACCCGGATTTGGGTGTGCATCACCACAGGTCAGTAGGAAAGAATAACCTTTAACTATCCCAGTTGATCTCAAGGCGATGGTCGTCGTTCCATGTCGCGTGGTCTTTGTAACTAAGCTATTCCATTTCGCACATTTCCATGACAGCCTTTTCAGCCTAACTGATAAATAGGCATGAATGGGAACAGAAGTATTTGAATTCCAAATACAAATACAAAAGCACCCCAGCAAGTTCAGTACAAATATCAATATATATATGACAACTTCGTAGCACTCAAAATTATACGTCTGACAGCCATGATTATTAGACACTGGGTGTCTTGTGTCCAGACACTGGGTGTCATGATTATTAGACACATAAATAGTGGGTCCAGGATTTTCCTCAACATCATTTGCCATTCTCAGTAATAATGCAACATATATAATATAGTTTACAAGTATACACTCCGGTAGAACATAACCAATATTTTTATTAAATAAAATTCAGAATGAGAGGTATCTTTGATTTTTACAATATCAATACAAGGTCTGTATTGCTCAATTGTTACTCCTATTTTATGCAAAGAACTGTTTTATGTCTATTGTATATTAACTGTATATACAGTTTTGTAGTTAATAGCAGTGGCTTACTTTTATTGAGAGTAGCAGTAGCACAACGGCTTGCTTTTATTGTGACTAATAGCAGTGGCACAATGGCTTGCTTTATCATGAATACATCACCAGTGAAGGAGTCACTATATTGTAAAAAATAAACTTATCAACTGAAATTTTTTCTGGCACATCACTCATCAGTTAATAGCAAAAAATTCAACAACTCGCCCATTTAGGCTGACAAAACTATCCTTCAACATGGGAGTCTAAACTATTGAGCAATACAGATGCGCTCGATCGGCTAATATCAAAACTGACAGGAACAGAATACCGTACTTTAATAATTGCATGTATACGCATACTTCTTACAGTAAACCATCGAACATTATCTGTTATAAATTGTAGCAGGACGAAATTAAAAATTTAAATACTTCATTTAAGGTGACCTTAAATCTTCTTAAAGTATACCATTAATGGTTTACTAAAGTTCCTTAAATGGTTCGTTAAGTGCCTTTATGTTCGGCCTTAAATCTACCCTAAATGGTCCGCCAATGGGTCTTTAATTAAGCTTTAATTTAACTTTAATCTTAAATTTCGTCCTGTATACGTGTCACAGTTGACACAGTGATAACGTTCGTTATACGGTAATAAAATCCAATAGTTATTGCTTTTGGTCTATTCTTCCACGATATTCTTGTAACTGAGACCATGTAATCGCGAGGGAACTGGGACTAGAAAATAAATATGCTCATTATTCAGTCCCTAACCCTAACATAACCCTAATCCTAACCCTACCTTTGGGGTATCCAGGGGTGGCGTCAGGAATTCCCCGACGCAGGGGCTAAGGTCCCCGACAAGGGGGTTAACAGGTAGTGGTGATTCCTCTAGTGGGGTCCGGTGGCATGCTCCCCCGGGGGAATTTTTGATTTTTTAAGCCTCTGAAACGCTATTTCCTGCATTTTGTGGGCAGTTTTAACAAAAAAATTAAAATAAAAAACAGTGAAAATCATGATTTTATAGTCAGTATTTCCTTACTGTATACGAAACAAACTCTAACAATAATATTCACGCAAAAACTAGATGACAGTGAGCACGCGAAACATCACAGAAGTGATAGATTTGTGCCAGAGATGAAAGTTGATTTAAACGTTTGTTTATGCGTAAAAAAACTTTTACCATTCTAAGAAAACAAAACACGACCTTTTTTCTTCCTTTTTCTTTTTTTCTTCCAGCTCGTTCCCCGACGATTGTTAATTTCCCGACAGGGGGTCTAAGGCTCCCCGACGGAGGCTGTAGCTTACCTACAGTAAACCGTACGCATGTCATGTAGGGTTAGGGTAGGCTTATGTTAGGGTTAGACCCGAGAGCGTCTGCTTCGCAGGCTAGGTTAGGGCCAGTTCCCTCACGGTTACATGGTCAGTGGTTCCGTTCTCGATCCATAGTGGTCAGTGGTTGCATCGAGTTATGTAGCAGACGTCATGTATGCAACTATATTGTACCTCTGTTATTAAAGCATGGCTAATTATTTGGAAGAGGAACCAAACGACACCAGCAAACTGGTTCTTGATGAGACTGCTGAATTATCTACAAGCGATGACAGAGGACACTGCGAAAATATAAACAAGGAACTGGTAGTGTTGTCAAAAAGGCAGCAAAAACGTTTGGCAAAGCACCAGCAATGGCTCGAAACGAAGGAACAAAAAAAGTAAGAAACGATTTTAGGTTAAGCATGAGCCCATGACCAAGTGCGACCAAATAAACCTTTAACTATCAAAAATTAAGACCGAGTTGTGATTGTGAAGCTGATTAGTTTTGCATTTGGGAGTATACAATGGCGTCACTTGTAAATATACATGCGTCTATTAAAATACAGGAATCGCACATCCACTTTATAGTAGATTACACCAAGTCCCCAATACACGTAGTGATTTATAGTTATAGTAATTACAGTTAGTATATTATTCGGGTTATTTTTGAGGTTTCCTGTACTTAAACAGGTTTGCGAAACGAAACAACAATTTGCCTAACGAGGTGGATAATAATAACCGACCCCAACACAACAAAGATCCTAACCCCCCGCCTAACGAGTTTTCTAATCCTAACCCTAACCCCCTACCTAACGAGTCTTCTAACACTAATCGCAAAATTCCATAAGCCAATTAATATAACCTACTCACTTACAGTACTATAACCTAATACTAATATATTGAGGGCTTGGTGTAATCTACTATAAAGTGGATGTGCGATTCCTGTATTTAGACGCAATTGTAAATATGGTCTTTCAATAGGACACTTGTATGTATTAATTGGATTTCTCTGTCATGCAAAACGACACATTTGGAGAACAACTTCGGTAAATATGTACCTAAAATGAACAGGCTTTGTGATTGGCTACATGGAACAAAAGTGGTTAGGGTAATAGGACATTGGTTTGGCCTTTAAATTGTGGTTTATTATTGTGATTGGTTAATTAAAATAATAAAACAATTGAATCAACTTGATTCTATTGTTTTATTGTTTTAATCAACTGATCACAATAACCCAATAACATCAGAGTTCCAATGTTCAACTGAGCAACTGAGCAAATATTCCAAAAAAATACCATTGTTTATAACTAAGCATTTATTATACATATAATATATACATTTTAAGGGACCAGTTGCGAAAAATGCAACATCAAGGCCTTCTGGCTGGAATTGAACATGTGACCCTGTGATGCTAGTAGAGTGCTCTGATCAAGCTGTTGCCTACAGAGGCTGTCAGAACTGGGGGATGCCCCACACTTTTTTCAAAATTAGAAAATGACGTGTCCTTTTTCTGAAATGAAAATGCCTTTATTTTCTGAAATATAAATGTGACTAAGGTTTACTGTAGCATATTGCCTATATTGGGAAGAATTATTGTCCCTGTTTCGTAGAAGTATGACATTGCTATTTTCTGTAGAAATGTAGACACTGTCAGGTACTTACTGTTTCTTTGTAAACAAAATAATACAAATGGAAGTTACAACAATACAACATTTTAAATCATACAATTATTTTGAAAATAACCAAGGTGCCCATTTTTCCCCACTAAAAAAAATATATATATATATAGCAAGTTAGAAAACATATGAGTAGAGTGCTCAATACCGAAGTGGAGCCGAATAGTAAGACAACAGGACAAACTTTGGTTACTTCATTTGAACTTTATTTACAAATTTGTTTCACATGGTAAGTGGAACTAATACGTACACTCATCAGGTGATTATTGTGTCTGACGAGTGTGGTAAGTTCCACTTACAGTACCATATGAAAGAAATTTGTTGTGATTAAAGTTCAAATGAAGTAACCCATATACATATACAACACTCGAAATTTTCCTTCACCATATAAATTTCTAGTACTATAAATTTCTAGTATGATGGGTATATATATTTCAAGTAATATTTGGCATTTTACTTGATTAAACTGCATGTTCTAATGATGTTGAAACCATCAATGGTACTGTAAGTATTGTTGCAATCTTCCAAGTGGCCATGGGCATCAGTGGCGGCACTACCTGGGTGTGGGCCCTGGTGCGAGAAAAAAATTTGCGCCCCCCCCCTCCCACAAAGTGACGATATACGTTGGGGGTGCGGGGGATTAACGCAGGAAAATTTTTTAATTTAGGGTCTCTGAAATGATATTTCCTGCCCCGGTGCGGCGCACCGTTTGCACACCCGTAGTGCCGCCACTGATGTGCATGGGTTTCTTGCATTTTCATCTGCCAGATGTCAGAATGAGAACATTTAGTTGAAGAATATAGATTTTGGTAGTTTTCATTACAATGTACATGTATGTAACTATACTTACATACATGTACATTGTAATGAAAACTACCAAAATCTATATTCTTCAACTAAATGTTCTCATTCTGACATCTGGCAGATGACAACACATATGACATGGGCGACCCACGAACATGGAAAAGCATATGTTTAAAATACAACACAGCTCGAAGCATTTAATGTGTGTTGTATATCGCTATGTATCTTTAAAGTGACTGTTAAATCGTACTTGCTTTGGGGCCGCAGTAATTGGCACTAGCTGTTGTGGTTACCCAGCCAATTGTCTTAATGTATGTATTAATGTTTGTAATGTGGGTCCGCTAAAAAGGTTGTGCCAATGTGAAAAACAAAATTTCTGGACTTATCGTAGTTTGGAAGCCTACCTAAGTGAATTGGCTTTTTTCCAACTAGGATTATACGGTTGATTCTTAAAACAATTATTAA
Organism: Chrysogorgia sp. JL179-B06; assembly: GCA_035772405.1. Taxonomy (NCBI): domain Eukaryota; kingdom Metazoa; phylum Cnidaria; class Anthozoa; order Scleralcyonacea; family Chrysogorgiidae; genus Chrysogorgia; species Chrysogorgia sp. JL179-B06. Next base: position 293,329 of record JAYKKM010000320.1, read on the forward strand.
ATTTGGTTTAGATTTTTTCCTTCCAACTAAATTGGTAAGGCGATACACGGACGATCGTCAAGCTCATATCCTCAGAAAAATGATTCTGAGTCCCTGATAGGAATCGAACCGCATAGGCAGTACATATATCAATCGAACCAGTACATCATTGTAAACTTCGCTCTCCATCTGAGTCTCGGTGGCTCAATGGTTAGAGCATCTCACCGGCAATCAGAAGGTTACAGGTTCGATTCCTGTCTGGGAATCAGAATAATTGTTCTGAGGATACGAGCTTGACGATCGTCCATGTATCGTCTGTCTACTCAAAGCTCTCCCACATTCACTACAGCAGTGTGTATATTAACACATATATTGGTAAGTTTGCACCCCCTTGGATCAGTGCTGAACTTAATGAACGATCGCCAAAGAGCTCTAGCGACCTGGAATTTGGAATTATCTCGTGAGCTAAGAAATAAGGTAAATAGAACCAGGAAAACTACAGGAAATGTTTTTACAACACGAGTATTGATACTATCAAAAATTCTGATCCACGACAATGGTGGAAAAAGATTAAGCATCTGTAAGGGCTTCGTATAACGTTCTGTTGTGCTGCTACTTACAGTAAGCTGTTTCCGCTGACGGTATTCCAAACTGGATTTCCTGTGGCTGTTGTCTTATCGACAAATTAGTGTTCCAAGATCATTGAAATGTGGAATATTTTATCGAAACTCACATACTGTATGGAAATGGCTTTAATAATCTGACATCGTTCAACAATTGTGTGCCCATTTTAGACCGAATGCTTCAACTGACCCCTAGAGTCAACGAAGATTTCGTCATACAAGAAGTGTCTACCAACTTTGTGCATCATGAATTGGAAAAGCTTATGACTAAGAAATCTACTGGTCTTGATGGTATACCTGCAAGGCTATTAAAGAATGCAGCCTCCGAAGTATAGCTAAACCTCTTGCATATCTCATCAACCTGACAATCCGAACGGGAGAAATTCCAACTGCATGGAAAGAAGCCAGACTAACGCCTATCTTTAAATCCGGAGCTGAAAATGACGAAAATAATTACCGCCCGATTTCCGTACTTCCTCTTATGTCTACGATTATGGAGCGTGTTGTCCAAGTGCAACTTTTAGCTTTTATTACGAAAAATGGAGTTCTATATTTGCATATCAGTCGGGTTTTAGGAAGAAACATTCTACCGAAAGTAGTATAGAGAGTGGGGGTGCGGGCCCAGCGACGCCAACCGTAATATAAACGCCAAAACATCGCCAAATTTGTGCCGAGCCACAACTCAGCAATGTTTTGGTATTTACGTTTTACAGTCGACGTTAGTGAGCTCACAGCCTCACTCTCTGTGCTACTATGGCAGTCATTAGTCAATCTAGACACCCCTCCCACATTTTCTACTCAATTGATAACAAATACCAAAATCACAATTTTCGCTAGATTTTATCCATATTTAAGAATAGAATGTGTCGTTTCATCATTTTCACGTCTTTAAAAAGTAGAAAGTGTCGTTTCAACATTTTCACGTATTTAAAAAGGGTAGAGTGTGCCGCTTCAACGTTTTCACATTTTTAAAAAAGTAGAAAGTGTCATTTCAGCATTTTCGCGTATTTAAAAGTAGAATGTGTCGTTTCATCATTTTCGCATGTTTAGAAAAGGTAGAGTGTGTCGCTTCAACATTTTCACATATTTAAAAAAGTAGAAAGTGTCATTTCAGCATTTTCACATTTTTGTTCAACAAACCACCAACACGTTCTGCTGCTGTCTCACAAATTCACGCGCGAAAAAAAAACCACTAGATTTTGATTCTAGTGGTGATGTTTATCCAAATGGATAGCGAAATGGCGCTCTTTTGATTGGCTAACAACATTAACTAACAAATAGCCAGTTGTTTTGCAAGTTAGTCCGTTTGTTCACTATTTTCAGTGGTGTTTCTCACTACAATGTTTTTGTGACCATACGCGTGGGAGTCAATACCATTTTCTAAAAGGTATCGTTTATCATCAAAGCAGGATAGCGACACTTTATTAATTTCATAACTACCTAGCTGATGTTTGACACTTCTAATGGTCTTCATTGTGTGTCGCAATTGTTTCTGCTCAAGTAACACACTTTTGTAATCTTCATGTCTGATTACCTTTTTAATTATGTTCTTTCTAATACCTTTAGCAGTTTTTCCACCACCTCCATCCTCTTTTAAATAACTATACATTTTGCTGCGCAACCCAACAAACTCGATAATTGGCGTTCCAGCGCACTCGTCTTTCATCTTCCCAATGACTTTCTTATTCTCCTTAAAAGCGAATGGGTTGTCTGCAGGGTAATCACTATTATCAAACTTTTCGCGCTCTTCCATAAAGTCAGAGTAAACGTCACCAGTTTTGATTGTGTAGAGCAGACTGTCGGTGTCAGTGAAGTGCAATCTGCAGGTGTCGCTAGAGTACTTTTTCATAATGTAATTATAGTGAAAATCGTACATCAGCGTTTTACTCAAGTCTAGTATGCACATACCTACATACGCGGGTCGGTTTAGTGTCAGCGTTTCTTTAACTTTGTGGACGGCGACTAAATTCTCGCTAAATATCTTGCAAGAGACAAACGTCGGCTTTGAGACAAGCTTTTTAAATTTCTTCGCAGTGGTCACCAATCTTACGTCCACACGCTTCCTCAAGTTTTCCATTGTTTTTCCAAACACGCTGTTGTTCATCAACTTGAAGAAATCCTTCTCAAAAGCGTTCTTAGCCGCAGTTCTTTTGACTGTGTTAAAGTCGATGTACTTGCCCAACCACTTGGACTGGTCGAACTGTAGGACCCTATGCACCTTTTTGATTTTCAATCCAAGATCTGTGTACAACTGCAGGTTTTTATAGTGACACACATACTTTTTTTTGTTCATCAAATTAGTCACCAGCTTCTTCACACCACCAACACTCACATTAAACTTATTTTTAATTTTCGTGCAGTACTCCGACAACATGTCAACAGTTATCTCCATCTTCTCGGGAGCCAGCGGGTAGTCGTTGTGTAGGTCGTGCAAATGGTCTGGGTATTCCAAGTCAACTTCAAACAGTAAGCCCTTTTCACTATCGTCGTGATAGTCGCACAGATTAATTTTTTTTATTTCTTTCTCAGTCAACCACTTGAAGCCACCCGTAGGTAGACTTCGACTCATTGCCCATCCATACAAATTGTTGGCATCAAGGTACATCAAATACTTCGACTCTTGCGCTTTGTCGTACCCCTTCATGTATTTATTATTCGCCACGCCATACCTGTTGCATATGTAGCTCACACCACCACGCATACCTAATTCTACGAACTGGAACATGTCAATGTCAGACAATAACTCGAGTTCCACTCCAGTCATCTTTAACATGGCATCCCAAGCCAATCCAGGCGATGTGAAATAGTGACACGGGTCTAGTTTATACTCGCGATGGCATGTCTTTCTAAAGTTCTCAAAAACGTCGGCGAGCAAGAGCACATCACTTTTCAAGTACAGGTCGTGGTACCCACCCATATTTTTAACATCAAAGTAGTCCCACACATCGCAAGCACGCTCATGCATTTCTTCCGTAATGTGCTCATCATTCAGAACGCTGTAAAAGTCTTTTTTAGAGGGTAACTCGCTTTCATCAAATTTTTCAAAGGAGTCCATATAATCATAGGGGTAGACCCCCTTTCTTGACATTAGTGCCAACCCTGTTTCACGAAACACTTCTGACGTGTATTTGAGAGCGTCCCTTGGTAGGTTCCTTACCAAGTTGTCTAGACCACTACTCATGAACTGAAAGCTGTCCAAAAATACTAAGTTTTTCCCAAGCATGAACGCCATGTACTTCTCCATGTTGTTCGGTATCACATTTATGTCTTGACCAAACTTGCCAATCTCCTGCATGATGAAATGGCTATCGTAGCCGCGTAAGTTATGAAAGATCACAGGAATTTTATCAGTCAACTTAAAGTTCACGTTACACTCACGATGTGCGGACCCTCTGTACTTACCTGACACGTGGCAGTGGTCTCTCACTCTAACGTCAGCGCCAGTGTACTCAACACTGCAAATATGGCAACTTTTAGCCTCGTCAAAGTCTTGTCTATCGTCATCAGTCATTATAATTTCCTTGTTAAAGTGACTCTCAGATGTTTCTTTACAATATTCAACAATTTCTAGCATCTCCTCAATGAACTTGTTGACTGCGTTTTCACCGCGGTACACTTTTACTGGCTTACTATACTCGTCGTCGTAGCAACAAACCAATTTATACCCATAACCACAGTCAACGTGCCTCTGGTAGGCGTTTGTGTAGCTACGCTCGCTTGATGGTGTCGCTGTGTGCACCTTCTGTGTGATAGCCTCGAAATCTGCGTACACCACAAATGGTACGTTTAGCTGCCTACTAAAATTCTCGTATTTCACTCTCGCACCTTTTTGCGGCATTTTAATAGCTTGCTTCCCATTGATGACCAAACACACTTCAATGTGACTCTCAAGCACGTCCTCTCGGGTAAAACACTGCAGGCAATATCTACAAAAGTGCTTTCTTGCCTTGTGCTCTGTCTGGCGGTACATGAATTTGTTGAAATCGCGAATGTACACATAGTGCTTGCTATCGTCATTAGTTATCAACAATAGGTCCATGTGGTCAGGGTACACTTCCTTAGAAACGTACACAGGGAATGGCTGCTTATTTTCATACCCAAAAACATTATTTCGTTAGCCTTTTCGATCTTGTTGTAATCTTTGAGTGTGACTGGGAAGTCGACTCCATCATAATTCAACTCACTGACATGTCTAGCGTACTTCGACGTTCTATCAGAGTTTTTTCCAACAGGAAACTTATGTGCTAGGTGACACCATCTAAAGCACTCGTTGTCGTCGTCGTTATTTACATTTATCAAACCCTTCATACTATTGCACAGCTCCTTTGGCAACGCGATGTAGCTACTCCCACTCAAAGGTCTATAAATAGCGATGTTAACGTAGTGTGCGTCTATTTTGTCGATAGTCCATCCAGACCCCTCAGATAACCACCCAGCTATCCGCGTCAAGATTTGTTCCGACCCACGGTTGGCGACACCTTCGATGTCACGCTCGTTAATGACGACGAACGTCTCGCTGTTAAAGTAGGCAGTTTTGTATGTGGTCTTATTGAGTTCTAAAGCCTTCTCAAAAGTGACCTTGACTGTCTCTACCACTTTCATTCCGTTGGTTTCACCTAGTTCACGTCTCAAAAGATTAATGACAGCGCTTCTACTACCGTTTACCTGATTGATGTCTCTGGCGTTAACCACCTCGACTCCATAGGACCTGGTGAACCCTCTCAGCGCTCGACCCAACAGCCGTGGGCTATGGTCTTCAACTGTGGGTTGCGCTTCCTGGTCTCTAACAAGACGGGTGTGCGTCCGACTGCCAACGTTAACTCGTCTGTTTGTCAGCGGATTAACAATACTGACATTTGTCGTGTCGCTAAAAACACCATCTCTAACAAGTTGGTTGTAGACTCGCCCATGAACATTGACTGCTCTACCTGTTAGCGGATTTACAACAGCACCAGTTCTAGCGACGTCACCCATGGCTTCTATATACTACACTTGTATTTTTTTTTCCTAAGCCACTCGTTGTAATAGCGATCACCACTTTCACACCACCCCAGCTTTGGGTACACCACTCCAAACAAATTATCGTCAAACTTCTCTTTCACCTTTCCGTCTTTAAGGTCTGACACCTTCTTGAGTGTCTCGAGTTGTCTTCTATGACACAACCTAATAATGTAGTATCCGTATCTGCTAACGTTTCTACCCTTTATCAAATCACATGAGTACAACACATTGACAACTTTCAAGAAGTCCTCTTTTATCAACTCAAGGTGCTCACCCTTCACAACGTTCCGTAGTCTCCTCCCCATCCACCAAGACCGTTTGTGAACGCTTTTTGGTCGTGTGAGTCTCATGTCGCTATAACTCTGAGTGTAACCCCATTCGATGTCGCCACACTTTGGACACGCGTACCCACCACAGTCAGTCATGTTTTTCACAACGTTACAATCCGAGCAGTAGTGAATTCTGAAGGCGCCTCCACACTTAGTTTGTGTTTCATTCGCAATCTCGTCGATTGTGTAGCCATAGCTCATCTGCCTCATAAGTTTGTCCATCACTTATACTACTCCAACATTTTTTTATTAAATGAGTACCCATACCACTGTCCCACTACTCCCAAAACATTTTTTTTATTGAGTGAGTGCCCAAAACATTTTTATTGAGTGAGTACCCAAAACGTTTTTTTATCGAGTGAGTGCCCATGTCAGTATTCCACTACCCAAACCGAGTGCGCCAACAAACAACAATTGGTATTCCTTCATTTCCGCACTCGGTTGGTAGTAATCCGCAATCCTCGGGCTCTCAGTGAACACTCGTCCGCTGTACTGTATGGTCATTACGCTTCTAAGTTCTTCCAACGCATGGTTTGTGTCATTGATGTCAGCATTAGCGTCTGAGAGCCGTTGTCGCAAACGCTGGATCTTATCTTTCTTGGCGACCTCATTTTCGTACCACATTTCTTTCGCACTGGCTAACTGTTCCAACGCATGGTTGTGTCTTTTCATCTCAGCTTCATAGCCTGTGTGATTAAACTTCGAGAACATAAAGCCGGCGCCTGCAAAAGCCACTGCATTAAAAATCCCTCCAGCCACGACACTCGCCATTAACTTACGTTGATTTGAATGGATCTGTCGGTATCCACTTTTTCGATTGCGCCCATTTTACTAGCAACGTTCCTGCACCAACAGCCGCAGCAAGTTTCACCGTGCCTCTCACTGTCTCTGGTGTTCCCAATGGTTCTCCCAAAGCCTTTTTCGAAATCATACTCACTACCACAGCACCAGTCGTAACAAGTAGCGCGTCGTACAATTCGTTCATGAGTTCTTTTCGATCAATCGCAGTCATATACATTGTCGTGTGTTTTGTTCAAGAATCAAATGTGTCTAACGCTGGACGACAAGTTCTACGATTTTCTGACGCGGGTGCTACTGTAGTACTCACAGGTTCTAATCGTGTTTCTTTTTCACCGCTGATTGTGTACCATAACGAAGCACCAGCAATGATAACACCAAATGTCCCAACAACGTAACCATAGCTCCACTCACTACTCTGTTCTTCGTTGACTATCATTTCACGCATTTTCCTCTCTTTCGCAGCTTTCGATATCTCAGCCAACCTCTTACCAGCAGCGACGCGCTTTGGGTCCTTCACCTTAACACTTTTCACGTCAGCTGTGATCTTAGCTTCAACAGCCGTCTGTGGGTCTTCAGCCATCTAATACACTATCACGTGTTATCTTACTCACAGTTGACCTCACAGGTATCTCACAGTTGACCTCACAGATATCTCACAGTCCCAAACCAAACGCACTAAAAAAAATTAGGATTTTTTCTGGGAGTATAACATAATGACTCAAGTCCAAGACACCGCAGAAGAGATGACTCAAGTCCAAGACGCCGCAGAAGAGGAGATCGACGCAATGCGGAGACGGTCCTTTATCAACGTGCACGCCTCACGAGACGCCTCTGGGCCTAACGTCTTAAAAGAGTACTCGGCAGTCTTCGTGTTGTGCGAACCCAGTTACAGTAACGGAGAAGTGTTGAGACGATTTGAGGATCAGATTTTCTTCACAAAACGTGTTCACAAGTTTTGGGTTGAACTTAACGAAGTTGAAGCCAACATGACGGTTGACATACTAACCAGATTGATCCCTGTGTGGTGCTACTCACCATTCAAGTACCTTGTGTTAGCAAGTAGTCATTACTTGAGCAACCCTTGCGAGTCCACCGCCACGCTACTTGGCAACTTCCTCGAAGTGTTCTTAGCGAGCCTTCTATGGAGACCATGTCCAACCAAACTCAAAGCATGGCTAAAGCTCGCCGAAAACCGTGACGTTAACGTTTGTAGGATGGGGTGTAATGAGATACTGAGTGTGGACGACCTTGAGGACCACATACTCTCGCCCACCCATCAGTATTTCGCGTATGAGTCCAACTTGTACAGGTGTTACCCGTGCGGTGTGGTCACCAATAGCCCAATGCATCGCTTGAGACATGAGAGCTCGCGGTCCCATCTTAAAAACTTAGAGCTTCAGCGGATATTTAACAATGAGCAACAGTTGCCGCAACAGGAGAGAATATCTCTCTGGAGGTATAGTAATCATGAAGAAAGTTGGTAAACTAGAAATCGTGATTGGTCCCATGTTCGCAGGAAAAACGACAGAGACTCTCCGCAGGTTAGTTGCGTTAAGTAAGTCAGGGCTCAAAGTCCTTTACATGAACAACACAGGTGACACTAGGCGAACTGACCACACGTTCTCCACACATCGTCAGACCATCGTTGTTGGATCAGACAGTTTACCTGCGAAGTTAATCACCAACCTTCCGAGTTCTCTCGAGCTAGCTGGCTACGACGTCATAGGAATTGATGAAGGCCATTGGTACTCTGGGTTACTCCCAGTTATTCGCGACTACATTAAAGCCGGCGTTCACGTCATTATTTGTGGTCTCATATCAACAGAGCGCTTAAAAAGAATTGGTGAGCTCGACACACTGTTCCCAGTAGCAGACGACATCACATTTCTAAAAGCGCATTGCGTCGTTTGCCGTGACACTTACGGAACAACTGTTGATGCACCATTCAATTGGAGATATAATCCAGGACCGTCGTTTGTTGGTGGCGCTGAGCAATACAGAGCGGTGTGCAGACGCCATCATCCTTCCACGCAAAATTAAGGGTGTTCTCGGATACCCCACTTTTTTAAATTTAGACATTGGTCACATGAAGCGTCCAATGTCATAGAAACATTTTTTCACACAGTGGTCAGAAGGTTTGTGAAATAAAGAGAGAAAGTTTCGCGGATATTTTTATTGAGTTAAAAATATCTTTTAAAAATGTTAGAACAGTTGTCACCTCGAGCGTCGTCTCAACAGCGAGAACGAGTGCTAATTCGGCTCATCACTCACTGTCTAAAAAGTCTCTTTACAATAGTGTCTCTCGTGGTTACTTAACGCTGCTTTATTTTTAAATTTACGAAAACACTGGGAACACTGAGACCCAACGTCAAAGAAATATTTTATTACTGCAGTAATAGCGTCGTCGTATGAGTCGCACAATAGTGTCAGACATCCAGCGGATTTGTATCTGAGCAGCAGAGAGTCTTGCTCTTCAGATGTCTTACCTGTGCCACCTGGGTTCTTGAACTCAATCACGAGTCCGCTATGCTGTCGGTTTGCGTTGACAATAATCAAGTCAGGCGTTCCACGTTGGTAACCTTTTTTCCACGAATTTATTCTTTTACTCGAAGTGTCTTGATTCTCACCACAAGCGGCTATCAAAATAGCTTCTGGATAATACTTCCTAAGAAAACCAACAACTTTCGTATGAAGGTCGAACTCAGTGATCATTTTAAACTGATTGTGTTTGAGACCGACGTCAGCTAAACCCTTTCTAATGCTTGGTAAGACTTCTGTGTGCACCCACCTTCCAAAGTGTTTCGCACACTCCATTTTACTCGAGAACGTCAATGAGTAGACCCCAAGTTCGTTGATAAACGAGGCCTGTTCCACCTTCATTTTACAATCAGGTTCGACGTGGTCGTTAACTGCATCTTTTGGTCGAGCATAACCTAGAGCGCTCGCGACTTCTTTTGCTTTGAACCATATGTCACCGTTGTGATTAACCGTTGTGATTTGATGACCATCGAAATCGAATAATCGAAGTGTCGCGGAAGTCATCACTATATAGTCTCCCACAAAAAAACTATTCGATGTGGGCGCTAGGTTTTTTTATAGATCTGGTTTGTTGTGTACCAATGCATCAGGTGTGTTTTACTAGTCTTCAGTTTTCTACGTCGTCTGAAAAAGTTTCTAGTGTTACGAACCAGTTTTCTAAACCAACCCATTTTAACTTAGGTCACGTCTCCTACCACTCCCAGTGTCTGACTCTGGTAACATAATAGGTTCGCCATAAGTCTTTTTAGACCTCATGCCAATCTCAGCGTGGAGCTCGAGAGTAACGTCACCGCGACCAAATGACCCACCAGCTTTGAACATGTGGTCAGTCGTCTTATTTATTTTATATATTTCATGGGGTCTCGAAAAACACGCTCCCATTTACTTTATACCATATTCCTTCATCATTTCTCCACCCATGATTATGATGTCTCGGTTCGTCATGTAACCACTCACAATTTTCACACCGTAGAATTCTATCAATGATGGGTACGCATAAGGTGCGAGTGGTATTCTTGGTCGGTGTATTCCAAAAATTGTTCCATAGGGTGTGCCTATCTTTTTCATGTTCGCTATGAAGTCTGAATCGGTTGACTTAACGTTGTTGACTCTGACGTGTGAATTGTCCATTTGCCAGTGTATTGATATCATATGCGTTTTACTTATGTCAACACCACTTGGAATAGTGCATATGCTCTCCATTGCTGGGACGCTGCCACCATACGCGAGTCCATTAGTCATACCAGTCTTGTACCCTATGAACTTATCCCACTGACCGTCGTCGTTTGATATAATTGTCTCCCAATTTGATCCAGCGGTGCGAGTAGGTAACCTCACCACAACAAAAATAGAGAGATCACACCACTGCATACTGGGACAATTAAAATGGAGACCTGACTCAAGCGGGAGTGGTGTTAACACGGGGGATAGAAAACTTTGACTTACACTGCTGATGCCGACAATAGGACCATAGGTTGGGTTGTTTTGCACTAATTTACTTGTTTCACCAATGGCTTTCACTTTGTTTGAACCATTGGTGTGAAATTCCACGTTTTTCAAGGCGCATGTGTGCTAACGTTGAAGTCGAGCACAAGATTGTAGGACTGACTCTTGAGGAAACCTGATAGTAGTTGCTCTAGAGTTCTTTTGTTTGCGGCGTCTGAGTCATCGACTGGGTCTGCTACGTTTTTTATCGCTGAGCCTTGCATGTCTATTAGCCCAGACATCCTCCCACCGGTCACACTTAATTTGGGATCTTCGTCCAGATGCCTTTTCGTTCTCTTTAGTATTTTATCGTGAGGGTCGTCAGACTCATACCCATAGTTTAGACTCATCACTACTTCAAGGTGTATTTGGTTACTAAATAGCCAGAGACTGCTGAGAACCCTAAGATTATCGCTAGCGTTGTTGTGTCTGACTTACTTGTGGTGGTCTGTGCTATTTGATTGGTGGTGACCACTGTTTTCTTCGCAGCAGGTCTCAGCTTTGAAGGTCCTAGCTTCGAAGGTGGTGCGACTAGAGTTTCCAAGTGGAGTCCTGCCGCTTGATGGACTTTTTTGTGCTTCGCTTTTGGCGCTCGATAGTTCAACCCGTCATTATACCCAAACGTCATCCCAGTTTCAGATGAAGTTCTGAGTACGTTATTGTAACCAACAATGGGGTCCTTTAACAAAACCATGCTTCTGGGGATCAGCCAAGTGTTAGGTGTCACAGCCATGTCCAGCTTGACATTGGTGTCACTAATCGCTTTGTTCATAAGGTTGATCCAAACACTTGGTGAATACTGAACCACAGCGTTTTCAACGATGTCTCTAAAGATTTGTTGTGTTTCTCGAGCACTAGCTCTAGTTCCGACGATGCTTTGCTTTGATCTCGCTTGGGCTCCGAGAATGGCATACATGTAAACTTCAATCGACTGGTTTAATAATTCTTGCCCTAATGGTGTGAACCCATCAGAGTGTCTCGGACAATACCGACGATAATCGCCTTGAGTGTCCACGATGTATCTATTGTCAACATCAGTCAACGGTAGGTGACCTTTCAAAAGTCGCCAGTCAGGGAGGTACAGTCTTAAGATGTTGTTAATGTCAACTTGACTCTTACTCAAACGAAACATCACACGACGAATGGTGAAGTATGTATGGAACCTCATGAGACTCACGACTTGCTTTGGGGTGTCGACGTGATTACTTAAGTTTTGCAGAGACACCCCTGAACGGTACGTAGCGATGTACATACCCGCGATCGCTTGATAGTAGCTCTCGAGTAGAGTCCAAACTGTGTTAACGCTACCACCAATTGCCTTGTCGTTGTGACGTCTTTTGGTGTCGATGAGTATTCTCGGTAGGTCTGACTTGAAGGAATTATTGTCGTCAACAAAGACGTCAAAATTATGGGTTGGGTAATTGAAGACATATGGTGGAAACGTGGCGACTTCCCCATAGCTCTTGTGGGTTTCTGTCAGTAATAACTTTGGGACATGCCCATCGCTCGACCATATTTTTGGGAACTTGCTGTTGTGCAACCACTTCTGCATGTTCCTATCATTTTTGAAGGTTGTGCTGGTTATGTCTGTGCTAAGGATGTCGTTGTTTCTGAAATATATGTCGACACTTAGGGTCTCACCATCTTGTGAAATATTTGGATAGAACTCGAATTTGCCTAAAGTAGCGTTGGGGTACTTTTTGATGAAGTCTGCCTTTGCGTCATGTGTAGCCTTCGATGTGTTCGCCATCGCACGTTTGTAATACTTTCCATAGTACTCATGAAGGGCTTTCTGCATATAATATACCGTATGTTATACATAACACACGCTACGTTATATATGGTCAGGGTTGTAGTATTGATTAGAGGTCCAACGGAAACTGTGGATCTACCAGAGGCACTTTTGACGTTTGGCTCAGATCCTCACTTACTAGTGAAAAAAGCGACCATCTTTTGGGACTACGTTAACGTGGAGACCGGTGTGAACGACGAAATAAGTTACAACAGCAACAAACACGTTTTCGAGCCTGGGTACCACACTTTTAAAATGATTGCTGACGAGTTGAAGGGATTGGGGCTATCGAGCTAGTGGCCAACAAACACGACTCAAAGTGCGCGATAAAAAACTGACCAACAATTAGAGCTGTTTAAATTTGGAGAGCTGTTAGGGTTCAACGATAACACAACGATAACCACTAGTGGTTTGGTCAGCCCTAACGTTGTGAACGTTAACAAAGGGTTGAAGTACGTACAAGTGGGTTGCAGCATTGTGAACAGACCTGAGAACATTGTTAGTGGCAGCAAAAGCGAGGTTATCGTTGAGTTACCATTGACCACCACCCAACCACTGAAGAGCTCTGTTCAACAATTCTTCAACATTGAGTCGAAGGTGTCGATAAACAAAGGCGCTTTCACACAGCTAGTGTTTAACGTGACTGACCAAGATGGTAGTGGCGTAAACGTTGGCGATATATTGTTGGATTTGTATGCAACGCTTGAGTAGCTAAACGCACGCTAAAGTAATGAGTCTAAACTATGGGTTCGACTCTGGTGGTTACACTGAAAAGCGGCGTACACACAACAACCCTCAAAAGTTGACGGTGCTCATTGAAGGTGTGGAGAAAGTTGTAACCTTTGACTATAGTGTAGTAGCCACACATGATAACCCGCACATTATAGTCAAGACGGCCACTGTGTTTTGGAGCTATGACAATGTGGCGAGTGGTGCTGACGTTCAATTCTTCGATGTTTCTACAGGAAAACTAACGTCGATAGTCGGGCCAGTTCGAGTGGGTGGGGGCTACTACGACTTCGACGCGTTGGTTAGAGCTCTACGACACGCGCTCAGGGTGTTTATGATAGACCTCGTGGTGGAGAGACTGATGGCCACAGGTAAAAGTAGGGTCAAAGTTCAGTATCTGAGGGAGGACGCCTCCAAAGTAGAACTTAGGCTAGGTGACATTGGGCTTTTGCTTGGTTTCGCGAAGGACGCGGCGATTACGTTAGGTGGTCAGTGGAATGACAGTCCAAACAAGATTGACATGAACAGAGGTCTAAAGTATGTAGAGGTCTCGTGCGACGCTGTTGAGACGGAGAGCAATGTGGGTACTGATGGGAAGCGTAGCGACGTGATCACAACACTGCCAGTACCCACCGAGCAGTCTCTTGATGGGGGGATACAACGTTATGCGTATGTTGAGTCCAAGGTGAGAATTAAAAAAGGTGTTTACTCAAGTATGACGTTTCGTGTCAAACCAAACAATGGTGACGCTGATGTTGGCGCGGTGTTATTGGAACTGTATATTGTGTGAATTATATGGAACTTGGTGTGGAGACAGAACAAGGGTTGAGAGACATTTACTACAATCCTAAGACGGGGTACACTGGTGCAGAGAGGTTGTATCAAAGTGTGTTAGGAGACGGATTGAAAGTAACTAGAAAAACAGTGAAAGAATGGTTGACAGCGCAGGACACTTACACTAGGTACAAACCCATTGTGAGAAGGCATAAGTTCCGTGCGACTTTTGTTGGATTTCTTGGTGAAGAGCTCCAAATGGATCTAGTGGACATGAGTAAGTACTCAAAACAGAATGGCGGTTATTATTGGATATTGACAGGCATTGAAATATTGAGTAGATACGCTTTTGGAATTGCAGTTTATAGAAAAGACACTAAGAGCATGACTAAGGCTGTTGGAGAACTATTGAGTGACTTTAAAGATCGGTTTGGAACCACGCCTAAGTTAGCGCAATTTGATGATGGGCTTGAGTTCTACAACGTTGGTGTGAAAAGTTTACTGAAAAAACATGGTGTTGAATATTTCAGCACTAAGAGTGATAAAAAGGCTGCTGTTGTTGAGCGTTTTAATAGAAGTCTCAAGAGCATTATGTGGAAGTACTTTTACACTCATGGGACGTATAAATGGATTGGGGGTCTCGACCAGTTTGTGAGCAATTACAATAGCAGTGTGAACCGAAGCATTATGATGAAGCCAAAGGATGTCGATAAGTCAAATGAAGGTGAAGTTTGGACCACTTTATTTGGTCATCAATTTGCAGACAACCCATTGCCAAAGTTTAGAGTTGGTCAATCGGTGAGAATTAGTAAATACAAGAGCGTGTTCACAAAGGGCTATGAAGCCAACTTCACTGAGGAGCTGTTTAAAGTGGTAAAGGTTATTCGTGGTGATCCTAATGTGTACGAAATTGAGGATCACACCGGTGAACAGATTATTGGGAAATTTTACGAACGGGAATTATCGCTGGTCAGTAAGAAACATGGCGACGATGTGTACAGAGTTGAAAAGGTGTTGAAAAGAAAGAAAGTCAGAGGGGAGAGGTGTTGAAAAGAAAGAAAGTCAGAGGGGAGAAGATGGCGCTGGTCAAATGGTTGGGTTATGAGAGCAAACATAATTCGTGGATACCAGAAAGCGATATTCAAAATGTGAGCTAATGTAATATGGCTGAAGGTGGGGAAGGTTTCGATGAGACCGAGATGGAGATGGAGAACTTGGGTAGACTTGATATGTACACTGATGATCAATTAGAAGTCAAATTTGAAAGTGCCACTCAAGTTTACAATTTATTTGGCGATAAGTACCCCAACGGCGGCATGCCAGATATTGTGCGCGTTGAGTACGAAAAATCGTACGAGATAGTGATTAGATTTCAGGAAGAGCGAGAGAGGAGGTCTCGAGAAGCAGAGACGTCATTTATTGACACTGACGATGGTAAGACGGTGACAATAAGAGGAACTAACACAGAAGTCCCAACAGTGGGGTTTGTTGAACAGGAGTCATATGGTGACGTCAATGACACAAGCTTCAGTATAGCTTTTGAAGAGTCGGGAGAAATTGAGAGAAGACTGGGTGAACTAAAAGCGCTCAACAAAGAGTTAATAAAAAATGAAGTAAAAAGAATCGAGCTAATAAATAAGAAAATACATCAATTAAGCAAAAAGGGACTCGGCCGTGACGACGCGTCAAGGAAAATAGTCAACAGGTCGCGGGTCACGGACTCAGGGGCTATTCTTTTCAAACCGTTAAACAAAGATGGTAAATATGGAAAACCCAAACGAATTCTAATACCTGGGAAAAACGGCTTGATCTACAGTAAAGATGCGAGTAGTAAAAACGCGATTGAGCAGTTCAAACAGTTAGTTAGTCAAATCCCTGAGAACACAGAGACAACAGCTGTCACAACAGAAGTGACCCCAGACGACTTCCCAGTGATTGAAACAAGAGTGGGCTATGATGACATACCTGGGCTAACACCAGACGAGAACCGTGATCTGAGTGGTGTGGTTAATCCAAGTGATGGTGTGTTGCGTGAGTCAAGAATAGGCGACACTGGTGCGTTGCAAATACAAGCAGACTATTTTCAAAAGGCGATAAATGAAACGAGTGGGAGATTGGCGGAGCTCAACAGAGAAGGCCTCACAGCTGCGGAGAAAAAAGAGCGTATTGGTCTAGTTGAGAGAATGATTGGACTTAGAAAGGCTAGAGACAGAGTTATTGAACAGCGGCAAATAGAAGAGGTTAGAGAGCGACAAGAGATCGACATTGACAGATTGCAGAAGTTCAAGGAATGGGCTAAAGAAAATATGGTTGGGTTGAGCGCTGTGGCAATTTCAATGGCTGGGATTATAACAACTATTATTATCGCTGGTAGATCTGCTGTTATGAGGGGTGCTATGGCTACAAAGTCGTTTGCGCAGGCTGTTAAGAATGCGATCACGAAGATGGGTCCATGGGCTGTTGGGTTGGCTAACTTAGTTTACAATGCGTTGACGTTGGGTGCGAAGGGTCTCGCATGGTTGGCTCAAAATCTGTGGGTACTTGCGGTGGTACTTGCGTAGACCCCAAGTTCGTTGATAAACGAGGCCTGTTCCACCTTCATTTTACAATCAGGTTCGACGTGGTCGTTAACTGCATCTTTTGGTCGAGCATAACCTAGAGCGCTCGCGACTTCTTTTGCTTTGAACCATATGTCACCGTTGTGATTAACCGTTGTGATTTGATGACCATCGAAATCGAATAATCGAAGTGTCGCGGAAGTCATCACTATATAGTCTCCCACAAAAAAACTATTCGATGTGGGCGCTAGGTTTTTTTATAGATCTGGTTTGTTGTGTACCAATGCATCAGGTGTGTTTTACTAGTCTTCAGTTTTCTACGTCGTCTGAAAAAGTTTCTAGTGTTACGAACCAGTTTTCTAAACCAACCCATTTTAACTTAGGTCACGTCTCCTACCACTCCCAGTGTCTGACTCTGGTAACATAATAGGTTCGCCATAAGTCTTTTTAGACCTCATGCCAATCTCAGCGTGGAGCTCGAGAGTAACGTCACCGCGACCAAATGACCCACCAGCTTTGAACATGTGGTCAGTCGTCTTATTTATTTTATATATTTCATGGGGTCTCGAAAAACACGCTCCCATTTACTTTATACCATATTCCTTCATCATTTCTCCACCCATGATTATGATGTCTCGGTTCGTCATGTAACCACTCACAATTTTCACACCGTAGAATTCTATCAATGATGGGTACGCATAAGGTGCGAGTGGTATTCTTGGTCGGTGTATTCCAAAAATTGTTCCATAGGGTGTGCCTATCTTTTTCATGTTCGCTATGAAGTCTGAATCGGTTGACTTAACGTTGTTGACTCTGACGTGTGAATTGTCCATTTGCCAGTGTATTGATATCATATGCGTTTTACTTATGTCAACACCACTTGGAATAGTGCATATGCTCTCCATTGCTGGGACGCTGCCACCATACGCGAGTCCATTAGTCATACCAGTCTTGTACCCTATGAACTTATCCCACTGACCGTCGTCGTTTGATATAATTGTCTCCCAATTTGATCCAGCGGTGCGAGTAGGTAACCTCACCACAACAAAAATAGAGAGATCACACCACTGCATACTGGGACAATTAAAATGGAGACCTGACTCAAGCGGGAGTGGTGTTAACACGGGGGATAGAAAACTTTGACTTACACTGCTGATGCCGACAATAGGACCATAGGTTGGGTTGTTTTGCACTAATTTACTTGTTTCACCAATGGCTTTCACTTTGTTTGAACCATTGGTGTGAAATTCCACGTTTTTCAAGGCGTGTGTGCTAACGTTGAAGTCGAGCACAAGATTGTAGGACTGACTCTTGAGGAAACCTGATAGTAGTTGCTCTAGAGTTCTTTTGTTTGCGGCGTCTGAGTCATCGACTGGGTCTGCTACGTTTTTTATCGCTGAGCCTTGCATGTCTATTAGCCCAGACATCCTCCCACCGGTCACACTTAATTTGGGATCTTCGTCCAGATGCCTTTTCGTTCTCTTTAGTATTTTATCGTGAGGGTCGTCAGACTCATACCCATAGTTTAGACTCATCACTACTTCAAGGTGTATTTGGTTACTAAATAGCCAGAGACTGCTGAGAACCCTAAGATTATCGCTAGCGTTGTTGTGTCTGACTTACTTGTGGTGGTCTGTGCTATTTGATTGGTGGTGACCACTGTTTTCTTCGCAGCAGGTCTCAGCTTTGAAGGTCCTAGCTTCGAAGGTGGTGCGACTAGAGTTTCCAAGTGGAGTCCTGCCGCTTGATGGACTTTTTTGTGCTTCGCTTTTGGCGCTCGATAGTTCAACCCGTCATTATACCCAAACGTCATCCCAGTTTCAGATGAAGTTCTGAGTACGTTATTGTAACCAACAATGGGGTCCTTTAACAAAACCATGCTTCTGGGGATCAGCCAAGTGTTAGGTGTCACAGCCATGTCCAGCTTGACATTGGTGTCACTAATCGCTTTGTTCATAAGGTTGATCCAAAACACTTGGTGAATACTGAACCACAGCGTTTTCAACGATGTCTCTAAAGATTTGTTGTGTTTCTCGAGCACTAGCTCTAGTTCCGACGATGCTTTGCTTTGATCTCGCTTGGGCTCCGAGAATGGCATACATGTAAACTTCAATCGACTGGTTTAATAATTCTTGCCCTAATGGTGTGAACCCATCAGAGTGTCTCGGACAATACCGACGATAATCGCCTTGAGTGTCCACGATGTATCTATTGTCAACATCAGTCAACGGTAGGTGACCTTTCAAAAGTCGCCAGTCAGGGAGGTACAGTCTTAAGATGTTGTTAATGTCAACTTGACTCTTACTCAAACGAAACATCACACGACGAATGGTGAAGTATGTATGGAACCTCATGAGACTCACGACTTGCTTTGGGGTGTCGACGTGATTACTTAAGTTTTGCAGAGACACCCCTGAACGGTACGTAGCGATGTACATACCCGCGATCGCTTGATAGTAGCTCTCGAGTAGAGTCCAAACTGTGTTAACGCTACCACCAATTGCCTTGTCGTTGTGACGTCTTTTGGTGTCGATGAGTATTCTCGGTAGGTCTGACTTGAAGGAATTATTGTCGTCAACAAAGACGTCAAAATTATGGGTTGGGTAATTGAGGACATATGGTGGAAACGTGGCGACTTCCCCATAGCTCTTGTGGGTTTCTGTCAGTAATAACTTTGGGACATGCCCATCGCTCGACCATATTTTTGGGAACTTGCTGTTGTGCAACCACTTCTGCATGTTCCTATCATTTTTGAAGGTTGTGCTGGTTATGTCTGTGCTAAGGATGTCGTTGTTTCTGAAATATATGTCGACACTTAGGGTCTCACCATCTTGTGAAATATTTGGATAGAACTCGAATTTGCCTAAAGTAGCGTTGGGGTACTTTTTGATGAAGTCTGCCTTTGCGTCATGTGTAGCCTTCGATGTGTTCGCCATCGCACGTTTGTAATACTTTCCATAGTACTCATGAAGGGCTTTCTGCATATAATATACCGTATGTTATACATAACACACGCTACGTTATATATGGTCAGGGTTGTAGTATTGATTAGAGGTCCAACGGAAACTGTGGATCTACCAGAGGCACTTTTGACGTTTGGCTCAGATCCTCACTTACTAGTGAAAAAAGCGACCATCTTTTGGGACTACGTTAACGTGGAGACCGGTGTGAACGACGAAATAAGTTACAACAGCAACAAACACGTTTTCGAGCCTGGGTACCACACTTTTAAAATGATTGCTGACGAGTTGAAGGGATTGGGGGCTATCGAGCTAGTGGCCAACAAACACGACTCAAAGTGCGCGATAAAAACTGACCAACAATTAGAGCTGTTTAAATTTGGAGAGCTGTTAGGGTTCAACGATAACACAACGATAACCACTAGTGGTTTGGTCAGCCCTAACGTTGTGAACGTTAACAAAGGGTTGAAGTACGTACAAGTGGGTTGCAGCATTGTGAACAGACCTGAGAACATTGTTAGTGGCAGCAAAAGCGAGGTTATCGTTGAGTTACCATTGACCACCACCCAACCACTGAAGAGCTCTGTTCAACAATTCTTCAACATTGAGTCGAAGGTGTCGATAAACAAAGGCGCTTTCACACAGCTAGTGTTTAACGTGACTGACCAAGATGGTAGTGGCGTAAACGTTGGCGATATATTGTTGGATTTGTATGCAACGCTTGAGTAGCTAAACGCACGCTAAAGTAATGAGTCTAAACTATGGGTTCGACTCTGGTGGTTACACTGAAAAGCGGCGTACACACAACAACCCTCAAAAGTTGACGGTGCTCATTGAAGGTGTGGAGAAAGTTGTAACCTTTGACTATAGTGTAGTAGCCACACATGATAACCCGCACATTATAGTCAAGACGGCCACTGTGTTTTGGAGCTATGACAATGTGGCGAGTGGTGCTGACGTTCAATTCTTCGATGTTTCTACAGGAAAACTAACGTCGATAGTCGGGCCAGTTCGAGTGGGTGGGGGCTACTACGACTTCGACGCGTTGGTTAGAGCTCTACGACACGCGCTCAGGGTGTTTATGATAGACCTCGTGGTGGAGAGACTGATGGCCACAGGTAAAAGTAGGGTCAAAGTTCAGTATCTGAGGGAGGACGCCTCCAAAGTAGAACTTAGGCTAGGTGACATTGGGCTTTTGCTTGGTTTCGCGAAGGACGCGGCGATTACGTTAGGTGGTCAGTGGAATGACAGTCCAAACAAGATTGACATGAACAGAGGTCTAAAGTATGTAGAGGTCTCGTGCGACGCTGTTGAGACGGAGAGCAATGTGGGTACTGATGGGAAGCGTAGCGACGTGATCACAACACTGCCAGTACCCACCGAGCAGTCTCTTGATGGGGGGATACAACGTTATGCGTATGTTGAGTCCAAGGTGAGAATTAAAAAAGGTGTTTACTCAAGTATGACGTTTCGTGTCAAACCAAACAATGGTGACGCTGATGTTGGCGCGGTGTTATTGGAACTGTATATTGTGTGAATTATATGGAACTTGGTGTGGAGACAGAACAAGGGTTGAGAGACATTTACTACAATCCTAAGACGGGGTACACTGGTGCAGAGAGGTTGTATCAAAGTGTGTTAGGAGACGGATTGAAAGTAACTAGAAAAACAGTGAAAGAATGGTTGACAGCGCAGGACACTTACACTAGGTACAAACCCATTGTGAGAAGGCATAAGTTCCGTGCGACTTTTGTTGGATTTCTTGGTGAAGAGCTCCAAATGGATCTAGTGGACATGAGTAAGTACTCAAAACAGAATGGCGGTTATTATTGGATATTGACAGGCATTGAAATATTGAGTAGATACGCTTTTGGAATTGCAGTTTATAGAAAAGACACTAAGAGCATGACTAAGGCTGTTGGAGAACTATTGAGTGACTTTAAAGATCGGTTTGGAACCACGCCTAAGTTAGCGCAATTTGATGATGGGCTTGAGTTCTACAACGTTGGTGTGAAAAGTTTACTGAAAAAACATGGTGTTGAATATTTCAGCACTAAGAGTGATAAAAAGGCTGCTGTTGTTGAGCGTTTTAATAGAAGTCTCAAGAGCATTATGTGGAAGTACTTTTACACTCATGGGACGTATAAATGGATTGGGGGTCTCGACCAGTTTGTGAGCAATTACAATAGCAGTGTGAACCGAAGCATTATGATGAAGCCAAAGGATGTCGATAAGTCAAATGAAGGTGAAGTTTGGACCACTTTATTTGGTCATCAATTTGCAGACAACCCATTGCCAAAGTTTAGAGTTGGTCAATCGGTGAGAATTAGTAAATACAAGAGCGTGTTCACAAAGGGCTATGAAGCCAACTTCACTGAGGAGCTGTTTAAAGTGGTAAAGGTTATTCGTGGTGATCCTAATGTGTACGAAATTGAGGATCACACCGGTGAACAGATTATTGGGAAATTTTACGAACGGGAATTATCGCTGGTCAGTAAGAAACATGGCGACGATGTGTACAGAGTTGAAAAGGTGTTGAAAAGAAAGAAAGTCAGAGGGGAGAGGTGTTGAAAAGAAAGAAAGTCAGAGGGGAGAAGATGGCGCTGGTCAAATGGTTGGGTTATGAGAGCAAACATAATTCGTGGATACCAGAAAGCGATATTCAAAATGTGAGCTAATGTAATATGGCTGAAGGTGGGGAAGGTTTCGATGAGACCGAGATGGAGATGGAGAACTTGGGTAGACTTGATATGTACACTGATGATCAATTAGAAGTCAAATTTGAAAGTGCCACTCAAGTTTACAATTTATTTGGCGATAAGTACCCCAACGGCGGCATGCCAGATATTGTGCGCGTTGAGTACGAAAAATCGTACGAGATAGTGATTAGATTTCAGGAAGAGCGAGAGAGGAGGTCTCGAGAAGCAGAGACGTCATTTATTGACACTGACGATGGTAAGACGGTGACAATAAGAGGAACTAACACAGAAGTCCCAACAGTGGGGTTTGTTGAACAGGAGTCATATGGTGACGTCAATGACACAAGCTTCAGTATAGCTTTTGAAGAGTCGGGAGAAATTGAGAGAAGACTGGGTGAACTAAAAGCGCTCAACAAAGAGTTAATAAAAAATGAAGTAAAAAGAATCGAGCTAATAAATAAGAAAATACATCAATTAAGCAAAAAGGGACTCGGCCGTGACGACGCGTCAAGGAAAATAGTCAACAGGTCGCGGGTCACGGACTCAGGGGCTATTCTTTTCAAACCGTTAAACAAAGATGGTAAATATGGAAAACCCAAACGAATTCTAATACCTGGGAAAAACGGCTTGATCTACAGTAAAGATGCGAGTAGTAAAAACGCGATTGAGCAGTTCAAACAGTTAGTTAGTCAAATCCCTGAGAACACAGAGACAACAGCTGTCACAACAGAAGTGACCCCAGACGACTTCCCAGTGATTGAAACAAGAGTGGGCTATGATGACATACCTGGGCTAACACCAGACGAGAACCGTGATCTGAGTGGTGTGGTTAATCCAAGTGATGGTGTGTTGCGTGAGTCAAGAATAGGCGACACTGGTGCGTTGCAAATACAAGCAGACTATTTTCAAAAGGCGATAAATGAAACGAGTGGGAGATTGGCGGAGCTCAACAGAGAAGGCCTCACAGCTGCGGAGAAAAAAGAGCGTATTGGTCTAGTTGAGAGAATGATTGGACTTAGAAAGGCTAGAGACAGAGTTATTGAACAGCGGCAAATAGAAGAGGTTAGAGAGCGACAAGAGATCGACATTGACAGATTGCAGAAGTTCAAGGAATGGGCTAAAGAAAATATGGTTGGGTTGAGCGCTGTGGCAATTTCAATGGCTGGGATTATAACAACTATTATTATCGCTGGTAGATCTGCTGTTATGAGGGGTGCTATGGCTACAAAGTCGTTTGCGCAGGCTGTTAAGAATGCGATCACGAAGATGGGTCCATGGGCTGTTGGGTTGGCTAACTTAGTTTACAATGCGTTGACGTTGGGTGCGAAGGGTCTCGCATGGTTGGCTCAAAATCTGTGGGTACTTGCGGTGGTACTTGCGTGGTTTGTGTATGATTATTACAAGCTAAAACGGTAGTCTCATCTTCGAGGGTCTCAGCTTCGAAGATAACAAAATATGTGTAAAGTATATGAACGTCACGTCGGCAGAGTTGAGTCCTGGTTTTAGACGAGCGACCATGGGTGTCATAAAAGGGGCGAGAACGCAGCATGTGATCACGTTGAACCCTAATAAGGTCAGTCCTGGTGAGGAACTCTACATCGATGTACCGAAGCTTAAGGTTAGTAGCTGTTTGGTGCCTGGATTGTTGGGTCTAGTGTTCGACTTTAAGAATGCGAACGCCAAAAGTTGGTTCTTGAACAATGTGAGTAAGTTGCTTTGTGAGAAACTTGTTGTGAAACTGGCTGGGGAAACTGTATATGACAACAATGGGGAAAATTACACTGGTGTTTATCGTGACCTTTGGGAAATTATCACTGTGCGAAATCAAATGATTGATTATGGTATTGCTGGTGAGAACTTGAGAAAGCTAATTTCTAAGGACGATAGTGGCGCGACAAGTGGAGACGTTGTTAAGGTTAGTGACGCGTTGATGTTTGGTGTGATTGGAACGAAACAGCGAATAAAGCTTGGTAAAATCATGAATGACCACGGGTTGTACGCCCCTTTTAGCATGAACAACAACTTGCAGTATGTGATCACACTTCCGAAGGCCGCAGACATCATGGTGGCGCAATCCGGTAGCGCTGTGGGTGGATACACTCTGGAGAACCTCGAGCTTGAGTATGAAACGATCGATAACCAGGAGCTCGCTGATGAAATAGCGTCAGGCTATGCGAGTGGTCGTAGTTTGTCGTATGAGCACGTTACGTTGATGAAAACCACCGAATGGGACAAAGGCACGACCATTGTGAATGAAAACATTAATCTACCAAGAAAAAGCATGAAGGCAATCGTGTTGCTATTCACGAATAAGGTGCGAACAGACAGCGAGGAGTTTCTTTACCCAAATATCGAGAGTGTTAGAGTCACGATTGAAGGTGTGCCAAATAGTGTGTACTCGCAAGGCATCCCAAAGTCGAAGTTCTATGCAGAAGCGAAACGATTGTTTGGGTTGGGTGAAGAACACGCTCAGTTCATGACCATACAGAAATTCTATAAAAATAGTTTTGCGTTGGTCATCGACTTGAGGAGCGTCCAAGATAATTACAACGTCGCCACTGGTAAAAAAATTGTGAACACACAATCTGGCGTGCTTCTTGAGATCACTAAAAAAGCGACGACTGCAAATGTCATGTGCAGGGTGTTTGTGATGAGTGATGGACTGGTCAACTTCATGAACAATGGGTTGCAGTCAATCCAGTATTAAATCAAACGTGAGTTAATGGAGACTCCGTTTAATGCGCTAATTGTTGGTATGACAGCTTGTGGTAAGACGCATTATTTGCTGGAAACATTGGAATCTGAGTATCGTGGTAAATTTGACTACATTGTGTTGATTTGTCCTACTTTCGAGTGGAACAAAGCGTACCAAGATTGGAAATATGTGCGTGACCCTGACGTGTTAGCGATAGACTGCACACAGGACAATGTCAACGCTGTTCTCAAGTGTGTAACAAACATTTTTAAAGGCACTAACACTCTAATTGTGTTAGACGACTGTGCAAGTTCTCAAGATGTCAAGAATAGGACTAGTCAATTGGTCAACTTAGCTTTTAGCGCGCGACATTTTACGCTGAGCGTTATTGTCATCACACAACAACTGACGTCAATCGCGAAACCGTATAGAGAAAACATTAGTAAGCTCATTTGCTTTTACTGTCCGAGCAGGAGTGATATGAAGGCCGTTATTGATGATTACCTTGGGCACATTAGCAAAGAAGAAGTGTCGGCGATTGTGACCGCATTAAAAAATAATAAATACGCTAGACTTGAAATCTCACTGCGTTATCCATACAATTACGAAGTTGTTATTCCGCAATAAAATATGGGTATAAGTAGTAACGTGATGGTGAAACGCAAAAGTGACGAAAATCCCACGATTGAGGAATTAGTTGAGGATACCCAAGCCGCTAGTACCTCGACTGTGGACACTGACGACATTGACGTTAGGAGAGCTGAACTTATTAGACTGTCTGGTGACGGTGTGGTAAGCCAATCTGAAGCATACATTAAAAAAGCGTCCGCAAAGGTTATCGACAAGATATGGCGCCAACACGAGTTGAAGAGAATGGAAATTGCAAACGCTTTTCTCACCGACTTGCTAATCAGCAAATTCGCTAGCCTACTGGATGGGTTGAACGCTATTGAGAACTCTGACGAACTAAATGACGAGCTGCAAAAAGACCCGTTATTAAAGAAAGACGTTGAGAGCATTGTCGCGGTTGTGACACCGTACGTACCTTTCTTGGGCTTGTTGTCGGGAGGAATTATAACGTCGAAATATGTGTACGATCACCATTTTAGAAGTGAGGTGGTAACCACTGAAAATAGTGAGCAAACGGACTAACTTGCAAAACAACCGGCTATTTGTTAGCCAATCAAAAGAGCGCCATTTCCATTTGGATAAACATCACCACTAGAATCAAAATCTAGTGTTTTTTTTTTCGCGCGTGAATTTGTGAGACAGCAGCAGAACGTGTTGGTGGTTTGTTGAACAAAAATGTGAAAATGCTGAAATGACACTTTCTACTTTTTTAAATATGTGAAAATGTTGAAGCGACACACTCTACCTTTTCTAAACATGCGAAAATGATGAAACGACACATTCTACTTTTAAATACGCGAAAATGCTGAAATGACACTTTCTACTTTTTTAAAAATGTGAAAACGTTGAAGCGGCACACTCTACCCTTTTTAAATACGTGAAAATGTTGAAACGACACTTTCTACTTTTTAAAGACGTGAAAATGATGAAACGACACATTCTATTTTTAAATATGGATAAAATCTAGCGAAAATTGTGATTTTGGTATTTGTTATCAATTGAGTAGAAAATGTGGGAGGGGTGTCTAGATTGACTAATGACTGCCATAGTAGCACAGAGAGTGAGGCTGTGAGCTCACTAACGTCGACTGTAAAACGTAAATACCAAAACATTGCTGAGTTGTGGCTCGGCACAAATTTGGCGATGTTTTGGCGTTTATATTACGGTTGGCGTCGCTGGGCCCGCACCCCCACTCTCTATACTACTACCGAAACTGCGATTGTCCACGTGGTAGACTACATTCTCAAAAAAATGGACAACAAATTGGTGACTGGAGCCGTGTTTATAGACCTAAAAAAGGCTTTTGATCTTGTTGACGATAAGTACTAACTATACAAGCTGGAGAATTACGGCGTTAGGGGAAGCAGCCTTGGCTGGTTTCGAAATTACCTGACCAGTTGGTTAGTACGCAGACGATACTGTAATTTATTTCACGGGTATTTCGACAATCGAGATAATAAAGGCAATGCAAGATGACTTGGACCGAGTGGCACAGTGGATGGATGAAAACAGGTTATTAATCAATTATATTATTACCGTTCTTTTTGGTACAACGCAAAAACTTGAAAAAGATGCGCATTTCTCGTTGACACTTCATGTGGAAAATATTAAACGAGTTTCTACGTTCAAGTATACCTGGGTGTATTACTTGACGAGCAACTATCCGCATGGAAAGAACATACGGATGTAGTGAGGAGTAAAAAGGTTAGCAAGCGACTGGGCTTATTATCTCGTGTACGAGCATGCTTCACGATTGACTGGGCTTATTATCTCGTGTACGAGCATGCCTCACGATCGTAGTCTCGAAGTGTATTTACAATTCAATTATCCTGCCGCTGTTTGATTATGCAGATACTGTATGGGGTGAGTTGTCGGTCGGTTGTAGTCAAGAACTCCAGCGCTACAAAACCTTGCGGCACGTATTATTCTTAAACGAAATACTTCCAAAAATGCCTTCGGTTTGTTAAACTGGGTGAATTTAAATTTACGTAGGAATATTCATAAATGTATTTTAGTATACAAGTGCATATATAATATGGTCCCTGAATATCTATGCAGTTATTTCCTCAGAAATAGTAACTTTCATAGTTATAATACGAGAAGGAGAAACGACCTATACATTCCCAAACCAAATCGAAATCTTGAAAAGAGGACATTTAGATACTCAGCCACAGTTTGTTTTAACACTCTTCCAACTCAAATTAAAGACTCTACGTCATTGAACATTTTTAAACATTTTATTTTTAATCATTTTTACTTAGGTTCCTTGGAATGAAATTGTAATAGTTTTAGTTGTTCATAATCAGTATTATATTGAATTTATAATTGGTGAATTTATATTGTAGTTCATAAACAAACAAACAAACAAAATACTTTATTTACCGAGGGTAAAAACACCATTACTGGTTACCCAGTAGTTTTCATGATGGCCCTCACTAAACTTTACAAAGAGATAATAAATATACTAAATTTGTACAAAATCTAAATGTCTAAATCTGAAATACACTAATAAGTCTTTTTCGTGCAGACATGTTCAATCGAACGATTCTGTTCCAGAAACCTTGATCAATATATGGCTTTTTTTAAATTGCCATAAGAAGCAATGTTTCTTTTTAACAGGTCTGTCTTGTTCCACAAACGACACGCACTTGAGTGGAAAGTTCTAAAGCCAGAATTATTTTTACATTTTGGTGTAATAATATTATTGTTATTTGCTGATCTAGTATTATATTTATGAACCTCATTTACATAAATAAAATAAGACTCGAAGTATCTTGGACAAATGTTACGACTTATCTTATAGAATATAGAAAGTTTCTTTGTGTTAATTATATCAGCAATTGGTAGCCATTCTAAATCACTGAAGAGATTAACTGAATTTGCACTTGTATTGGCATCAAGTATAAGCCTGGCACAACGTTTTTGTAATTTAAATCTGTATTTACAGTTTATTTGTAATCTGTATTTACAGTATTTTATTTAGATTTCCATTGCACATGTAATTAGTCTTAAGGATTCAAAGAGTGAATACCAGCCTCGTAGCTGAATGGGGCCAATGGGCTACCCTGATTAATCTTATCTTATCTTCATATAAGTAACTTCAGTAACTTTAAATATTTATTGTTGTAAGAGCATTGAGACTATTTTATAATTCAGAAATAGTTTGGGACGCTTGAATTTACGCGGAAAATGTATGGCGGGAAATTTAATTTACACCGGTCAAGATTATTACCCACTCCCCACGGTGCTTTGCACCGTCCGGGCGAGGGGATTAGGGAAGTGCGGATTAAGAAAATAGGAATTTACTAATTCGAAAAATTCCGATACGATTCCAATCATCCGATTTATCGACACTTAACGCTGTTCACAACCGCAGTTTTTTTTGCACTAGATTTAATTTTTAATTTTGTTAGATTAAGCAAAACCATGACAGTTAAAACATTTTATAAAGCCACAATCATCTCTAAGATATAGATACTACCTGTATATTTAACAATTAGACAACGAGGGCGAGTTGTCTAATTGTTTTAGTATCAACCATAAACAACCTTTCTAACATTGTTCCAAATTTTCAGATAGTTTTGTTTGTAGAAGTCTCCTCATTCAAAATGTAGAGTTGCTCGATGACACATGATAAACAATCGCTCACAAAAAACGAGATTGTAATTACTTTGCTTCATATTTGGTATAGATATACTACATAGGCATAAGCGATTTCGTTTTCTTATTCGAAAATGTCAAACTGAACAATTTTCCATTACTTTCGGGCCAATGTTTTCATGATTTCATCACTCGTATATACGTTTTAGCGGACGCCATGTTTGGACTAGATTCCAGGTTTGGCCGTGCAGCTTGAATATGTCGTGGCTTCTGATTGGTCAGGATAGGAATATTCCAGCATAAGAAGGTTTGTGATTGGGTAACGCTACTCACCGTCCATCACCAATAGACAGTGAGTAGCTCAGCCAATCAGAATGCCGAATTTGTAATAGACCACTAGTTGGTTGATACTTTTATTTATTTATTTATTTATTCTGCTTCCATTGTACATATCAAAGAATAGCAAGTGTTAACAACAATTTAGTACAATGTGGCAAGTTTATAACAGGCTCTAGACCCAACAAGATAAACTGCCAAAATAATAAGTTAAATCATTAAATTTAAAATTAGTTTTACAGTCAGTTAAAAACATCTGTGAACTGATGATTTGACAGGTAAGGAGACATGTTTGTGACATTTTTTACGAATAGATTTCCAAGTATAAACATCGTCTACATTAAAGTAATTAATAAAAGTATCAATCAAGTAATTATTAGTGTTTGACTTAAAAGAACTGGATGAAAAACTGGATTTAACTAAGAGAGGAAGTGAGTTCCAGAGATTTACAATTCGGTTGAAGTAACTGTTTTTAAAATGTAAGGTTCTGGTAAGACGAGGTTGCAGGCACAGACCAGTTGATGTACGTGTAGCTACTCGTTTCGTTGTGATGTAGTTTGGCACGGGCAGATCGTAGTAACCATCGAGTAATTTAGCCAGTGTGCAAAGATCTTTCAATTCGTGCCAGTAGCTTACAGGTAGGAGTTTCAAGGTTTCAAGTCTATCCTTGTAGCATGAATCGTAGTCATTCAGTATATATTTGGATGCCCTACGTTGAATGCTTTCAAGAGATTTCATGTCCTTGTGGAGGTAGAGTGACCATATTTCACTTGCGTAGCCGAGGTGTGAACGTACAAGAGCAAGGTACAGAGAACGTTTGGAGGGGACAAGGCCTAGCATTTTACTAGCCTTGCCTACTGCGGTTTGGATATGGTCTCTCTGCTATATGTATGATATACTATATCTGCGAATTCTCACTGATAATGTAAAATTGATCGGACGATACAGATTACCGATATGGCCGATTAAATTGTCTCCACTGATAAATTTTTGATACTCGGCTCATTCCTAGTTTTTATGGTGATTTTGCTTTATTTTTAACAAAAAAATGTAAACTGAATAAACTATTTTGCTTTGTTTTCTTTACAAATAATGTAGTACAAATAAAGTTTTAGGTCTGTTCGTAAATAAAAATATTTTCCCTTGCCCTCGCAAATGACCCGTTGATCTAATCACTCTAAGGAAGGAGGATCTGTCTACAGATGTTTTAATCGACAATTTGAGTTGACCTGGAAATTTAGCTTGCCGGTACATTCAATTGCCAAATTATCGAAACCTTTTTATTTTTTATAAACTTTTTACAGCTGTTATTTTATGTGAACAAGACAGTTTAAATGTAATTATGTGATGACTGTTATGAATTGTTTTGTTTCGTGAAAAAATTAACCTTTTATATCGTAGGATAGCAAGGAAAGAGAAGAAAAGAAAAGCAAAGGAGCAGGGTTTACCATTTTCTTCCAGATGTAAGTTTCATAAAAAAATATTTCACACTTAATATTCCCTTTTCCCGGACGGCATTAAGGATACGTATGACCAGGGCCGAAATCTGGTGAGAATATTGTCTTGCCTAACAACTAGATTATTCGCTCTCAATCTCTATATGATGTTTTTGTATCTACTGGCGTATTTCCATTGTGACA
Organism: Chrysogorgia sp. JL179-B06; assembly: GCA_035772405.1. Lineage (NCBI taxonomy): Eukaryota > Metazoa > Cnidaria > Anthozoa > Scleralcyonacea > Chrysogorgiidae > Chrysogorgia > Chrysogorgia sp. JL179-B06. The sequence continues at coordinate 324,498 of JAYKKM010000320.1, forward strand.
CTAAACACACATGACAGTTACGATATAATCCCCTGAGGGCGAGGGTGCTAATATCGACCGGCGTCGATATTATCTAATATCGTCCCTCATCACGGGAAATCTAGAGTCACATTCAGTTTATTTGTTTATATTTATACATGCATCAACTGCCGTTCTCGCGACATCGGAAAATTTGGTCCTGGTAACTAGATACTCAGCATTTGAATTAATATTGAAATTGAAACCGTCACATGATTGCGAATGCAAAAATTGAAACGATTCAAAGGTTTTTTTTCAAAAAGAGACATAGTTTTTTGAGGAAATAGAAATCCGAATATGTATTTTGACTCGCTAATTCCAAATCTGTTTCCAAAATTGAAAACGGTTATATATTGATCGAGATAACGTTCAAAATAATATACGACGAAGTGACCAGCTAATATAGCCGGCTAATTTCTAAGTACATAAACCGTTTTTACGAAGGGTATTCACGTTCTCGTAATATAGTAGACATTTATGTTATGTATTTTGACTCGCTAATTCCAAATCTGTTTCCAGAATTGAAAACGGTTAAATATTGATCGAGATAAGTACGTTCAAAATAATATACGAAGAAGTGACCAGCTTATAGCCGACTAATTTCTAAGTACATAAACCGTTTTTACGAAGGGTACTCACGTTCTCGTAATATAGTAAACACGTATGTTATGTATGTTGATTCGGTAATTCCAAATCTGTTTTCAGAGTTTAAATCGGTTAAATATTGGCAGAGATAACGTTCAAATATTTCTTCGACGAAACGGGCTTTTGAAAATATTTGTGAATTTTTGCAAAACACAAATACACGGCCACGGCGTGCGAGGTCTGGGCACCATGTTGGGGAAATTCCCGTAGGGGGGTGGTAGAAAAGGCCGGTGAGGGTTGTTGCGTACACGTATTTCTAGTATATACCTCATATGTAATTGTCTTGCTGGCGTGCTTTAGCCCATCTCAGTTTTGTATTCCTTGAGACAGACTATCAAATACTCGGCACTACACCACTGCCATAAATATTTAAGATTCTTTTCTTTGCGAGCGCTAGAACTTGCAAAGGAACTTGCCATGCTTGCACAAGACATGCCAATTAAAACGATTCACGTTCCCTGCAAATGTAGTTTGATAGAACTGTTTCCTTTGAGTATTTCGGTTTGGGAAAAGATTATGTGCGATTGTTGTAGCTTAAACTGGTTTCTTGTCATACCAATGTAGGTTTTCTTTTCCATGCTGTCGGTTAGTCCTTGACCATGTAGATGACATTTGTGCATGACTAGCCGTTTCCTGGTAGAGGGCCGTTTCCTGGTAGAGGGAAGTTTTCTTTATTTCTGTAGTTGCATGCGACGGTTCTTTTTCGTCGAAATGATGCGGAGCTATTTGATATTTGTTGACGATGTTTCTCAGGTTTTCTATGCATCTGTAATTAACTTTGATGGCATTTCCGTTAGATTTTGTGCAATTTGTTGGGAATGCTTATCGATGAGATCGAGGAATTTTTGTCTTACATTGGTTTTAACATTATATAATGGCGGGTTGAACCAATATATTTCGGGATCGCTTTGTCTTTTGGCTTGCTGTAGGTACGTCTCATAGATGGCTCATCGTGAAGGTATGCGATGCAGTAGTTGAAAAGGTTCTGCCAACTGAAAAGTAGCATAGTCGGATCGGAGCTTGGAAATTCTTCGTAATACCTATATGGGCAGCTGCCTGATAATAATAGATGGCGGGTGGTTGAAGTGGCTATTGTGTAGATGGTGTCGTCGTTCTAAAAGGCTGGAATTTTCCATCGTGTAGGTTGATGTGATCTTTAGCTTGAATTCCTCAAACATCTTTAGCAAATGTTTTCTCGCTCTTTCCGCTAATCTGCCTGTGACATTCTTCAAAAGGATTAGTACATCTTCCTTGCCGAATTTCCGTGTTATGTTGTCTAAAATCTACAAACCAATGAGTTTGCACACTTGTGTTCCGTCACTAATTCCCATGGTCACATCTTTTCGTGTGTATTTTATGATGATAATCTCTTCCGCGGTTATGATTGTATGATGGCTGGTCCATGAGATAGCTCTGTTAAGAAGTTCGTCGGATATCGATGGGTAAAAGTAGACGATGTAGAAGGAAATTGGCGTTGAACCATTCAGTAACTGTCGCCGAGTTTCTCGATTGATTCAAACGGGAGCTGGAACGGCGGGGTATATTCAGTCTAGGATGACTTTGCTTATATCTTGTCCAATTCCAATTTTGCCGTCTTAACTCAAAGCGATTCCGCCTTGTCAGTTCGCCTAGTGGAACTTTACGATGGTTGGGATTATCATGCTGCACCCTCACCCATGCAGCAACGTTAGCTTGATCTTCTTATTTATTTATGTTTAGCTGCAAGACGGAAGAAACAAAAAACAATGGATTGTGATGAGGCTTTGCCATTAAAAATCGTTATTGACATGGCGTTTGACAAGTTCATGGACGAAAGTGTAAGGAGATCGGATGGTAGATTTAGGGCGTATTTAGATGGCGGCGAGTGTCAGCTGAGTTATTTGGCGTCTGCAGGCTTCCAGCGGTTGGTATTAGTGAGCAACAGAACTGGAGATATCACTCCCAGTCGTTGGCCGGGGAAAAATTAGCAGAAGTGATTTTCTAAATCAATTTCATTCTCTAACCCTAACCCTAATTCTAAACGGTAACCCTAACCAACCTTAATCCTAAACCAACCCTAACGGAAGTGGATTTGGGGGGCTATAGGGTTGGGGAGATTACCCTCCACATGTGATTAGGTTTAGGATGAAACTGTTGTTAGGTTTAGGCCAACCTCGTACCCAGGGTCTTCTCAGTGCCCGGGATGGGAGGGGAGTGGAACGAGGGGAGAGAAGACCCTGGTAAAGGCTGGTCACGTGACTCCAAGGATATTGGATTATTTTGTAACCTGGCTTATTCTCGCTTATATCATCCGGGGGGCCGGATCGCTGTGAAAACATACCACAAACTTGAAAGTACAGTATCAGTATATAGATAATTTAAAAATATAACCACACCAGCAATTTGAAATCCCTATAAATGCTTTCAGCACTTTTAATATTTAAAATAATAGTCACATAGTCAGACTGTAAATTCGAACTGTGCCAGCGTTGATCATCGTTTATCTTTAATATGACACTATGACAGCAACAAATGTCCAGTAAATCAACGTATTTTTCGAAGTAATCCACCATCTTTCAACTTCTGTCTGCAGTCCATACTGTCTTTCCAATAAATTGTAATATTTTTAAATTATCCTTATACTGTACTTCCAATTATAAAAGTTTGTGGTATGTTTTCACAGCGATCCGGCCTCCCGGATGATATAAGCGAAAATAAGCCAGGTTACAAAATAATCCAATATCCTTGGAGTCACGTGATCAGCCTTTACCAGGGTCTTCTCTTCCCTCGCTCCACTCCCCTCCCATCCCGCGCGCTCCCTCCAAAGACCCTGGGTACGAGGTTGGGTTTAGGCATAGTTAATAGAGGGGAATGGTTAGGAAAGCCGGCGAACTTCAAAGCGTCTATAATGAGCTGTGATTTTATGTTGAAATGGTCCTGACCGTGCACAAACCTTTTGTTTTTTGCTTATTAACATTTAAATAACATGACGGTTGAGCGATTCAACCCAAATGCTGCTATTGGATGATTGCTTCATTATACAGAAAATACAATGTGTTCAGCAAGTGTGAAAGTGCACACATTTGCATAAACGTGAACAATAACCTAGAACAAAGACTTAGACCGAGTTTCCAAACCATCTCTTCTATATTAACTATGGTTTAGGATTAGCGTTAGGATTAGCGGTTAGGATTAGTTAGGGTTAGGGTTAGGATTGACGGTTAGGATTATAGGGTTAGTATTAATGTTAGGATAAGGTAAATTGTTTGCTACTCAAGCTTTTAACGCAAACTCAGAAAATGTTTCTGAACCCCAGACGGGCATCGAACCCGCAACCTTCATGATCTGCGCGGTTAGACGCTCTAACCATTGAGCTACAGAACGAAGGCTACGTTGTGTACTAGTTGAACGAAGGCTACGTTGTGTACCGGTTCGTAGGTGCGACATACGTATAGCCTGCGAAGCAGGCGTTTAGGGGTTGGGGAGTGGCTCGGGACTGGGGCGAGGGCAGATGGAACGCCTGCACGAAAGACCCATGTTTTTGGATTTCTACGTCCACCAGAAGACGCTAAATTCTGATTGGCTAACTCATTAGTGTTAAGGGGTTTCCTGTCTGGAAATAAACATTTAAAAATGGCGACTTTAGAAAAACCAGTGTTGGTAGATGATTTTCTTTCGAAAGCTTTAACCGATCTTCAGTCGTAGCTTTAAATTGAAACATGAACACAAAGTTGCAACGTGCGAGCTGCTGGGAAAAGATGCGCGTGATTATCAGTCGGCAGGGGAAGCAGCTATTATTGTGATTTCTACCTTGTCCTTGTCTTCAGGTGTTTCAACAGTGCTCTCTGGGCCTTCGGAGAGTTTCTTCGACGTTTCAGAATGAAGAGACTTACAGCTAGACGTATATAAGTGATGGTTTCTACATTGTCGTGCCTATGAAATTTCTTGACCAAATCCCATTCTGGAGTTACGGTGTTCGGTAGTCAGATGTCGCTTCATTCTATCAGGGCTATTAATGTTATCGGTTGGTGGAACATTGCTGTCTCCTTCTTTCGCATGTGTTAATACTGATTTAATAAAGTTATAATGTTCAAATAATTTCTTATTTTTTCTGCCGCAAGACCTACAAACCCGCTCGGAGAAAGTTTTACTGCGTAGTAATGCAAAGCCCATTGATTCACAAGCCTCAGCCAGAATCAACTCTGTGCTTCCATGTCTACACGATTGCTTGAATAAATTTTCAAAATAAATCTTGTTTCCACCATATGCTGTCAAGCTTTTTACGGAGTTTCAGACATTGATATTTCACGATTCTGGCCGAAGTGAAATGTTATAATCATCGAGGAAAGCCCGCTAGTCGCTGATTGGTGGTTTTTGACAGTTCTTTATGTGGGCGCAAATCCAAAAACGTGGGTCTTTCGTGCAGGCGTTCCCTCCCCTCCCCACTTCGCCTTTCCGCTTTCCACACACACACACACACCCCCCCCCCCCCCCCACCCTAACGCTGCCACGCAGGCTAACATACGCACTGCTAATTCAGCAGTCTCGATATGTCTATATATCTTATCAGAATATATTGAATGTGACTTGCAGCTTGGTTATTTCAATATAGCAAACAATTTACCATATTAAAATAACCAAGCTGCAAGTCACATTCAATATATGTTAGGATAAGGGTTAGTTTTTTTACATTATGTCATGTTTAGCTTCAGCAGATGATCGGGAGTTACGTCTCCAGTTTTACTATCATATACGAAGTTCTGTTTGACGCACTTACGAGGCATATATGATGTTTGACGCATATATGAGATGCTGTTTGATGTCCGACGCCATATATGCATCCACAAATTAAATTGTTGGGGTAAATTTGATACCGTTTGAAGGTCAACAATACCTTTTGAAGTTATTCTATTTTTCGTTAGAATTCGAAAAGTTCAATTGAAAACCGAAGAAATAATTGAAATTGGTTACTCGGTTCTGCTTTTATGATCTGTTAAAGATCGAGTTTTCAGTCCTTTTGCTAAACTTAGTCGAACAACGACCGCGTCGGAAGAAAGCCTGGTACTACCGGTATGTGATGTCATAATGATGTCATATGGTGAGAAAATACTGTATATTTTGGTTTTATTTTAGTGAAGTTTGGAATACTGTTTACTCTTGGGTGAGTGATGAGTGACAAACCAAATATCAAGCACTGGAATATTATTTTTCTCAATAAACCTACTACTGGTATGACACTATGACGTCGTACCGGTAATAGTGCCATTCTTCTCAAAACGCGGTCGTGCAACAACAGATCCGAAGAAATACTCGTCAATAAATCCTGCGCTATATCATGAAATTCATTTTTTTCTTCACTTTTACAAAGTTAGATGATATCTCTTTCGGAGGAAAATAGAACCTCAAAAGGTATAGTTGACCTTTAACTCTTTCCTGTCTGGCCCAGATGAGAAAAACGCCACTCACACGCCATGTTTGACTTGATTTCATAAACAAACTCTGCGATTGGTGACATTTTGAATTTTCATGATGCAATGCGGGCGTGCAAGATGGGCTTTTCTAGAAAAATGAAAGTTTTCAACCTGATTTATGATAATTAATGCTAATTTATATAAATATGATGTGTCTTGTTCGGGAAATTTAAAAGCACTATTAAAAGCCAGTTTATTGGGCTTTCAGAAAATGTATAGCTTTCGCAACAGTTATTGTTATTTCCAGAGATATCAATAGAACAAAGAGGTCGTTCAATTTTGGATGTTTCTCGGCGCGACAGGAAAGAGTTAAACAGTCATTTCAACAATGTTGGAACACATTTATGTTATATCAATTAATTCAATACATAACTATCAATTACGCTACACATTCATATGATGTTTGTTTCAACATCTCTTCAACAACTCCTCTGTTTTCGAAAATGCTGGGTTATCTACTTAAAGGCATGACCCATAACGTTGCGAGCAATGGCCCTTCGTGGCTGTACAACAACATCAGCAAAACATTCATATTCAAGAATACATGTAGTTTTCATAACATGTCAATATATATTTACTAATGTAGTGAACGTGGGAGATGGACGATTGTCAAACTCAAATCCTCAGAAAATATTTCGTGAGTCCCGAGTCTCACTGACAATCAGAGGTTTACCAGTTTTATACTTGAGACTCTTGATCCCTGAGGATTTTAGCTTGACAATCGTTGTAGATGTAGTTGCCATAACTTGAAATCATTGCACATGTAGTTGTCATAACTTGTCCATGCACATACTTGTCAATGTACATGTAGTTGTCATGCACATGTAATTGTCATAACTTGTCAATGTACATGTAGTTGTGCTAACTTATCAATGTATATGTAGTTGTCATAACTTGTCAATGTACATGTAGTTGTCATAACTTATCAATGTACATGTAGTTTCCATAACTTGTCAATGTACATGTAGTTATAACTTGTCAATGCACATGTAATTGTCATAACTTGTATTGAGTTCATGTAGTTGTCATAATTTGTCAATGTACATGTAGTTGTCACAACTTGTCATGTACATGCAGTTGTCATAACTCTCAATGTAAGTTGTGATAACTTGTCAATGTACATGTAGTTGTCACAACTTGTCATGTACATGCAGTTATCATAACTTGTCAATGTACATGTAGTTGCCATAACTTGTCAATGTACATGTAGTTGTCATAACTTGCCAATGTACATGCAGTTGTCATAACTTGTCAATGTACATGCAGTTGTCACAACTTGTCAATGTACATGCAGTTGTCATAACTTGCCAATGTACATGTAGTTATCATAACTTGTCAATGTACATGTAGTTTCCATAACTTGTAGTTGTCATAACTTGTCAATGTACATGTAGTTGTGATAACTTGTCAATGTACATGTAGTTGTGATAACTTGTCAATGTACATGTAGTTGTTATAACTTATCAATGTACATGTAGTTGTGATAATTTGTCAATGTACATGTAGTTGTGATAACTTGTCAATGTACATGTAGTTGTTATAACTTGTCAATGTACATCTAGTTTCCATAACTTGTAGTTATCATAACTTGTAGTTGTGATAACTTGTCAATGTACATGTAGTTGTGATAACTTGCCAATGTACATGTAGTTATCATAACTTGTCAATGTACATGTAGTTTCCATAACTTGTAGTTGTGATAACTTGTCAATGTACATGTAGTTGTGATAACTTGTCAATGTACATGTAGTTGTGATAACTTGTCAATGTACATGTAGTTGTGATAACTTGTCAATGTACATGTAGTTGTTATAACTTATCAATGTACATGTAGTTGTGATAATTTGTCAATGTACATGTAGTCATGTAGTTTTTATAACTTGTACATGTAGTTGTGATAATTTGTCAATGTGCATGTAGTTGTTATAACTTGTCAATGTACATGTAGTTTCCATAACTTGTAGTTATCATAACTTGTAGTTGTGATAACTTGTCAATGTACATGTAGTTGTGATAACTTGTCAATGTACATGTAGTTGTGATAACTTGTCAATGTACATGTAGTTGTCTTAATTTGACAATGTAGATGTAGTTGTTATAACTTGTCAATGTACATGTAGTTTCCATAACTTGTCAATGTACATGTAGTTGTCTTAATTTGACAATGTAGATGTAGTTGTTATAAGTTGTCAATGTACATGTAGTTTCCATAACTTGTAGTTATCATAACTTGTAGTTGTCATAACTTGTCAACGTACATGTAGTTGTGATAACTTGTCAATGTACATGTAGTTGTCTTAATTTGACAATGTAGATGTAGTTGTCATAACTTGCCAATGTAGATGTAGTTGTCATAACTTGCCAATGTAGATGTAGTTGTCACAACTTGTCATGTACATGTAGTTGTCATAACTTGTCAATGTACATGTATATAGTTGTCACAACTTGTCAATGTACATGTAGTTGTCACAACTTGTCATGTACATGTAGTTGCCATAACTTGTCAATGTACATGTAGTTGTGATAACTTGTCAATGTACATGTAGTTGTGATAACTTGTCAATGTACATGTAGTTGTGATAACTTGTCAATGTACATGTAGTTGCCATAACTTGTCAATGTACATGTAGTTGTCATAACTTGTCAATGTACATGTAGTTGTCATAACTTGTCAATGTACATGTAGTTGCCATAACTTGTCAATGTACATGTATATAGTTATCATAACTTATCAATGTACATGTTGTTGTCATAACTTGTCAATGTACATGTAGTTATCATAACTTATCAATGTACATGTAGTTGTCATAACTTGTCAATGTACATGTAGTTGTCATAACTTGTCAATGTACATGTAGTTGTCATAACTTGTCAATGTACATGTAGTTGTCATAACTTGTCAATGTACATGTATATAGTTATCATAACTTATCAATGTACATGTAGTTGTCACAACTTGTCATGTACATGTAGTTGTCATAACTTGTCAATGTACATGTAGTTGTCATAACTTGTCAATGTACATGTATATAGTTATCATAACTTGTCAATGTACATGTAGTTGCCATAAATTGTCAATGTACATGTAGTTGTCATAACTTGTCAATGTACATGTAGTTGCCATAACTTGCCAATGTAGATGTAGTTGTCATAACTTGCCAATGTAGATGTAGTTGTCATAACTTGCCAATGTAGATGTAGTTGTCATAACTTGTCAATGTACATGCAGTTATCATAACTTGTCAATGTACATGTAGTTGCCATAACTTGTCATCTACATGTAGTTGTCATAACTCTCAATGTACATAGTTGTAATAACTTGTCAATGTACATGCAGTTATCATAACTTGTCAATGTACATGTGGTTGCCATAACTTGTCAATGTACATGTAGTTGTCATAACTTGTCAATGTACATGTAGTTGCCATAACTTGTCAATGTACATGTAGTTGCCATAACTTGTCAATGTACATGTAGTTGCCATAACTTGTCAATGTACATGTAGTTGCCATAACTTGTCAATGTACATGTAGTTGTAATAACTTGTCAATGTACATGTAGTTGTAATAACTTGTCAATGTACATGTAGTTGCCATAACTTGTCAATGTACATGTAGTTGTAATAACTTGTCAATGTACATGTAGTTGTCATAACTTGTCAATGTACATGTAGTTGCCATAACTTGTCAATGTACATTAGTTGTAAAAACTGGTTCGCAATGTACATGTATATAGTTGTCACAACTTGTCAATGTACATGTAGTTGTCATAACTCTCAGTGTACATAGTTGTAATAATCTTTCATGCACATGTAGTTGTGATAACTTGTCAATGCAGATATTAGTTGTCATAACTTGTCAATGCACATGTAGTCAATGCACATGTAGTCAATGCACATGTAGACCAATCCTTGGTCGGACTTCCACTCCGGGTCTTAAAAATAATCGAGGAGAAAGTGCTGCCTTTGCAATAATATCAGCAAATGGTAAGACGTTCGGGTCTTCTCGGATAACGACCTTAAATCGCAGGCCCTCGGAACCCCTATCGATTGGGCTTCTAGCCTGTTGGGGTATTCCGTTCACCGAAGAGTGATCAATCTAATAAACTAAACTAAACTAGTTGAAATGTGGCTCAATAGTTAGAGTTTGTAATACCAATACCTTTTTCACGAATACCATCATGCATGACTTTCCGCAGTTGTATATGTTTTGAATTTATCGAGAATTCAAAAGAATATCTCTGACATCAATATGATCATGTTACGCCTCTCCTTATGGATCTCCATTGGCTGCCTATTGAGGAGCGAATACAATTTAAAATATTATTATTAACTTATAAATCCCTGAGTGATATGGCACCGATCTACTTGGAAGAAATGATTACACGTTATCAGCCAAAAAGGACGCTTCGTTCTTCTATATACCTTCTAAAGCAAGAATCGTTTAATCTTGTCTCTTATGGGAAAAGAGCATTCACTATATCTGCACCTCAACTATGGAACTTATTACCAATTAACATTAAGCAATCTGCAAGGATTGACATTTTTAAATCAAAAGTTAAAACACATCTTTTTAAATCTGTTTATAATCTTTTTAATTTTGTTTTATATTCTACTAGCTTTGTATATATAAGATATATTATTTTTCTATATTCTCATTTATCAAACTGTGTAAATTAACTAGATTATTAACTATAGACTTAGGCATAACATTTGTAAAGCGCTTAGAACAGTTCTGTATATTCGCTATATAAGTTTACTTATTATTATTATTATTATTATTATTATTATTATTTATTAAAAAAAATCTAAATAAAATCTAAATCAAGTGTTTTATTGATATTGTAGTCTATTAAGAAGCTTTTGAAACAAGTAAAATGGTGTTACGCCGCGAATAGAAAAGCCAGAAATCCGGTTCAGGTAAGTCTTTATTTGTTAATGTTAAGAAATTGGAGCTTGATGTTTATGTACAGGTATCTAATGTGTTGGTAGGCCATATAGTCCATCAGCTGAGAGCTGAAAATTTGGGTTAATGGCTCACTCAAGGGAAACAAACGAAACAGTTTCCATGTTAATTTTTGGCTATTCAGCATCACAAAAAGGTATGATAGCAAGGATAGAACGGTAGCTTTCACCCAGGGAATCGAATTTCAAATACACCCATTTTGCCTCCTAATGGCCGCCATCTTGGATTTCGGGAAATGCCTTAAAATTGCTAGCATTTCGTAAATGCAAAGAAATAATGTTTTAACACAAATTCGGAATAGATTTGAACTAAGAGATGATCACAGATGGTGTCACGCGTCAAATCATACTATAGTGTCGCCACAAATGACGTCACAATTGCCTAAAATAAGTTATAAAATAATTCTGTTAAAAATGACATTTGAGTATTTTGAACAGTTTTAATACTGGTTGTGATCCTCCCAGAGGAAGCTCTGGAGATGTAAATCAACCACACTCCTCAGTACTTCCAGAGCAATGTATATTTTGCTACAAGACGAAATACAAACCAAACACAAAGACAAGAGAAAAGCTTCATAGCGTGCAGGAATTTCGTGCTGACGAGACGGTAAGGAAATATCTTTACACGTCCAACAAAAGACTGGTATAAGTGCTGTAGCTCGAGAAGTGATTGTAATCTGTGCAAAAGATTTGATTTCTAGTGAAGCAAAGTATCAGGCTTCCTGTTATAAATTAAGGTTTTGTACGAATATATTATACTTATCAGTATAATAGGGTACTGGTATACCCCAATGCATTAGCAATAGACAAAGTCGTTGAGCGGAACAGAGAACTTGAGTCGCTAAGGGTCCTCTGAGTGACAATAAAGAAAATGTGATCAAAGTAGCATGCTTACTGAATAGTGAAATAAATTAAAGATCTTAACACCCAGATGTCATGGCCGGCTAAGGAGGAGGATCTGAAACCAAATTAAAACTAGCGATTACATTCCGCATCTACTTGATGTCTTTTTGACCGTGCTCATTTCTGGAAAATAATTAGATAGCGACAAGTGTAGTACAGAGAGAACAATGAGGCTGAGCGAATCTTTTGCACAAGATATTGTTTTCTCTGTTACAAATGGTGCTGTAAAACTCCGAAGAGCGTTTTGTTCCCTTCTGTAAAAACGCTTTGCGATAACAGAGATTGTGAAACTTATTAATAAGTATGGACATGGCATAAATTATGACCTGGTAGAAGAGATCGAGACCGAATTGCGCTGGAGGTTATAAATGAGTAACGAGATAATCGCGTCATCATCCTGGCCAATGTTACTCAGTAATGGTCGATCAGTTCTTCTGTCGCTCTTATGGTGGCAGATAATAATGACAACTTGCAATGCACACTCAGTGGATCCGGAACATCACATCGCGTGAACTTGCGTGAACTCAATCCTCGCCACGGAAAGGAATCAGGAGCAGAGCGAAGACGAATCAGAAAACGAAGAATACGCCCCGCTATCAAAGAGGAAATGCAAACGATCTTTACCATCGACTGTTGTGACCAGAGAGATCCCTGATTACTATGGAGGAAAGCGGGCGGAGTCAGGAGAATTGCCGCACGTCCAAAACCTCGGTGTAAGCTCTTATTATAGCGATAAAGCTCTTGTTATAATGATAAATATTTAGAATGCGCTATATTATTGACTTGAGGTCAGGAAGCTTGAAACGCACCGATTGTTGTTAGTGCCTGGGTGGACTGGGTTTAACATTAAAATCCGGGACAATGTCGTTGTGGAAAGCGCAACTTACTTGGACACTCTAAGTTCCCCTGCCACCGACATGAAGACAGCGTACGAAGTGTTGTCCAGAGGATGTGAGATAAGAGATCGATTACAGTTAAATGATGTTGCTTGTCTCTTCGATCAGGCATTTTATGCCAAAACAACGGAAGTTTACTGGAAGCACAAGTGGCTTTTTAAAGGGTTAGTCATAATGATGGGAGGGTTCCATTTGTTGATGATGCTCTTAGGAGTTATCGGCAGCCAATTCGGTGATGCAGCGATGTCGTAGCCGAGGGTTCTGTAGAGGTATTGAGCGGCAAGCGGAAGGCCCTCTCAGCAGAATAGCAGATGGAGAGACATATCCCGATCACTGAGAAATACTCAGAGAATTCAACCAGAATGTGGCTGTCATGCAGAAGTTAAAGATTCCTCTGGAGCTACACTCCAGGTACACCAGCAGCAAGCGCGTCGAGGGGGTGTTAGATGTGGTGTAAATGCTGTCTTTCCGCTTCCGCATATCCCCTCTCCTCACGGGCACGGCTGGGAAGTGAACAGTACATCCAATCGCGTTGAATTTGTAAAATATATAAAACTCAAGAAGCCTCTGCGGAAAAGAGTGGCACTCTTCATGGCGACCGATATGAAAATGACACTGAAGATGCAGATGATTGATTATCAGGGTATATTCAGTGTTGTCCGTACAATTCTCAGTATTCTGAAAAACTTACGGACTTATTATCAATTAGGTAGTGATTACCTTTGCTGGGGTCTTTTTCAGGTCCAAAGTAAAGACATCCTTATTAACGTTACACAGATACAAAGAAAGTCATTTATACCGAAAATGTAGTGAAGTCGATAAGTACTGTAAGTCGCTTTTCCTTTCCTTCTTTCACAATTAGATGTTCCAAACTTAATCTGTTGACATTTTAGATCTCCTCCAGCTGCGATAGCAGTGAAGAAGGAAGCTACACAATACTCACGATAAAGAAGGCTTCTGCACCTGAATGTTGTGTTTACCATAAGTTATATCCATTTAAAAAAACGTTCTCGGCTTATCAATCCAAAACTCGGTCCCAAACATCGGATCAAGATGGCGGCCACTGTGTGACGTCATTTATGACGCCACCATAGCATGATTTGACGCGTGACACCACTTGCGATTACCTCTTAGTTTAAACCCATTCCGAATATGCGTTAAAACAATATTTAATTGCATTTACTAAGGGCTGGAAATTTTAAAAGCTCTTCCGGAAATCCAAGATGGCGGCCGCAAGGAGAGGTGTGTGAAAGCTACCGTTCTAACCTTGCTATCATCCCTTTTTGTGATGCTGAATAGTCAACGATTAACATAGAAACTGTTTCGTTTGTTCCCCTTGAGTGAGCCATACAACCGTCTCAGCTGATGGACTAATAAAGACACTGTTACAATAGTCAAGTTTAGATGAGATAAATCAGCGGTAGGTTGATTTATATATTCTGATACTACCAATGTTACGGATTGCTATAGCGATACATATTTGAAGGGATTATTCACATGCGTTGAAACAGTTTTCAAATTGGGTATCGATAATGATACCAAGATCATGGATTTCAAGATCAGTAGTAGTAATATTGTCAGAGGGTGATGTAGCATAATAGAGACGTGAAATGGAGAATCAATCATGTTAGAGACAAGCTTGTTGGGTTTGAATAATCAGCGGCGGTATAGGATTTAAGGTAACGTAGAGTTATATCAGCGAAGAAGATGTAATTTACACCATGTGTATGAATTACGTCATCCAAAGGAGAAAAATACAAGGAGAAGAGAACAGAACCTAGAACATTAGACGCTTGTAAGAGCCATAGCGGATAGGATAACTGTCTGAGATAACACCAGTTATCGTTACAGTTTGGCAGCTATCTGTGAGGTATGATTCAAACCTTCTTAAAGCTAAGCTATTATGACCGTATCTGATTTGTAGTCTGTTAAGTAAGAACACATGATCCAAAATATCATTAATAATAATAATAAAAAGATTTTTCTTAAACGATAAAAGATAAAAAGGTATAGTTCATGAATAAAATGGTTCATTTAGGAAATAAAAATGTTTTGAGTTTTCTCTTAAAATCAGCAATATTATAGTAGATTGTTTTAAAAAAATGGGCAAAGTATTCCAAAGTTTAGGAGCTGCTGCGGCAAACGATCTATCACCATAGTTTACTGTATTCGTCTTATATAGGTATGACTAAATTGTTAGCAGATTGTGAACGTAAGGAGCGGATAGGAACGTAGCGATATAAGAGTTCTGTAATATATATGGGTGCCATTCCGTTAAGAGCTTTAAATGTTATAAGTAAGATTTTAAATTTAATACGCTGTTCAATTGGGAGCCAATGAAGTTGCTTTAGGACAGGTGTTATGTGTTCAGGTTCATGTTGCAGTTTCCTGCGACTCAAGATGGTGGTGCGAGGTGCTCTCTGTGCTGTTTATAGTTATTTTGTTCTACGACTTTTGATTGATTAATACATTGGTTGATCAGAAAAAAATGATACAGTAGTTCAAGTAGATGGTGGCCCGACGCTACTATGAAGACCTCAATCTACTTTGGTCAAGAAATCATTATGAAATCTGTCAGATATGATCCACATGAACTGGTCTCACGAACACAGCGTCGCCGAACGAACGGGATTCTAATGAAACCTGTGGCGCTGGAGAAATACCTATGCAGCATGATTTAACTGTTATTGAATGACATTAACCTAAATCCTGGTCCTAATAGCCAGTCTAATGTTGATCATCCATCGCCAATTACTATCAAGGCCAAAGGTATGAAGTTCGCTCATTTAAATGTTGCAGCCTACTGGGAAAAATAGACGAAATTCGTCTGTTAATGATCAACAAGCCTTTTGATGCTTTGACCTTGTCGGAAACATGGCTTAATGAAAATGTCTCAGAAGGGGAAATAAGCTTGCCCGGTTATTCATGTATTAGAAGAGATCGAATCTCACGGCGTGGCGGAGGTTTGATAACCTACATTAAACATGGCCTGCCCTTTTCTGAACGTGAATATTTAAACAATAATATTGATGAAGTCCTTTGGGTGGAAACCAATCGAAACAAATGTAAACCACTTCTGGTCACTAACATTTATCGCCCTCCAGACCATCCACTGGATGATTTTCTACATAGGACTGAACAATCACTATCACAAGCTGATTGCAGGCGGTATGAAAAGATCATTCTCGGTGATTTTAATGTTAATTTTAACGCTATAAAAAATAACTGACCTACAAATAAAACGCAAGGTGACAAGATTTTTTGCCTTATTAGATATGCATCAGTTGATTTGGTCGCCTACTCGAATAACGAGCCATTCAAAAACGACAATCGACTTGATTTTTATTATTTATTTATTTATAGACAATATTTACACACGGTACAATTTCACCTAATAAATATAGATAAAAATAAAAAGGTGATCTTCCAACCGGCCGTGCTCACACAATTATAAAAATAAGAAATTAAAATATTTACAAAGGATGAAACAACTATACAACAATGAAGACAAAATTATGTATTACATTTATATGAACTCAACCCAACGGAAGTTTTAACATATGTTAATTTGTTTCACTTTTGATTTGAAGTTTGAAATATTATCTGATGTTTTTAGAGATGTAGGAAGATTATTCCAATTTTCCGCACCTCTGTAGCTAAATGAATTTTTCATATAGTTCGTTTTTGGCTTAGGTAATATCAAATTGGCTTTTGACTGCCTTGTGTTATGATCATGTACATCACGAGTATTTGTAAACATGTCACACAAGTAATCTGCAACCAATTTGTTTTTTACCTTGTACATTAAGATAGCAAGTGTTGCGCTCTTCTCTTTTCAAGATTCAAAAATCCTAACTTGTTTAAAATGTCGACTGATCGTGTTACATAACCCTCACGTGTGATAATGCGAAACGCTCTATTCTGTAATTTTTGGAGTTTATTTGATAATGTAATTCCAAGGCAGCCCCATACCTGCGCACAATAATCAAAGTATGGCTGAATTATAGAATGATATATAGTTATTAAAGTGGTAAAACCAACTGTATCTCGGAGTTGTCGAAGGATACTGAGACCCGAAGTGACCTTATTTGAAATATGATCAACCTGCGCAGTCCAGCTTAGAGACTCATCTATCATAATAAGCACAGAATTGTCGAATCGGATGTGTTGCACTTGGGAATAAGTGATCATTGCCTTGTGTATTGTATAATGAAGTCTGGCGTACGTAAATCTGAACCAAGAACAATTGAATATCGGTCATTTAAATATTACGATAAAAATGCCTTCACAAATGCTCTTTCTCGTGTTCCGTGGTCAATTATCGATGGCCTTGAAGACGTTGACGATGCTGTTCATTCGTCGACTAAACTATTTAATGGCACCTAACCCCAAAATGATAATGCTATGTTTGAAAGGGCACTTAAAATGATGAATAATGGCGCTAACAGTTCTTCGATATCTATTTTCGTTCTTGAGGTATTTAGTTATATGTGATATGTTAATGAGGCACAGGATGACGTCATAGCAGGCAAACAACGTTGCAATTCTAAAATTTGTGTATATCTTCAAAGTTATCCAACGAAATTTCTTGAGACTTTGTACGTGGATACATACCACCAAACTAAAGAACATGGTTCAAGTTATGTTGTCACCATAGTAACAGATTAGCTTCCAAACCTCTCCCTTCCCATACATAAATCTTCATTTTCTGTCGTCGCAAGCAACGTTTTCGATTTCAAACTTGGTTATTGCATTGGAAAAGTTATTGCAAAAGTTATTGAGAACTGCCAATCTCAACATGTTCTGCATTTGAGAGAAAACAAATTATTTTGTTTTAGAGACTAGGAGGTCTGGAAGCTAATCTGTTACTATGGTGACAACATAACTTGAACCATGTTCTTTAGTTTGGTGGTATGCATCCACATGCAAAGTTTCAAGTAATTTCGTTGGATAACTTTGAAGATATACACAAATTTTAGAATTGCCACAATGTTGTTTGCCTGCTTTGACGTCATCCTGTGCCTCATTAACATATCACATATTATAACTGAATACCTCAAGAATGAAAATAGATATTGAAGAACTGTTAAAGCCATTCTTCATCATTTTAAGTGCCCTTTCAAACATACAGTAGCATTATTATTTTTGGGGTTAGAGGCACTTTGAGACTCGTCGTGTGCAAGGTACTCGTACTCCTTGGATGACAAAACAAATATCCGACCTAATGAGAGAGCGTGATTTTCATCATAGAAAAGCGCAAGGCTCAAAGTCTGGTTTTCATTGGAATAAGTCTCGCAGATATAGAAATCTGGTGCGTAGTGAGATCAAGAAAGCTAAATCTGACTACTACATGAAGCTCATCGAGGAGAGTAAAGGAAACAGTTCTAAATTATGGAGTGCCATGAAACATTTTCTACCTAATAAAACTACGCCTGACCCAATTACCTCAATTGAATATGATGGCGTAATATATACTACACCTCAGGACATTGCCTCCTTACTCAATTCTTTCTTTGTGAGTATCGGAAAGAAATTATCTGGATTAATATAGTAGTATCTGAATTGGTTAAGTATAATACAACTTGTTGTTTTAGTTTTAATGAGATCTCACAAACATTTGTAAGAGACCACCTACAAAATCTAAAGGTTAACAAGGCCATTGGATTAGATAAAGTAAGTACACGGCTGCTAAGAGATGCTTCCGATGTCATAGTACCCTCTATTACCCACCTTTTTAACATTTCTTTAAAGAGATCCGTATTCCCTTCCATCTGGAAAAATGCAAAAGTTGCCGCCATCTTTAAATCTGGTAAACGGTCTGATCCATCAAACTATCGCCCGATTTCAGTCCTGCCCGTTTTGAGTAAAAGTTTGGAAAAAGCGGTCCATGTCCAATTATACTAGTACATGAAGGTAAATTCGATTTTATACGAAAGACAATTTGTGTTTAAACCAAAATCTTCTACAAGTGTGGCAGTAGGTCAGTTTACTGATTCAATACTAAAGAACATGGACATTGGCATATTAACAGGGGTGGTCTTTCTAGATTTGTCAAAAGCTTTTGACTGTGTGGACCATTCAATACTGCTAAAGAAACTTTCTCATTATAGTGTGTGTCATTCTGCAATGTCGTGGTTTCAATCCTATTTGGATAATCCTTTGCAAGGAACTCTCTATCAAAATCATTTGTCTGACTTGTCCAGATTACCTATGGGAGTACCACAAGGCTCCATCTTGGGACCGTTGCTATTTATTATTTATGTAAACGATCTCCCTAATTGCCTGGAAAGAGTAAATGTTACATACGCTGATGATACTGCCCTGTATTATTCTTCGCGATCTCCGGATGATCTAAAGGTTGTTATCAACAATGACTTGATGAATGTTACGAAGTGGCTAAAGTATAATCGTCTAACGTTAAATGTCAGTAAAACAAAATTGATGATCATTGGAAGTCCTCGAAAGCTAACTAATGTAGATCCTACTGGAATAAGCATATCAGGACAATTTTTAGAAAATTCTGAGACATTTGAGCATCTTGGAATCACCATAAACAGTTATCTTACATGGGATGACCATGTGAATTATATTAGCAGTAAATTATTGAAAAAACTAAGTCTGTTTAGAAGAATTAAGATGTATCTCCCCACTAGTGCTAGCAAACTATTTTTTAATTCACTTATGTTACTTCTTTTTGATTATTGTGATTGTGGAGACAGAGGTAATAACAATTTAATGCAGTCTCAACAATGGATCAGCCATACCACTCTTCCGCAACTGATGCCCTTAAAACACTCGATTGGAAGCCTTTAACTCATCGAAGATATTTACATCGATCTATTTTTATATATAATAGGTAACATCTGGCACCTCACTCGATCAAACTACATGTTGAAAGGATTTACGGTGAAGGAAAATTTCGAGTGTTGGAATACATACATTTTAAGACAAAACCGGGACCAGTTGCAAAAAATGCAACTTTCGCAACTGGTCCCGGTTTGGTCTTAAAATGTATGTATTCCAACACTCGAAATTTTCCTTCACCGTAAATCCTTTCAACATGCATTTTTATATATAAATGTATTAATGGTTTGATTGACTATGATTTTAACTTAATTTTCAACAAAACTATGCACTCTATAATACGAGAAATAAGGAGAACTTAAGAAAGCCCTCTTCAAAGCGCCGATGGGGTCAATGGACTGTGACCTATCTGTCTATCCGATCGATTAGGGAACTTCATATTTTTAAGAATGCTTTAATTGACAAGCAGAATTTTAATTCATGATCTGTTTTTATACACACTTGTTGTTTTTACATTTTATTCATCCTTGTACTGTACTAATTTTAACTCTTTGTTTTTTTGTTTGTTTTTTAATTTGTATAATGTTGGAGTAACGGCCAACGAGTTTAAATTAAGATACCGCAATCACACGAAGTCTTTCCTAAACGCGAGATATTCAAACGACACCGAACTATCAAAACACATTTGGAAATTGAAGACGGAAAACAGAGACTTCGATATCAAATGGTCTATAATTAAGCGAGTAGCGGCATATAAAGCACGATCAAAACGATGCAATTTATGCCTAGAAGAAAAAATGCTATTGATGAAAGCAAAGAAGAAACACTTTAAATAAACGATCCGAACTCTTTACGAAGTGCCGGCATGTAACGAAACACCAACTCAATTATAACATCACCAATGTAAGTTGTCAGTTGCCCGAAGATCGCATATGGCGTGAAACTCAGAGTAGCAACAGCATTCGACGTCAATTATACATATATATTATTACTATAGAAGTTACTGTCGCAAGGGAAGTGCTGCCTCGAAATCCAAGGCAGTCGTGATATTGTGCAAAATTGCAAAAATAAGTGGTAGGCTTATTGAAGTCAAAGTATGGTTTAGGTAATATCTACATATATATGGAGCTCACAACAAGCTTGCTCGCAATCTGGGGTATGTTAGACATCTACATGTATCTGGGGTAAGACATTCATTATGCACAGCCAGGGCCCCCTGCACATGCTTCATCTGCCCATGGCACATTTGCAGATGCCCCAACCTTGTTGACCCCCTTGCGTTGTAACTGTTCTCAACATTTATTCACAATATAGTAGTTCATGAACATGTGTAATATTAAACAGATGTAAGTTGAACAGTTGCATAAAAATGCAGTTTAACATAAAGATAAAATAGTTGTGTAACATAGTTCTCTGTACAAGGCTTGCATAAAAATGCAGTTCAATATGAACACAAAAAGTTGACATTATAACAGTTGACAAACTAAGTTCATCAGAATTTGTATCTTGCATAAAATATAGTTCAATATGAACGCCAAAAGTTGACATTATAACAGTAGATAAACTAAGTTAATCAGAATTTGTTTCTTGTATAAAAATGCAATTATATTCTGTTGCCACAGCTGTGTATGAGGGACACGGATGTGCACTCTTCTGCATGCTCAATATCGTAAGAAACAATGAACTCACACCAATATACACCTAAAGTAGAAGGAAAACTGTATTCACAAACAAAACAATTTGATATCATGAGTCGACAAGTGATACCGTGATGGCTAAAAATCGCAGATACATCGCTGCAGTCACTGGGCCATATTTCCGTTTGGTGAGCGTTTAATAAGAAAAATTAAGTACACATATTAAACTATCTTAGCAAAGTGAAAAGGTGGTAAACTGCCAGGAATTTAGTGACGAAATACTGACGTTTCGAGCGGAGCCCTTCATCAGAGTAAGACGAGATGAAATAAAATAAATAGGGCTTATATATATATATGCCAAAAGGGTGTCACAAGTAGAAAGTAGCCAATCAAATGCACGGGAGATAAACAAACTAATAATTAATGAGATGCGAAAAGTTAAATCATTTGCTATTTTTACAGTCGATCAGAGGGGGAGGGAGAAATGACAGGTCCAATATTAAGGGGATTGCGGGGCGATAGTAAAGCAGTAAGAAACAAAAACTTGAAAAGGAATGAAAGTGCATAAGCTAATAATAAAAACGTTCCAAGCAAACTAAAATAACAAAAAGCTTGTAGGAAATTAAATAAAAGAAAAACGTTCGTTAAGAGCAAGAGGATGTGTGGTGCCAAGTTTCTCTTGCCGTTTGCGGTTATCGTTACCACCTGAGATGGGAAGGATGGCACAGAGTTTCATGTCTGAAACCAAATGGTTAGAGCTGTTGAAATGGCGGGCTACAGGTTTGTCAACATCATTGTTCCTCACGGAACGAAGATGTTCAGCAAACCTGTCTGAAAGGCGTCGCCCAGTTTCACCGATGTAGATTTTAGGGCATTTATCGCAATAAATGCAATAAATGACGTTGGTGGACGTGCATGAAAAAGTATGACGGATTGTGTGGTTGAATTTGGGGGCAGTAATAACTGTAGTGGGATTGAGAAAAGGGAATGTGTTGCAGCGGGAACGGCCGCAAGAAAATGTTCCCGCTGGTGCCGAGGTATTTTGTTTAAGGGCATGACTATGTACTAAGGAGTCACGAATGTTTTTATTACGCGCGAAAAGATACCAAAGGGTTATCGGTGTAAATGGCTGACGTCTCTGGATCATTTTTTTAAATGTGAAAATTCCGATTAATAATATTTTATCTTTAAAATTGATGAAGGGCTCTGATGAAGGACTCCGCTCGAAACGTCAGTATTTCGTCACTAAATTATTGGCAGTTTACCACCTTTTCACTTTGCTATGTATTCAAAATACTGGCGAAAGGTAGGAATATTAAACGGCGAAAGGTAGGAATATTAATAATACACGTGATAAACTTCTACGTCACAAAACATCATAAAACTGAACATCTCGACAGACAGAGGGCAATTTACACAAATCGAGATTTCGTTGACTATACATAGTTCCGCGAAGAAGTATGGGTACGAGACACAGCAAGTCAAGATTAGTGTGCTATTACATATATTATTATTATTAACTAAACTATTATTATTAATCCTAAACCATGTCCAGGTCGTATAAACACAGCTATAGTCTGCACGTTATATAAGCTAATTATCATGCATAGTAATTATAATTTGAATAAAATAAACGTACTGTTCATGCAAATTCAAAGTTTGTACTAACTCTTACTATTCTGCAATATTATAAAGTACAACATTTAAATGGTATATATTTTGAACTGCCTTATTGGATATATTTTGAACTGTATGTATGGATAGAATTCCAACTTCATCAAACGATGTGTCAAAATTATATTTTTTTGAAAATTCTAAACATTAACAACATGAAATAAGTTCATATTTTCACCACAAATTGTAGTTGTTTCTCTCTTATGGTATATATAGCATATATCTCTCTGTTAGGAATTTCGAAATTTTTGAAAGTTCCTGTCATCTCAAAATTTTTTATTGTCTTATTTGGAAGATCTTTTAAAATGATAAAGTAACTTATTTTGAATATTTTCACTTAGCTTTCTTTCTGAGATATATCAGTTTGTTTGATATGCAAATATCTGGAATTTCGTCACACGTGCATAATGAGTTATCAGAGAATGTTATATATCTTTGCGTTCATGAAATAAAAACACTAAAGTGTGAATAACACGTGTGTGCGTTTCTCCCACAACACCAAACTTCTTGATTTTAAAGGATTTTGTTCGAGATTGAAAGAGATATACACATTTCTCCAATAAGTCATTATACATGTGTGACGAAATTCCAGACATTTGCATATCAAACAAACTGATATACTGTACATGTATATAAAAAAGAAAGCAAAGAAACGAAAATCTTCAAAAGAAGTTACTTTATCATTTTAAAAGTTCTTCCAAACAAGACAATAAAACATTTTGAGGTTATGGGCACTTTAAAGATTTCTGACGAGTAAGTGTTATTCTGTGTACTATGTAGGTAGTGAATAGAATACAAATCTCTTGAAGGTTCCTCTTACAAATTGCTGCTATTTCGGCAGAAATGGTGTGTAGGAAATGCAAAAATAGCTAGCTATATGACAGCAAGGATGCCCGGTATAATGCTTCTCATGACCGAAAACTATGTGCATAATTATTCAATTACCCCAACTTATTAAAATTCCCGATTAGCACCTTTCAAGATAAGCCTTTTCTATTTCAGCTTTATTTAACAAGCTTTGGTGGACAGCATAAAACTATCATGGAAGAAGTTTATCATGAATACCAGAGCTGGGATGTGAGTACAGAAAAAGCTCTGACAAGAGCCTGTATACTGAAGTATTCCATCTAGGATTTTAGGCAGGGAGGGTTTATCGCGTGAGGTCTATCATAGAATTGGAATAGTTTTTGGGTAAGGGAAGTTTAGTCCTAGAGTGGGTTGTTCAAAGCCTGGATAGCTTATCGAATAGATAAACCCTATCCAGTTATTTAAGAAATATTAAATCCTCTCTAATATTAATTAATTATTATTAAAGCCCTCTGTATACAAGAAGTTGTGTATCGCTTCGCTACTTTGGGAAGTGCGCTCGAGAGGCCTTGCTCCACATTATGGTTAGATGCGATGTCTGCCTGTTGGTGTTAAGTGAAAGCGGCGAATTTAATATGTATATTGAAAATCACTGACTGTTCTGACCGTGTCTCATTAGCTCAAAGGTCAGAGCGCCGAAACGTTGATTCGGAGACCAGGGTTCGATTCCCGGTTGGGGCAATCACTTTTTCCATATATGTATTTGACAATATTAAATACTCTCATATATCAATTAATTATTATTAAAGCCCTCTGTATACAAGAAGTTGTGTATCGCTTCGCTACTTTGGGAAGTGCGCTCGAGAAGCCTTTCTCCACATTATGGTTAGATGCGAAGTCTGCCTGTTGGTGTTAAGTGAAAGCGGCGAATTTAATATGTATATTGAAAATCACTGACTGTTCTGACCATGTCTCATTAGCTCAAAGGTCAGATCGCCGAAACGTTGATTCGGAGACCAGGGTTCGATTCCCGGTTGGGGCAGTCACTTTTTCCATATATGTATTTGACAATATTAAATCCTCTCATATATCAATTAAATATTATACAAATATCCTGTAAATAGCCGCTTGTTTTCATAAGCGTGCGCGTAGGGTCTGGCCCTACGATAAAATGTAACAAGAATGCAAGGATTAAAATACCATGCATAATACATATTAAAATAAAATTAGAGTTTCTAATATTGAAGCTGCCGATCTGTTTGAAATATATAAATCTAAATCATTCGTAGTATTGACTTTAAAAAGGCAAACATGAGTGAAAAAGTGCGGAAAGTCAATATTTATCTGTAGTTCATAAAGAATCTGCAAGTTACAGGTCGCACGTGCTAGCAGAAGCAGCCTCACAATTATAAATTATATTAAAATCCATTAGTGCTCACACAAGAGCTGGTGGAATTGTAGTATAATTCATTATTCGTCTTACATTGCCCGTATTATTGATAAAATTCTTCTTTGTATTTGTTAGATTCATATCAAAACAGAACCGTACTTAGAGTTGTTTGAGAAATCTGATATTGTTTACCTATCGTCCGACTCTGATAACGTTTTAGAAGGTAATGTAAAGTTTTGTGTTTATATTAATAACATGAAGCAGGTGATATCAATAATTAACTAGAAGGCGCTCAGAAACTGCATACCTCCGCCAGCGGGTTATTTATTGAAGACATTTTATAGGGTAAATTTAGCACATATTTAAGGTTGGTCCTGGTGCATGACCATGATGACCACATTTTTTCATATATAATAAAATATTGTTGTTGTCCAATGTACGATCTACACGTCTATAAATTAACTTCTTTTATCTAGAGTGAATAAAATGCTTCGTTGCACTCATTTCTACTCAAATATTATGCAAAATTATATGTTGTTCCTTAACTCTTTCCTGACCAGCCCAGTCAAAACGGGTCTTAGAAGACCCGCAAAGTCGTCAATCGAAAAATACGGCACACGGTAACGCAAGATTAAAAAATTCGAAATTCGACAAGCGCCAGGAACATGAGATCCACGCAGACGCCAAGTTTGATTTGATTTCATAAACAACTCTGCGATTGGTGGCATTTTGAGTTTTCAAGATGCTACGCGGTCGTGCAAGATGGCCTTTTCTAGAAAAATGTAAATTTTTCAACGTGATTTATGATAATTAATGCTAATGTATATTAACATAATGTGTTTTGTTCGGGAAATTTAAAAGCACAAGTAAAAGCCGGTTTATTGGGCTTCCAGAAAATGTATAGCTTTCGCAACAGTAATGGTTATTTCAAGAGATATCAATAGAACAACGTGGTTCAATTTTTGATGTTTTCAGCCTGTCGGGAAAGAGTTAAGACATGACTGCACTTTTGTATAAACATGGAACTGACAAGTCCATTGTTTTTTGTCAATTCAGGTTGTTTGCAAATATTAAATATTTGAATAATATAAGGGATAATGAGAGCAATCAAGCATTTTCATTCAGTTCTTCTCCGCTGCGAAGCTTACAGACAGATTTTTATCAATATTTCATTCAATATTTCATATCAATATTTCATTCAAACAGACAGACAGACAGACATAAGTAAAAATATAACCTCCTGGCGGAGGTACACTAATCTTGACTTGGGTTCTGTTTCTCGTGCCAAGACCTCTTCACGGAACTATGTATAGTCGATCGACGTTAAAATCACGCTAGATTTTCAACGATGTATGTCCACAGATTTATGACGTTTTATGACGTAACTCGTAGATATTCGTTTAATCGCCGGATGCGGAAACTATCCGAATCAAATGTTCGGAACTATGTTCTACTTTATGCTGAACTTAGTAGCTGTATCATACCACGTTTATAATCTCAAAATTGAATGTGACCACTTCAACGCCATACATCTAATTCGAACAACATTTACTCGAAAGAGCAAGCCTCGCGAAGTTATAAATTTTCCATTTAAGCGACACTTCGACGTTCCATTCAATCGAACTTCACGTTTGTAATATTTGCTGAATTGAACGAGTTATCTGGCGGTCGTGCGGTCATATTTCAAATCGAACAAACGAACGGGAATACACTTAATAATACCATGGTTGTCTCAATTTCTTTTGTCTTTTCAGGTTGAATTAATAACTAAATTACCTCATTTGGATTAATTTATACAATCTACAGGTCGTATTAGAACTAATACAACCTTGAATGACGTCATGAGAGGTAGTACCTGGCATGCAAAGACATGAAATTTCGACAACCATGGTATTACAAAGTAATATCATGGTAGTGAGGTGTATTAGCTGTTAAACCGCCCGCTTGATTCGGGTCATTAATTAAAATTCCTTCGGGCCTGCGGCCCTCAGGAATTTTACTTAATGACCCTCATCGAGCGGGCGGTTTAACAGCTAATACACCTCACTACCATGATATTACTTATAATAACATACGGAAATCATACGGGAAATCACCGTTGTCTAAAACGTTAAGGTTATGTCTCCTTGAATTAAGACGCTCGTGTTCCACTCGCGATAACAATCTAAACCACAACATTTACTCGAAACGAGCAAGCCTCGCGAAGTTATAAACTTATCTGGTGGTGGAGCGATCATATTTCAAATCAAACGAACGAACGGGAATACCCTTCTAATATACCCGCAGCATTTCACTTCTGATAAGAACTCCTAGTAATAGGATTAATAAATAACAGGAAGCAGGGAATAACAAAGCTCGCAGCATAAAGTGGCCAATCATCACCCAAGTTAAAGCCTACTGCAACGGATCGAAACGATGTAACCTATGCCTCAGCGAAAAGCTCCACATCATAAAGGCTAATCATTAAACTGTTGAGTAAAAGAAACAAAATGATATCTGAATGCCGACACGAAAACAAATTTTACATCAAGAACTATACAAGAACGTAGTCACATGAGAACAATAAACTAAGAAGGCTACCTAGCAGAAAGACAGGCTATATTTTAATATTTTTACATTTTAATACTTTAACATTTTAATATTTTAATATATTTTAATTTTTATTCAAACCTATGGATATTTTAACTGATCCTTTGTCTTGTTTTTACGTAATTTATATAACTTCTTATATAAATGGATTTTTAACACACCCTCTGTACTCTTAAAACCTTCATTATGATTTTGTTCAGCAGGCTATTACCCGAGACAGCTCGCGCATTACGCAACATATCTTGTAAACCGGTTTAACCAGTTCTTTGCGAGCCGGAAAACTACTAAGACGGGTTTTTGTTGTTTTTAAGTACCTTTGAGAACCAAGACGTCAAGTTCTCGTATAGTTTCGCTAATCGTGTACGTTAATTTGTAAGACAATAATAACGGTTTTCTGACTCTTATTTTAATCGTGGTATCGTTATCGACTTCAACGGAACATTTTGGCGATCCTGCCAGGACGTTTTGGCAAGGTATTATCGTAGGTTAAAGGTTTTGGACACCTGGATTATGGCCATGGACAACGCTGTGTCTCATCGAGGAGAATTCACCACTCTCAAAGACCACAAGGAGAACTTCCAAAATGCACCGAAATGTAGACTGATAAACCCGGCGAAAAGTATTTTAGGACGTGTGAGCAAACATATACTAGAAAGAATAAACGCATCCACCAATTCAAAGATAAAACAAAAGTCCACCAGTGGAAGAATACAACAAGCGTTATCGAGTGGTTTAACAGTTTAGAAGATAAGAAATTTAGCAGCTTCGCACAGTTCGACATAGTAGATTTCTATCCATCAATAACGGAGGAACTTTTAACGAAAGCAATCAACTACGCAAAAGATTTCGTGGCAATCAGCAAAAGCGAATTAGAAATAATAATGCACGCAAGAAAGTCACTGCTCTTCGATCAAGGACCGCATGGTGAGAAAGGACGGTGACGGTCCTTTTGACGTCACCATGGGCAGTTTTTAATTTCGATGGAACCGTGCTCCATGCAGTGTGCGAGCTAGTGGGTCATCAAAAGCATTAAAAGCCCGCTCTTCCAAAAATTTGTAGACATGTAAGCATCAAAAGACAAATTTTCAATAAATAATAGTACGTTTCAGGACACAGCCCCTTCTTCAGATTCAGATTATTACGTAGTATTATTTATTAAAAATTTGTCTTTTGATGCTTTGAAGAAGCATCAAAAGGAAGGCCTTGAAGTTGCATTTTTCGCAACTGGTCCCGGTTTGGTCTTAAAATGTATATATTCCAACACTCGAAATTTTCCTTCATATATATATAAGCTATTTGCTGCGCTTTGATATTTATTTTACAAATCAGATACCCGCCTGCTATACTTCAATTACCTTAGTCGTGCTTTGAATATTTTTTGTACTCGCTTTGTTTTTCCATCAGATATCGATATGTCAAAAATCTACATAATTGGAGGTCTAGTGGATCATAACCATCATAAGGTAAAATGGTTTCGTTGCTTTTTGCTTGTTCCGTAGTTTTTTCAGCGTAACTAGCTTCACGTCGTGATATTTTCGGATGTATTGATTCCAAGATCAATAAGAGCTACCTGATCTGCAAAAAATCCTCGAAATTGGACCTATATTTACAGTTGGCTAAATTATCGTACGTTGTCTCGGCGAGGGCGGACGATAAGCTAGAATAATAACATATGAAAAGAAAATAATTTTGACTGTATAAGTCAGGATCGGAAAGATTGATATGGACAGATTCCATCACTTTTAATTGAAAGGACGAGCGGCATTTTGAAAGAATTTAGAAAAATATTTATGAATTAATAATAATAATTAACAACATGGCCTGGGAGGGCTAATGGCCGTTGACATACGACGTATCATTGGGTATGGTGTCAGCGCTATATATTATAGGCGTAGGTTGAATGTTATAGTTATCCTGGTGTACGGTCCTTTTTTGTTACCTTTTTTGTTAGTTAAATTTGGCGTTTAAATTTAAATTGACAAAGGGCGAGAACCGCCTTTTCTGTGGGATGAAGCCGCCATTCCTGCCGACACTCGACAGATTATAAACGAAGCACCAGTTCAACTATATATTTAAAAACGAAAAGTACATATGTTTTGTCGGGTTATACGGTGAATGAAGATTTGTGTTCAAAAAGTTCATAAAATAAAGTGTTCAAAAGATATCGTCGTCGGAAGATCTGAAGTTCGTAAATTTTACATGGCGTCAAAACGTAAATCCGTTTTCCCTTTTTAAAGCTGTTAGTAATCAGTTACAAAGATATTTGTGCAAATATTGTTAGAGTTAGTAGTTCAAAAGTCATCGGAATATATAATATATTTATCGGAGTTCGTGAATCCAATCCTAGCGTCGTTTTCGCTTTTTTAAAGCTGTTCAGCAATCAGTTACAAAAATATTTTTGTATAAGGTATGAGAGACAAATAAGAACAGTGGAGAGACAAATAAGAACAGTGGAGAGACAAATAAGAACAATGGAGAGGGAAGTAAGAACAGTGGATATGCAAATAAGAACAATGGAGAGACAAATAAGAACAGTGGAGAGACAAATAAGAACAGTGGAGAGACAAATAAGAACAGCGGAGAGACAAATAAGAACAGACGAATAAGAACAGTGGAGAGACAAATAAGAACAGTGGAGAGACAAGTAAGAACAGTGGAGAGACAAATAAGAACAGTGGAGATGCAAATAAGAACAGTGGAGAGACAAATAAGAACAGTGGAGAGACAAATAACAGTGGAGAGACAAATAAGAACAGTGGAGAGACAAATAAGAACAGTGGAGAGACAAATAAGAACAGTGGAGAGACAAATAAGAACTGGATATTCAAATAAGAACAACGGAGAGACGAATAAGAACAGTGGAGAGACAAATAAGAACGGTGGAGAGACAAATAAGAACAGTGGAGAGACAAATAAGAACAGTGGAGAGACAAATAAGAACAGTGGAGAGACAAATAACAGTGGAGATGCAAATAAGAACAGTGGAGAGACAAATAAGAACAGTGGAGAGACAAATAAGAACAACGGAGAGACAAATAAGAACAGTGGAGAGACAAATAAGAACAGTGGAGAGACAAATAAGAACAGTGGAGAGACAAATAAGAACAGTGGAGAGACAAATAAGAACAGTGGAGAGACAAATAAGAACAGTGGAGAGACAAATAAGAACAACGGAGAGACAAATAAGAACAGTGGAGAGACAAATAAGAACAGTGGAGAGACAAATAAGAACAGTGGAGAGACAAATAAGAACAGTGGAGAGACAAATAAGAACAGTGGAGAGACAAATAAGAACAGTGGAGAGACAAATAACAGTGGAGATGCAAATAAGAACAGTGGAGAGACAAATAAGAACAGTGGAGAGACAAATAAGAACAACGGAGAGACAAATAAGAACAGTGGAGAGACAAATAAGAACAGTGGAGAGACAAATAAGAACAGTGGAGAGACAAATAAGAACAGTGGAGAGACAAATAAGAACAGTGGAGAGACAAATAAGAACAACGGAGAGACAAATAAGAACAGTGGAGAGACAAATAAGAACAGTGGAGAGACAAATAAGAACAGTGGAGAGACAAATAAGAACAGTGGAGAGACAAATAAGAACAGTGGAGAGACAAATAAGAACAGTGGAGAGACAAATAAGAACAGCGGAGAGACAAATAAGAACAGTGGAGAGACAAATAAGAACAGTGGAGAGACAAATAAGAACAGTGGAGAGACAAATAAGAACAGTGGAGAGACAAATAAGAACAGTGGAGAGACAAATAAGAACAGTGGAGAGACAAATAAGAACAGTGGAGAGACAAATAAGAACAGTGGAGAGACAAATAAGAACAGTGGAGAGACAAATAAGAACAGTGGAGAGACAAATAAGAACAACGGAGAGGCAAATAAGAACAGTGGAGAGGCAAATAAGAACAGTGGAGAGACAAATAAGAACAGTGGATATGCAAATAAGAACAGTGGAGAGGGAAGTAAGAACAGTGGATATGTAAATAAGAACAGTGGAGAGACAAATAAGAACAATGGAGAGGGAAGTAAGAACAGTGGAGATGCAAATAAGAACAGCGGAGATGCAAATAAGAACAATGGAGAGGGAAGTGAGAACAGTGGAGAGGGAAGTAAGAACAGTGGAGAGACAAATAAGAACAATGGAGAGGGAAGTAAGAACAGTGGAGATGCAAATAAGAACAATGGAGAGACAAATAAGAACAATGGAGAGACAAATAAGAACAATGGAGAGACAAATAAGAACAGTGGAGAGACAAATAAGAACAATGGAGAGGGAAGTAAGAACAGTGGATATGTAAATAAGAACAATGGAGAGACAAATAAGAACAATGGAGAGACAAATAAGAACAATGGAGAGACAAATAAGAACAGTGGAGAGACAAATAAGAACAGTGGAGACAAATAAGAACAGTGGAGATGTAAATAAGAACAGTGGAGATGCAAATAAGAACCGTGGAGATGCAAATAAGAACAACGGAGATGCAAATAAGAACAGTGGAGAGGGAAGTAAGAACAGTGGATATGTGAATAAGAACAGTGGAGAGACAAATAAGAACAGTGGAGAGAAAAATAAGAACAGTGGAGAGATAAATAAGAACAGTGGAGAGACAAATAAGAACAGTGGAGAGACAAATAAGAACAGTGGATATGCAAATAAGAACAGTGGAGAGACAAATAAGAACAGTGGAGAGACAAATAAGAACAGTGGAGAGACAAATAAGAACAGTGGAGAGACAAATAAGAACAGTGGAGAGACAAATAAGAACAGTGGAGAGACAAATAAGAACAGTGGAGAGACAAATAAGAACAGTGGAGAGACAAATAAGAACAACGGAGAGGCAAATAAGAACAGTGGAGAGACAAATAAGAACAGTGGAGGTGCAAATTAGAACAGTGGAGAGACAAATAAGAACAGTGGATATGCAAATAAGAACAGTGGAGAGACAAATAAGAACAATGGAGATGCAAATAAGAACAGTGGAGATGCAAATAAGAACAGTGGAGAGGGAAGTAAGAACAGTGGAGATGCAAATAAGAACAGTGGAGAGGGAAGTAAGAACAGTGGAGATGCAAGTAAGAACAGTGGAGAGACAAATAAGAACAGTGGAGAGACAAATACGAACAACGGAGATGCAAATAAGAACAAGAACAGTAGAGATGCAAATAAGAACAGTGGAGAGGCAAATAAGAACAGTGGAGAGGGAAGTAAGAACAGTGGAGAGACAAATAAGAACAGTGGAGAGACAAATACGAACAGTGGATATGCAAATAAGAACAGTGGAGAGACAAATAAGAACAGTGGCGATGCAAATAAGAACAGTGGAGAGACAAATAAGAACAGTGGAGAGACAAATAAGAACAGTGGAGAGACAAATAAGAACAGTGGAGAGACAAATAAGAACAGTGGAGAGACAAATAAGAACAGTGGAGAGACAAATAAGAACAGTGGAGAGACAAATAAGAACAACGGAGAGGCAAATAAGAACAGTGGAGAGACAAATAAGAACAGTGGAGGTGCAAATTAGAACAGTGGAGAGACAAATAAGAACAGTGGATATGCAAATAAGAACAGTGGAGAGACAAATAAGAACAATGGAGATGCAAATAAGAACAGTGGAGATGCAAATAAGAACAGTGGAGAGGGAAGTAAGAACAGTGGAGATGCAAATAAGAACAGTGGAGAGGGAAGTAAGAACAGTGGAGATGCAAGTAAGAACAGTGGAGAGACAAATAAGAACAGTGGAGAGACAAATACGAACAACGGAGATGCAAATAAGAACAAGAACAGTGGAGATGCAAATAAGAACAGTGGAGAGGCAAATAAGAACAGTGGAGAGGGAAGTAAGAACAGTGGAGAGACAAATAAGAACAGTGGAGAGACAAATACGAACAGTGGATATGCAAATAAGAACAGTGGAGAGACAAATAAGAACAGTGGCGATGCAAATAAGAACAGTGGAGAGACAAATAAGAACAGTGGAGAGACAAATAAGAACAGTGGAGAGACAAATAAGAACAGTGGAGAGACAAATAAGAACAGTGGAGAGACAAATAAGAACAGTGGAGAGACAAATAAGAACAGTGGAGAGACAAATAAGAACAGTGGAGAGACAAATAAGAACAGTGGAGAGACAAATAAGAACAACGGAGAGGCAAATAAGAACAGTGGAGAGACAAATAAGAACAGTGGAGGTGCAAATTAGAACAGTGGAGAGACAAATAAGAACAGTGGATATGCAAATAAGAACAGTGGAGAGACAAATAAGAACAATGGAGATGCAAATAAGAACAGTGGAGATGCAAATAAGAACAGTGGAGAGGGAAGTAAGAACAGTGGAGATGCAAATAAGAACAGTGGAGAGGGAAGTAAGAACAGTGGAGATGCAAGTAAGAACAGTGGAGAGACAAATAAGAACAGTGGAGAGACAAATACGAACAACGGAGATGCAAATAAGAACAAGAACAGTGGAGATGCAAATAAGAACAGTGGAGAGGCAAATAAGAACAGTGGAGAGGGAAGTAAGAACAGTGGAGAGACAAATAAGAACAGTGGAGAGACAAATACGAACAGTGGATATGCAAATAAGAACAGTGGAGAGACAAATAAGAACAGTGGCGATGCAAATAAGAACAACGGAGATGCAAATAAGAACAACGGAGATGCAAATAAGAACAGTGGAGAGACAAATAAGAACAGTGATATCCAAATAAGAACAATGGAGATGCAAATAAGAACAGTGGAGAGACAAATAAGAACAACGGAGAGGGAAGTAAGAACAGTGGAGAGACAAATAAGAACAACGGAGAGGCAAATAACAACAGTGGAGAGACAAATAAGAACAGTGGAGATGCAAATTAGAACAGTGGAGATGCAAATAAGAACAGTGGAGAGGGAAGTAAGAACAGTGGGTAGGCAAATAAGAACAGTGGAGATGCAAATAAGAACAGTGGAGAGGGAAGTAAGAACAGTGCAGATGCAAATAAGAACAGTGGAGAGGGAAGTAAGAACAGTGGAGATGCAAATAAGAACAGTGGAGAGGGAAGTAAGATCAGTGGAGATGCAAATAAGAACAGTGGAGAGGGAAGTAAGAACAGTGGAGATGTAAATAAGAACAGTGGAGAGACAAATAAGAACAGTGGAGTGAAATAAGAACAGTGGAGAGACAAATAAGAACAACGAAGAGGCAAATAAGAACAGTGGAGAGACAAATAAGAACAGTGGAGATGCAAATTAGAACAGTGGAGATGCAAATAAGAACAGTGCAGATGCAAATAAGAACAGCGCAGAGAGAAGTAAGAACAGTGGAGAGGCAAATAAGAACAGTGGAGATGCAAATAAGAACAGTGGAGATGCAAACAAGAACAGTGGATATGAAAATAAGAACAGTGGAGAGGGAAGTAAGAACAGTGGAGAGGCAAATAGGAACCATGGAGAGGCAAATAAGAACAGTGGAGATGCAAACAAGAACAGTGGAGATGCAAATAAGAACAGTGGAGAGGGAAGTAAGAACAGTGGAGAGGGAAGTAAGAACAGTGGAGAGGGAAGTAAGAACAGTGGAGATGCAAACAAGAACAGTGGAGATGCAAATAAGAACAATGGAGATGCAAATAAGAACAGTGGATATGCAAATAAGAACAATGGAGAGGGAAGTGAGAACAGTGGAGAGGGAAGTAAGAACAGTGGAGAGGGAAGTAAGAACAGTGGAGATGCAAATAAGAACAGTGGAGAGGGAAGTAAGAACAGTGGAGATGTAAATAAGAACAGTGGAGAGACAAATGAGAACAATGGAGAGGGAAGTAAGAACAGTGGAGATGAGTAATGTTTTCTTAAAATATGCCAACATGGCGGTCATATTTCGTGTCTGTGTATTAAAGTTCAACTACCGCTTCTCAAAGGCTTATATTAGCTTTTGATTTGTATTTCATTTAGTGTTTGCATTATTGTGTTCGTATTGTATTTAACATGTCAAAGAAGCAGATAGAGATTTTGGAGTCGCTTTTAGACGCCAAATTACAAAACATCAACTTAAAATTGAACGAAATCAACAAGAAAGTGGGTGAGTCTTTAGATTCACTCTCGTTCATGAGTAATCAAATGGATGATGCTTTAAAAAGATTACAGCAGCTAGAGAAAGCAAAGAAAGTGTCTGATACGGAGGTTTCAACGCTAAAGTCAAAGCTAAAAGAGTCCAATGATAAATTACAATCATGTGAAGTAGCTCTGAACGAACTTGAACAATACTCCCGAAGGGAGTGTGTGGAAATTCGTGGCATACCAGTGTCTGGTAAAGAGGACGCTGAAGCAATTGTACAACAGGTTGCCGAATGTATGGAAGTTGATCTCCGGCCTGATGATATTTCAATCTGTCATCGCTTACCGACGTCAAACAAGAATACGGCGAGAATACCAAACTTTCCAACTATAATTGTAAAATTTGTTAGACGAAGCAAGCGCGAGGAATTCTACAAGGCAAGAAAAAACCTTTGAGGAAAAACTGTTAAAGATCTTAATCTTAATTTCAGCACTGATGAGAGAATCTTTATCACTGAGAGCCTTACAAGGGCGAACAAAGAGCTTTTTAGTAAATGCTGGTCGGCGAAAAAGGACCTCAATTATAAGTACAGGTACCTTTGGACCAATAAAGGGAACATTTATCTACGCAAGGAGGATTCTAGCGATGTGACTCAAATCATCAGCGAAAGGGATATTTCCAAGTTGCACTAATTTTGAGGACAGATAAGTCATCTTTAAAATTGTAGTTTACATTATGTCATTTTCTAAATGTCTATGTCCAGCCCATTAGAAGAAGATATTCGTGATTTTACCTCTTTGCCTTATTTAAAATTAACATCTCCTTCTGTCAAGAGTGTACCATATACTAACTTTTCAAGTGCGGAGTCGTTTATTCCCTTAAATGATCAAAATTTTAATTATTATACATCTCATGAATTTCAAGTTAATGCAGAGATTAAGGAGTGTTTATCTCTCAATAATTGCGTATCATTTCTTCATTGTAATATAAGGAGCCTAGGAGCTAATGTTGACATTCTAATAATTTACTTACTGAATTATCTCACCCATTCTCTGTTATTGGACTATCTGAAACTAAGCTTAAGGTTAATCAAGCGAGCCTTTTAAACCATGATATATCTGGGAAAATATTTGTATCACAACCTAGCCTCTCAAATGCTGGAGGTGTTGGATTTTTTGTACAAGATAACCTTACTTTCAAGATAAGGGATGAGGTCTCGATTGCTAACAATGATTTTGAAACTCTTTGGATAGATCTTATTAACAAGTCACATAAAAATATTTTATGTGGAGTTATTTGTAGACATCCCAATAGCAATATTTCCTATTTCCTTTGTTATATAAACTCTGTAATAGAAAAAATTCATAGAGAAAGGAAATATTGTGTAATTAACGGGTGATTTCAACATTGATTTGCTTAAATATGAGGAGCACCCAGATACTGATGATTTTATTAATACTTTAGGTTCTTTTTTCTTTCATCCTCAAATTCTTCAACCTAAACGTATTACCGACCACTCTGCTACTTTAATAGACAACATTTTCTTAAACTCTATAGATCATAATTTAATCAGTGGTAATTTGATTTGTGACATGTCTGACCACCTTCCTAACTTTTTGCTTGTTTACAATTTTCCTATATCTGAGAAGAAAAGAAAGGTATATATTTAGCAATTATTGAACGAGGTTGAGCGTGATATGAAGAATTATCATGCCCGAAGTTTGCCGTTATCAACCGAAGCCGCAGGCTGAGGTTGATAACGGCAAACTGAGGGCATGATAATTCTTCATATCACGCGAAAACCGAGTTCAATAATTGTTTTATTATTTATTTAAAAAATGAAAAATATCTTGCGTGCTAGCCATATATGCGTGCGAAGTCATATTGACGCGTTAATAATTATCATATTGACTCGCTTGACCATATTTGGCAAGCTGTCGCCGCGTAAAGAGCCTGGACACGAGGTTGTTGAGTTGATATGACGATTTCACAGTTGGCTGTTAGCCAATCAGAAACCAGGAATTTTTTAAATAAATAATAATAGTGATTATTCTAGCCTCAATGAATTGGCTGTGCAAAATGAAGTTAGAATTATTGATTGGAAAGAAATTTTATCACATTGCCCGAATGAAATATTTGATACTTTCCATTCTGCTATTACCAATGTTATTGATAAGCACATTCCAGTTCGTACATTATCCAAAAAACAATTGAAAATTAGAGGTAAACCATGGATAACACAAGCTATTAGAGCCTCTATTAACAAGCTGCATAAAAAATTCCTAAAAAGAAAACTTAAGGAGGATCTTAAAAAATTACGATTACATAGAAATAAAATAAATAATCTTATTAAAGGGATATGGCAATATAAATAAACTTTGTCTCATTTGAAAGAACTCGTAAAATGTTATAAGAAGACCTTTTACAATTTTTCTGTATCTTTCTTGGTTTTTGAAATATTTCAGATAATTATGACAAAAGACAGTCTACAATCCGCCATCTTGTTGTAATATTTGACCATTAACTAGGAAATTGGTGACGTCACAAGCAGGGTAAACCTGATGATGAAACTACTCCATAAGTGACCGAATTTCCGCGGAAGGCTTTTTAAAATGTTGTGAGCCAATTGAAAATGGAAATAATGCAACATAATCGAGTTTCTGGCTCATAATGTCGTAAGGTTGGCAAGATAATAAAATTACATCCGCACGAGAGCTCACAGGTCAGGGTGTCTCGCTCCGCGCGCGGACCTAATTTATTAATTCCTTTTTTCTCTCAACTCACTTCGGGACCGCAGTAATTGGCGATTGCTGTTGCGGCCACCCTGCCACATGTACTATACTTATAATACAACCTTAGCAAATAACTTTATTTGATAGATTATTTGATAGAATCTTAATCACTACACATTCCAATATTTGTGGCGAAACAAAATAAATAAAATAAAAATTTCACTTTACCCTACTTATGACGCTACATGCATATCGAAAATAATTCCAAGATGGCGGACAGCACGCTGTCTTTCGTCAAATTATTTCGAAAACCAAAAAAGATAAGGGAACATTGTAAAAGGTCTTGTTATACCATTTCACGAGTTCTTTCAAATGAGACAAAGTAAATTTATATTGCCATACCCCTTTAAGTTAAGTAAAAGAAATTATTATAATAACTATTTTACAGTAAATAAGAATAATAGCAAAATGACTTGGAAAGGTATAAAGCAGATTATCTCTTCTAAATCACAGGAAGTGCTCCCGCCAGCTAGACTACAAAAGGATGGCATAGAGATAACCGACACAACAAAAAATTGCCAATGAATTTAATAATTTCTTTGTTAATATTGGGAAAAATTTGGCAGATCATATCTGTCCAACTGAGACCAGTCCAATGGATTTTTTTCCAACTAGATTGTCCAGGAGTTTTTACCTCTTTCCAACTTCATGCACAGAAATCGAGGAGGAAATTTCTAAGCTAAATTCAAATAAGGCTACAGGACCTTTTAGTATTCCATCTAAAATAATGCCATGATTTCTAAACCACTGGAAATTCTCTACAATCAATCATTTTCAGCTGGAATTGTACCAGATCATCATAAATTGGCTAGAGTGCTTCCTGTGTACAAGAAGGGTTCACATGTAGTTTGTGATAATAACCGCCGATTTCACTTCTAAGTATTTTTAATAGAATCTTGGAAAAACTTATGTACAAGAGACTTATTAAATATATTAATAAGAACAACATTTTGTACAATAAACAGTTTGGATTTAGATCATGTCACTCCACTGAGCATGCAATATTATGTATCATTGATAAAATTCAAAAGGCTATTGAGGATGGATACTTTTCCTGTGGCATTTTCTTGGATTTAAGTAAAGCATTTGATACTGTGAATCATACAATTCTTTTAAGAAAATTAGATAATTATGGTATCCGTGGGGTTGCCAATGACTGGTTTACTTCTTATTTAAAAGACCGTAAGCAATTTGTTTGGGTTGATCAGACATGTTCAAACCACCTCATTAATCCTTGTGGAGTTCCACAAGGATCGGTTATTGGACTACTGTTATATCTATTATATATAAATGATTTTTATCAATGTTCCAAATTGTTTGATTTTCATCTATTTGCTGACGATTCAAACCTTTTTTATGCTAACAAGAGTTTAAAGGATCTTGAATATTTAATTAATGAAGAACTTAAGGTAGTAAATCGGTGGCTTTGTGCTAATAAACTTTCACTAAACATTGACAAATCACATTTGTGATATTTCACCCAACTCAGAAAAAGATACCATTTTCCTTACAGCTTAATATCTCCAATAATCCTCTTAAAGAGGAAACATTTATTCAGTATCTTGGCGTAATGTTAGATGGTAACCTTAAATGGAAAGCTCATGTTAATTACTTAATGAAAAAAAATTAAAAGAAATGTTGGTTTGCTTTCAAAAGTAAGATATTTTGTTGATCTAAAAACTCTTGTTAACTTATACTATGCATTGATTTATCATTACCTCACATATTCCTTAATTGTATGTGGTCATACCTATGAATCGATTATTAATCCTCTCTTTTTACAACAAAAACGTAATCTACGCATCATTACTTTTTCT
Organism: Chrysogorgia sp. JL179-B06; assembly: GCA_035772405.1. Taxonomy (NCBI): domain Eukaryota; kingdom Metazoa; phylum Cnidaria; class Anthozoa; order Scleralcyonacea; family Chrysogorgiidae; genus Chrysogorgia; species Chrysogorgia sp. JL179-B06. The sequence goes on from JAYKKM010000320.1 coordinate 364,931, forward strand.
TGTTATACCGAATATATAGTAGTCCATTATTTAAATCCCTGAAATTGATGAAACTTAATGATTTAGCGAAACTTACTACTGCAAATTTTATGTTCAAGTTTCATAACTCTTTGCTGCCTTCAACTTTCGATAATTTTTTCCTGCGTGTGAACCAAGTACATGATCATAACACAAGATTATCTTCGAGGTTATCATACAGTCTTTCAAAACCACGAACAAATTATGGAAAATATTAGGTTTCAAGGTCCAAAAATTTGGAATTCTTTTGATATTATGCTCAAGACATCATCCCTATAACTGTATTAAAAAAAAGTTTAAAAAATTATAAATTGATAGTTATTAAAATATAATAGATATTCATCTAGTAATACTATTATAACTTAGTCCAAGGCAGTTCTTATTGGATGGAACTGGCTTGGCAGAGATAGATACTGTAGCTTCTCTGTCACGTGTTGTTTCGTATTGTGTCCGACCATTTTTGGCTATTGATTTACAATTTTAATTAAGTTATACATTTGGTATCCTAGCTTTGATAAGCCCATATGGTTTCTCTAGGTATACCGTGTCCATATTTGCTATCAATCATACCATTATTATTATGTATTACCAATAACCTACCTTTTGTAATTTGCTTTTTTGGTCAAAATAAAATTTGTATTGTATTGTATTGTATTGTATTGTATTGTATTGTATTGTATTGTATTGTATTGTATTGTATTGTATTGTATTGTATTGTAAGCAGTGGAGAACAATGTTGAGGAAAATAAGAACAGTGGAGTTGTAAGTGAAACAGTGGAGTTGCAAATAAGAACAGTGTATCAAGAGGTAAATAAGAACAGCGGAGATGGAAATTAAGAACAATGAGTAGGCAAATAAGAATAGTGGAGATGCAAATAAGAACAGTGCATCAAGAGGTAAATAAGAACAGCGGAGATGGAAATTAAGAACAATGAGTAGGCAAATAAGAATAGTGGAGATGCAAATAAGAACAGTGCATCAAGAGGTAAATAAGAACAGCGGAGATGGAAATTAAGAACAATGAGTAGGCAAATAAGAATAGTAGAGATGGAAATTAAGAACAGTGCATCAAGAGGTAAATAAGAACAGCGGAGATGGAAATTAAGAACAATGAGTAGGCAAATAAGAATAGTGGAGATGCAAATAAGAACAGTGGAGATGCAAATAAGAACAGTGGAGATGCAAATTAAGAACAATGAGTAGGCAAATAAGAACAGTGGAGATGCAAATAAGAACAGTGGAGATGCAAATAAGAACAATGAGTAGGCAAATAAGAATAGTGGAGATGCAAATAAGAACAGCGCATCAGAGGTAAATAAGAACAGTGGAGATGGAAATTAAGAACAATGAGTAGGCAAATAAGAATAGTGGAGATGCAAATAAGAACAGCGGAGACGGAAATTAAGAACAGTGGAGATGCAAATAAGAACAGTGGAGATGCAAATAAGAACAGCGGAGACGGAAATTAAGAACAATGAGTAGGCAAATAAGAATAGTGGAGATGCAAATAAGAACAGTGCATCAAGAGGTAAATAAGAACAGCGGAGACGGAAATTAAGAACAATGAGTAGGCAAATAAGAATAGTGGAGATGCAAATAAGAACAGTGGAGATGCAAATAAGAACAGTGGAGATGCAAATAAGAACAGTGCATCAAGAGGTAAATAAGAACAGCGGGGATGGAAATTAAGAACAATGAGTAGGCAAATAAGAATAGTGGAGATGCAAATAAGAACAGTGGAGATGCAAATAAGAACAGTGGAGATGCAAATAAGAACAATGAGTAGGCAAATAAGAATAGTGGAGATGCAAATAAGAACAGTGCATCAAGAGGTAAATAAGAACAGTGGAGATGGAAATTAAGAACAATGAGTAGGCAAATAAGAATAGTGGAGATGCAAATAAGAACAGTGGAGATGCAAATAAGAACAGTGCATCAAGAGGTAAATAAGAACAGCGGGGATGGAAATTAAGAACAATGAGTAGGCAAATAAGAATAGTGGAGATGCAAATAAGAACAGTGGAGATGCAAATAAGAACAGTGGAGATGCAAATAAGAACAATGAGTAGGCAAATAAGAACAGTGGAGATGCAAATAAGAACAATGGAGATGGAAATTAAGAACAATGAGTAGGCAAATAAGAATAGTGGAGATGCAAATAAGAACAGCGCATCAGAGGTAAATAAGAACAGTGGAGATGGAAATTAAGAACAATGAGTAGGCAAATAAGAATAGTGGAGATGCAAATAAGAACAGTGCATCAAGATGTAAATAAGAACAGCGGAGATGAAAATTAAGAACAATGAGTAGTCAAATCAGAATAGTGGAGATGCAAATAAGAACAGTGCATCAAGAGGTAAATAAGAACAGTGGAGATGGAAATTAAGAACAATGAGTAGGCAAATAAGAATAGTGGAGATGCAAATAAGAACAGTGCCATCAAGAGGTAAATAAGAACAGCGGAGATGGAAATTAAGAACAATGGGGAGGCAAATAAGAACAGTGGAGATGGAAATTAAGAACAATGGGGAGGCAAATAAGAACAGTGGAGATGCAAATAAGAACAGGGAAGATGATAATAAGTACAGTGGACAGACAAATAAGAACCGTGGAGATGCGAATAAGAATAGTGGCGATTTAATTGAATAATTTGGTATTCCACATTTCTATTGAACAAAACGCTATCAAAAAGATACTTTTCTAGTACAAATGTTTTGCCATAATTGCGCCAGGAAATTATTTCTAAGCCAGACTGTCACAATTGCGGAAGTTAAATCATCAGAATTTGAAAAATTTTATCGTAAATGTTTAAAATCGAAGATATGACAAATGCTTGAGTAGACCTTTGTTCCACCGGCAGGAGGGAATGCTTCTCCGGTTGCTAGTTCGTCGCTCCAATTTCGATCCGAGTTTTAAACCCAAAAGTCGAAAACTGCAAGAATTAGCAGTCTTTTTCAGAATCTTTTTCTTTTCTTCCTCGCTGTGACTAATTCCATTGTATTTGCTGTATTTGTAGGGATTGTGCCATAAACTCGCCGTAGAAAATGAAGTCAGTCATGCTCAACTGCCGATAAACGACTTTGTCAAGTTACAGTCAAGATGTGTACTTACCGTCAATCATGGTTAGTGTAGACCTTATTCAAAAATGGCAGCTGCTTTAATATTCTTTATATGCAGATAAATTAGCCCCTCACCTCGTTTTAATGTAAAATTTCTTTTGCATTTTCCACATGACAGCTAGGCAGGTTGTATTATGCACGTCAAAGAATATCAAATCAGCTGCCATTTTTATCAAGGTTGTGTTATTAACCGACGCCTCGATAATACTCGGTGTCATGTGAAAACGAGTCCAATAATTGTTTTATTATACTTTTAATGATGATTTGTATTAATTATTAATTCTCAATGTCCGGCAGCTGTGGCGTCATTTCCTTCAAATACTAGATAGAAGATAGATAGAATAACTTTATTTAACCACGCTGACCCCGTCAACCGAAGCTGATTTCCACAGGGGGCGTGTAAAAAATAGGAATATATACAATAGTTAATGTTATTTACAAAATATGAGGCACAGTTATAGTGTCCAACAAGCAACATAGTAATATTCAAAGTATTTACAAAATATGAGATATAGTGTCTAATAAGTAATACAATTTATGAATAAGTAACTATTCACAGTAATACAGTGTTTGTTTTTGTCACGATTGAAAAATGTGAGTAGTAATTTTCTTTTTAAAACAAGAAAGGGATTTATTCTCCCTGATTTCGTTTGGAATAGAGTTCCATAGGTGCAGCACCGTCATACATGAAACTGTTTTTCATATTGTTGGTACGTGCATGGTTGTGGTAAACAAAGACTACTTGAAATGTCTCGAAGTTGATAGTTTGTCATCTCACTGTGAATTATTGGACGGAGGTGTCCAAAAAATATTGGACGCTGATGACGTCACTACTTCAAAACGCGTAAAAATAACAAAATGGCTTGCAGTAGATTTGCCTCCGTTGATGAAACCAACAGTGACGATGAACACAACAGTGAATGCTCGGTCAATGTTGTCAGCCTTCGGCTCGGCAGGTAACATTGGCCTCGGTCTGGTTAATTCTTGTTATTATATAGCTACTACTGTAGTAGGATATGAGCTATCTCGCAATTTGATTGGCTCCTCTACTACTTGGCTATCACCTCATATCCTAACAGTAGAGAAAAAACAAGATGGCGGCATGTTTTTTTAGGTCCAAGAAGCTGAAATCGATGGGGTTTTATAAAGAAACCCCGAACTAACTAAGTGTTTGGCTATATAATAAAACAATTATACCATTCGCTCTCGTCGTATATGAATTAATAGCTATGAGCTCATATACGACTCGAGCTCATGGTATAAGTGTTAAATATCAAGCTCAGCCTCATCCATTATGTTATCTGATGAGGTCTGGATAATTCTTGATATCGTGTGTAAGCCGAATCCAACAATTGTTTTATTATACAATTATAAATGTAGAAGCCTTTAGGGAGTTTAGGAAATAAGCCACGCAAAGACAGTTATTTCACATACAAACGATTTTTGCTATTTTGTAGGTGGAAAAACATGAATTGTCTGTAGGTTTTTTAGCCAATCACAATCAACATTGTATGAGTATAGTATAATAATAACTGTTTAATGTGTATCATAGAACGAAATAACTAAGATGGCGAATGGATATTTGTTCGCAATTTCACAAACCGGACTGGAGGATAGCAAACAACGAACAAAATATCGTTTTACAATGCCAAGAAAGATTCAACAAGGAAATGAAACTGAAAATCACATAAAATCCTACAATTTCTCAATTAATATTAGTTGAACTAAAGTCTCATAAACGAGTAAAAAATAACGTTTTATAATGTCAAGACATTTAGTGAATTGTTTGCTATTGAAGCTTAAACGCAAACTCAGTAAAATGTTTCTGAGCCCCAGACCGGAATCGAACCCGCAATCTTCATGATCTCCGGTTAGATGTTCTAACTATTGAGTTACCAGCACTCAGATGGCAAAGAGTTTACTTTTAAGCTTGATTAGCAAACAATTCAGTAAATTGAAATAACCTGGCTGCAAGTCAAATCAAATCAAATTTTATTTGCCACCACTTTAACAATATTGTAAAGTATGAATATACATCAAATAGTGGCGAGAAAACCCCCAAAGAAACCATAAGGCTAATTAGAGATAGGCACAAAACAAAGTTTTTTATTTCTTTTATAAAATAACACCATTTTGAGCTCAGTAACCAATCAGATAGCGTGTACTCGCTCATTTACTTCCGGTTATTTTATAATATACTTTCTATAAGAAATATAGTACAAGATGGCGAAAATACAAACAATAATTGACTAATAAGTAACACAATTACAATCGCAATTATAGAAATCAATAATTTAATAATTGACTAATATTTATCTGATAGAAAAGATATACAGACATATCGAGACAGCAGATTTAGCAGTACATCGTACTAACTAGTACACAACGCAACCTTCGCTCTGCCATCTGAGTTCTGGTAGCTCAATGGTTAGAGCGTCAAAGCGGAGATCAGAAGGTTGCGGGTTCGATTCCCGTCTGGGGCTCACAAACATTTTTCTGAGTTTGCGTTTAAGCTTGATCAGCAAACAATTCACTAAATTTAAATAACCAATCTACAAGTCACTAATATTTAAATGTCAAGAAAGTTTCACTTGAAAAACAAAACTGGCAATAAAATTTACTTCTAAAATCCTGTTGACGCGTTTTCTCTGCACAAATTTCGTTCTTTTGCCCCCGCCATTTTTATTTCCGAGTGACTTTAATAAGCAATAACAGGTAAATTGAAAATAATCGAAGAAAAAGCGTGGAAGAAAAAGCAGTTTATCATCTGTTGAATTGAAAATAATCATTGTAAATACAGTTTAACAAAGCAAAAAAATGGTCATTGAGAAAAATGAACCCCCTTCTCTGCTCCCCCCTACCCCCTCAACGAGAGGTTACGGTATAAGGGTTACCTTCAGCAGAGTCTCTGCAGAGATCCCACCCGCACCGGTCCACCCGCACGGGAGCTCATACTTTTAAATATATACGCAAGCTATTTATACACCACAAAGACAATACTTTCTATGCATGTGGGTCAAAAAGTTCAAAATTCACCGTGTTTAGAAATGTAGGAAATAATTCACCAAATTGGCTTAAAATTTGATATGTGTGTTGTTTAGCCGACTTACAACGATGATGAAAAATTCAGGCGAAAATATAAAATTGATCGATGCGAAAAAATATCGGCCATTGTATATTAACTCTTTCCTTACCGGCCCAGTCAAAATGGGTCGTAGAAGACCCGCAAAGTCGTCAATCTAAAAACACGGCACACGGTAACGCAAGATTAAAAATTAAAATTCGACAAGCGCCAGGAACATGAGATCCACGCACACGCCAAGTTTGATTTGATTTCATAAAGAACTCTGCGATTGGTGGCATTTTGAGTTTTCAAGATGCTATGCGGGCGTGCAGGATGGCCTTTTCTAGAAAAATGTAAATTTTTCAACCTGATTTATGTTAATTAATGCTAATTTATATTAACATAATGTGTTTTGTTCGGAAAATTTAAAAGCACAAATAAAAGCCGGTTTATTGGGCTTTCAGAAAATGTATAGCTTTCGCAACAGTTATGGTTATTTCAAGAGATATCAATTGAACAAAGGGGTGGTTCAATTTTGGATGTTTTTCAGCCTGTCGGGAAAGAGTTAACGACCAACTAAGTTATCATCTGTCAATTTTCTGGATTTACCGGCGGACAATTCGACTATCAACCAATAAAATTCTAGATAAAGCATAAAATCATAATAATATTTCTTAACTCATCTTAACTCATCGTATCTCACGCTCCAAAATAAATGTTGATTTTTTACAACAAATATCCTTTTCAACTCACTTGGCTGTCCATGCGAAGATTACTCGATGCGTAAATTTCCGAAATGACACTGCTTTGCGCACGCTTTGGTGAAGCCATTCTCCCTTGTAGATAACCATGAATGCTCAGTCAAAAGCACCGATTTGGTCAATCATCATTTGGTCATAAAAATAAAAGCCGAGAGCAAAGCATTAAAAAATAACAGAATAATTGTAGCAATGTAAAACAATGAAAACGAAACATAATTCGAAAGGAACGTCTTGCAAACTCGAGAATCGAGTCGAATTACTGAAGACGATCAATTAAATTAAAAAGCGATCAAACTACATCAGATATTTTATACCTGACTACAAGCCGACAAATTTGCAGCGGTAACAGAGATGAACAAACGAGGCTAACAGACGTAGGAGGCGAGGGTCGAAGGAGGGGGGCTCGGAGAGGGCTATATCTCCCGCATTTTTTGGACGAGAAAGATTTTGGTGTTAAAGTTTCAGTGTCCTCTACTGTCTAGAAATTACTTGCAGTCTTTCCTACTTTTACGTCAATTGATATTTGGAAAACACAATACCGCAAATTTATTATATTTAGTAGTTTGCATTCGTCCGTCCGTCCGTCCGTCCGTCCGTCCGTCCGTCCGTCCGTCCGTCCGTCCGTCCGTCCGTCCGTCCGTTCGTTCGTTCGTTCGTTCGTTCGTTCGTTCGTTCGTTCGTTCGTTCTTCCCATCACTGACCTTCGTGCAGTCATTTCGTTCATGCATTTACTCCACTTTGGTAATATAGTTTGTGAAATATTTTCTTAGTTTTTGAAATTCTACTTAAATCTCTGGAGACGAAAGATTGGGAAGCCGCATTCTTTGACGTCATTCCAAAAAGAAAGGGGGTTACATTGCTAAACAAGGGACCTACGCAGAGCAATGTGAACTATGATGTGCATGATGAACAAAACGAGGTTGAAGGAAGAAAGAAGGAAGAATCTGAAGGAACATAATGATTTATATGTGTCGAAGGGACCTTCTTTAAACGCGTAAAATGAAAGCGCCTGATGTCATGCGCTCATATATTTATTTCATTGAAAGCACTGCAATTCGTTCTTAGGGACGAACCATTATTTTTCTGTAGGGGGGGATGAAATTTTTTTCAAGACAAACAATTTTTTTCAGTGCTTGTACCTCTGCAAACTTTTTTTTTTCAGCAGCCTTCGTTTGCAAACTATTTTTTTAACTACAAGAGATACATGTAAATTATTTCATCACTATTTTTAGAGCATATATCAGGTATCTTAGATATGTGGATGGTATATGTAGTCTTTATCAAGGTTTCCTGACCAGCACAGTACAAGATACAGACAGTGGCTTGCTACCACAGGGTCTTATCTGGGGCAGGTGGTGAATGGAGATAAGGAGTATACCATAGCGGGTGTTTACACGAGGCCGGCCTGAACTCGGATCGGCCTGAACTTGGACCGGCCTGAATTTTGCATTTCGGTTTTTGTTTACATGAGGCCAGACTTGAAACTATATAGGCTTGGTTTTGCTGTTACTCCAAATTTGTCTCAATTGCCTTACAGCTCGTGACTGCCGGAGAATCATTATTTTATATGGATTTGACACAGGGGCGGATCCAGACCGGTGCAACTGATGCACTTGCACCGGTCAGTCTCAGTCTTTAGTAGAAATCTTTAGGTCTTTAGTTTTAGTTTATTAGTTTATAGTACGGTGGTACGGTAACTGTCGGTAACATTTTTGACGTCGCTGCACGATAATTAAATTAAAAATTCTTGAATAACTTTGTGGAAAAGTTAACTTGGTTACCTATTTGAATTTCGAAGTGACAGTCGAGATCGTAGACCTCCTTTTGGCATATTGTACCTAACATAAAGTATATGGGCCACATGACCGTATTTGGCTATTAGCGGTGGCCCAAAAGAACGCAGGCTCTGGCCTCTGGGTAAGTAAACATTAATAAAATGCACCGGTTTCCAGTTCTTTTGGTCTCCGAACCATAAAATGCACCGGTCCCCAGTCCTCATTAATCTAAAAATACAAAAGACCGAGCGAAAATGCACCCCTTCACCGGTGCAACTCAAAGTCCAAGTCCAACAACATTGCGCAATGATGCGATAGTGATGAGATTCACGAGAGAATTGCAGTTGTGTTCAAGACGAAGTAATGGAAGATGAATCAACCTTAAGGAGCGTGTTAACAGCTGGGAACTGGAAGCCACATTCGGAAATAAAGATTTTGCAGAGCACTATCACTATGCGAGATAAACTGAAAAGTGCTCTGCTAAAGATTTATAAGTCATGTGTTCATACAGATCATTTAATGAGCAAGGGCATAAATGGCCGAGATTTGTATGCAGAAAGCTTACTGCCAATGCACCGATTCAAATCAGTCAACATATTTGGCTCAAGCAATCCTGCTACCTTGAAGTAAGTGATTTAGATTATTTATAATAGCCTAAATAATGCAGTGACATTTGGAAAGCGGGCACTTAACCTTTATAACCCAGGAGGTTTCCCAATTCCCATTGACGAGTAAAATCGTCTGGCGTTAGCCAGAGTAAAATAGAGTATAATACTAAAGGCACTCTTATAAAGGCATTAAAGGGTTAACCGAGGTAGTTTCTTAACCCGTTATAACCCAGAAGATTTCCTATTTAGAGTAAAATACTAAAGGCACTCTTGGGCATTACATTTAAAGGGTTAAAAGAGTTTAAACAAAAGGTCATTCATACTCTGGTCGACTATTAAAGAAGTGTCATAAGTTCTGTCATTGTGTCACAGTATATACTGTATTTAATGTCAACAAGATCAAAATTATATACATATATATATATTAATATATATATAATATATATATATATATATAATATATATATATATATATATAGTATATATAGTATATTGTCACTTTGGAGAAACAAGATGAATAACAGTGTGTTGTTGAATGTATTAGAAACTTAATAAATTTTTAAATGCAACTTATTCAGTTATTCTCTGCAATCTGCACTGATGGCCATGAATTTAATATCATTATTCCTTATGTCTTAGGACAACTGGAGATGGCAATTGTTTGTATCGATCATGTTCAAAGCTGCTTTGTGGAAAGGAAGAGTTGTGGAAACACTTGAGAGAGTTGACAAGCACTGAACTGTTTCTGAATAAAGAGTATTATGCAAAGCACCCATACGTAATCTCCAAGTCAATCCATTTCCAGAGTCGCAATACTGCTTTCTCAGCTACTGTATCAGATGCTGCTTTGGATGGTGGATATGACCGTAAAAGCAAAATATGATGTTGTTGTGCGGGAAGCTATTAGAACTTCTGTTCCTGGGACATTTTCTCCTCTTATTTGTATGTTTGGTCTATCATCAGTCATTGGCAAAGAGATTATTTCTGTTTATCCTGAAGAAGAAGGGAATGAGACAAAGTACAGCTGGATGAACAACGGTGTGATAAAACCAAGAGTTGAACACACAAGGCTTGAAAACAAGTACAATCAGCATACCCAGTTTGTTATAATGTGGTCAAAAGCTGGTTCGTCCTCTTTTATTCCAGGCATTAGTGGAGATTTCAAACCAAATCATTTTGTCCCTGTGGTTGCGACAGGCACTGGCACTGCCACTAGTAACCCACACACAGGATACTCCAGAATGTCTTCACAATCCAAAGAACAAACAGCCCAAAAGAATAAAATGACAATCTCTGACTTTTTCCCTGTGAGCACCAGAAGGCAACAATGTGAGTGGTTTAAAAATCTCTACATGCAGTATTTTGTTTTGTTAAATTATTTTCTTTATACAAACAATACTTTCTAATCTTGTCAAAAGTGGCTTTAATTTCTGAAAAACTTTAAGCATAGGTTCTTAACAAACTCATATAGATCTACAGACTACACTATACTATAGTGTAGTCTGTAGATCTAGACTATACATGTCTACATTGTACATGTACAGTGTATGTGTATTATTTGGACCCATTCAATTTAACACTGGAATGTACTGTAACTCAACTCTACAGTATAACTAATGTTTTGTTTACTTTTGGTTCAATTTGTTTGTTTTAAGTCATATTTTTGCTTTGTTCCCTCTGGAAATCATTGTATCTATAATTATTGTTTGGGCAGCATCTAATATTTAATTTAAATTTATATGGCTAATGAAAATGTGACAACAACAAATTTTGGGTGAAGTGGGTATCTTAAACAATGATATTTTTCTTAACTTGCAGCCTTAACTCCTCAATTTGAAAACCAAGCAAAGGCACATGTAGAAACAGAGAACACAACAGGAATAACAGAAAGTGGTAAATATTGATCATGTACTGTACTGTTACTGCACTGCACTGTACTGTACTGTACTGTGCTCTGGCAGCTCTGCTCTGCTGTACTATACTTGTACCAATTTCTCAATAATCTTGGTAATCAAATTGATAAATTACATTAACTTTTATGCTAGTGTATTTTCCCATAGGGTTGAAATTAAAAAGAGGCCATTTGCAACTCCACAATCAAGTGGAGGCAAAAAAATTGAAACAGGAAGATAAAAATGACGATAATGATGTTGATAAGTTTGACATTGGAAACTATGTGAATAATGCCCAAGATATCAATGATGACTTGAGGTTTCAATTGCTAGAAAACCACTGGAAACCTCCAAGATCTTATATCTTTCCTTCTAGCCAATATGGAACGAAAAAGGTTACGTCGCGTAAATTTTTGCCTAAATGGTTTGAAAGATGGCCCTGGCTGTCCTACTCCAAGAAGTTTGACGGTGCATTCTGCGTTCCTTGTGTTCTTCATGGCCATCAGAGCGGACACAACGGTATGAAGCTGTTAAAGTTATACAAAGAGCCTCTGGTAAACTGGCAAACAGCTGTCTGTAAATTTGAGGAGACATGATAAAAAATCTCCTTTTCATAAAGCGTCACTTATGCGTGCCACCAGTTTCAAACAAGTCATGAAAGGCAAACAAGAAGCTGTTGATCAACAATTAAATAGAATTGTTAATGAAAAGGTCCAGTACAATAGGAAAATTCTTCGTTCTATTACTGAGACTATTGTATTCTTGGGGATGCAAAATATTGCACTAAGAGGTCATCGGGATGATTCTGAACATTATGACTGTAGCAATCCTGGTAACTTTCAGGCATTGCTTAAGGTGGCTCCCTACTGTTTCTTGAAAGGTGGCAAAAATGCAAATTTCAATCTCGAAAAGTGCCCATGGATATTTGGGAAAAGATTGAAACTAAAGCTATGCTTAGAATAACTTTCAGGGCATCAAATACTATTAATGGCTAAAGTGTTTCATCTGTTGCTATGACAACAGTGACGTTTCAAAATGGCCGAAAATGAACATTTCATCTAATTTATTTGGCAAACGAGTCGGTGACCCCCGAATTTTTTTGCATTTAAACATTTCTTTTAGTTTAATTAATAAATAGGAAGATTAAAAGAAAATTCTGTGGAGCCAATTTTTTAAAAAACTAAAAAAACATGATTTTTTTTGTGTAAAATAATTGGCTCCACAGAATTTTTTTTTAATCTGCCTATTTATTAATTAAACTAAAAGAAATGTTTAAGGTGGCTCCCTACTGTTTCTTGAAAGGTTGCAAAAATGCAAATTTCAATCTCGAAAAGTGCCCATGGATATTTGGGAAAAGATTGAAACTAAAGCTATGCTTAGAATAACTTTCAGGGCATCAAATACTATTAATGGCTAAAGTGTTTATCTGTTGCTATGACAACAGTGACGTTTCAAAATGGCCGAAAATGAACATTTCATCTAATTTATTTGGCAAACGAGTCGGTGAACCCCGATTTTTTTTGCATTTAAACATTTCTTTTAGTTTAATTAATAAATAGGCAGATTAAAAGAAAATTCTGTGGAGCCAATTTTTTAAAAAACTAAAAAAACATGATTTTTTTTGTGTAAAATAATTGGCTCCACAGAATTTTTTTTTAATCTGCCTATTTATTAATTAAACTAAAAGAAATGTTTAAATGCAAAAAAATTCGGGGGTCACCGACTCGTTTGCGAAATAAATTAGATGAAATGTTCATTTTCGGCCATTTTGAAACGTCACTGTTGTCATAGCAACAGATGAAACACTTTAGCCATTAATAGTATTTGATGCCCTGAAAGTTATTCTAAGCATAGCTTTAGTTTCAATCTTTTCCCAAATATCCTTGGGCACTTTTCGAAATTGAAATTTGCATTTTTGCCACCTTTCAAGAAACAGTAGGGAGCCACCTTAAATGCAAAAAAATTCGGGGTTCACCGACTCGTTTGCGAAATAAATTAGATGAAATGTTCATTTTCGGCCATTTTGAAACGTCACTGTTGTCATAGCAACAGATGAAACACTTTAGCCATTAATAGTATTTGATGCCCTGAAAGTTATTCTAAGCATAGCTTTAGTTTCAATCTTTTCCCAAATATCCTTGGGCACTTTTCGAAATTGAAATTTGCATTTTTGCCACCTTTCAAGAAACAGTAGGGAGCCACCTTAACTACAGAATAAGCAGTGGAGACGAAATTTTAAAGACTCACTTTAAAACCGCTCCAAAAAATGCCACATATAGATCAAAAACTATTCAAAACAAGATCATTAAGATATGTGGTAAACAAATCGAGCAAAAGATAAAGAATGAAGTTAATAAGAATCAATTCTATGCAATACTTGCAGACGAGGCTAATGATTGCAGCAACAAAGAGCAAATGGCACTCGTCATTCGTTATATTGATGAGCAAGATGAGATTAACGAACGATTTGTAAGATTCGTCCACTGCGATGATGGGCTGACAGGAAACAGCCTTGCAAACAAAATTTTGACATCGATTAAGGACATAGGTTTGCCATTGAAAAACTGTCGTGGTCAAGGCTATGATGGCGCCAGTGCTATGTCTAGCACAACCAAGGGGGTTAGCGGAAATATTTCCAGGGAAAATCCAAAGGCACTTTATGTTCACTGTGCAAGTCATCGCCTCAACCTATGCGTTGAAAAATCCTGCAAAGTAGCATTTATATCTAATGCTTTAGATAATGCGAGATCCCTATCTTCATTTTTCAACCATTCAGCGAATCGTTCTAGCTTTTTAGGTGAAAAGCTTTCCAAATATGGTCTAAAGAAGTGAAAGCTTGCCAATCCGTCACTTACACGCTGGGTTGCTCGAATCAGCAGTTTAGATGGCCTTATTGATGGGCACGAGGCTATTGTTGAAGCTCTTGAGGAGATGAAGCTTAATGCTGATAAGAAATGGAATCCACCCACACCTGGTAAGGCAGCTTCTTTTTTTGCTGTAGTATCCTCATTCGAGTTTATTGTAACCCTGGCCATAACAACCGGAGTTATGGACTATACGATGCCATTAACGAGACGACTTCAAGAAAGAAAGATCGATGTCTTAAAGTCATTGGAGCAGATCAATTTACTGAAGGAAACAATTCACAGTCTTCGAGAAAACGTTGACCAGCTGCACAATAAGCTATATCAGCAAGCTTTAGATATGGCAGAAAAAATTAATGTCGCTGAAAGCACTCCCAGGACATGCAAGATCCAAATTCATAGGAGCAACCAGCCTGCAAGTTCGCCAAGCGCATTTTACAAGCGTGCCATCACAATCCCATTACTAGACCACATAGCCACGGAGATGGACAGCCGTTTTTCTACAGAGAATTGCAAGGTTATGAATGGTCTGTATATTATTCCCAGTGTATTTGCACAATGCTCTGGCGTATGCTGGAAGAGTAAATTTCTGGAATTCGCGAAAGCCTACGAGGACGACTTACCCGATTATAGAAGTATTGCTTCTGAGATTCGTTTATGGGAAAACCTTTGGAAAGGAAACGTCCAAGCAAAACTACCCTGCACTGTTGGAGAAACATTGAAAGTAATTGACAAGGTTGCATTCCGTAACATCTATACTTGCTTGAAGATCCTTGGAGTTCTCCCGGTCACGTCATGCGAATGCGAGAGGTCTATCTCGGCTTTACGACGACTGAAGACATGGTTAAGAAGTACCATGGAACAAGAACGGTTGAATGGTCTTGCGATAATGCATTATCAACAATGATATCAAGGTCGACGTTGACGAGGTCATTGCAGAATTCGCACGAACGAACAAGACCAGAATGAGGTTCAACGACATTTTGGATGATGGCAAAGAAGAAAACAACTCCAATCAGGATGACTCTAAAACTGGAAATGACAACGATGAACGCGGTGATGACGATTAGAAGCTCACTGTAGCAAAATTTTACTTACTCATCGTATTTAAAGTATAGTACGAATGTTCAATGTTGGATTCATCAACTATCGGATATTCAGATAGGCGTTTCAATAGGACGTAAAACTATGCCCTCGCCCAGTTCCTATATGCAGCAAATATTAAGGTTTATAAGTCAAGAAATGTGAAATTTGTCATAGTTTACATTGTACAACTTATAGTACGTTACCGGTTACTCGATTGCTGTCTAGCAAATTAGAATTAATATAATTATGTTTTATTCTGTTTGGATTTGTAAACCATTAATTTCTGGACCTTGTAGAAATTAGAAAATACGTACAAATATAGTGGAAATCAATTCTCCACTCTCCAGGACGACTTTAGATCGTTGTCAAATACAGGAAATGCGTTTTCAGGTACCGTAATTTCAAAAAAATTTCAGGGGAGCTTGCCCCCGGGCACTCCCTTAACCGGAGTGTTCCTGCGGTGCACACGGCACACCACGCCACCTAATTGAGCATCGGTCAGATTTTTTTAAAAGTGCACTGTTCACGGCGCGAAAACAAATGTTTGTTATCACATGTAAAAAAAATGGCGGCTGGTTTCAACGCAAAATAGCGGCTGGATTCGACGCAAAATGGCGGCTGAAATTCATTTTACTAATAAACTAGTCGATCTTTCTTGGCTAATAAATTGACCGTAACCCAAAAGCGTACTTGGAATTGGAAACCGCATGTGCACTAGTTACTTGCTTGCGTATTGTTACTCAGTTTCTGCTTGATGCAATCAATATTTTGCTGCAGTTTTCCTGCCATCCTGGAAGTTTGCAAACTGGAAAAATGCGTCTTAAATATCTACAAATCTATCATCCAGAAAGACTCTAAATCTGTCGGAAATAAGCAGGAAATGCCATTTTAAGACCTTAATTTTCAAAAAAATTCCGGGGGGGCATGCCCCCGGATCCCCCTAGATAGCGTGCGCCTACGGCGCACAACGGACTCCTTAATTGATAAGCACCTGTCAGATTTTACTCTAGATCCGCCCCTGATTTGACACCAATCTCAAATAACACAACGTATGTTGAGTTTGAGGGGTGAAAATGCTTCAGTGCGGAAGGTGGAGGTAAGCCCTACAAAAAATTATCAGGGTGTCGAAGCCTGCGATACTCTATGCCTACGAAGA
Source organism: Chrysogorgia sp. JL179-B06 (assembly GCA_035772405.1). NCBI lineage: Eukaryota > Metazoa > Cnidaria > Anthozoa > Scleralcyonacea > Chrysogorgiidae > Chrysogorgia > Chrysogorgia sp. JL179-B06. The sequence continues at coordinate 381,274 of JAYKKM010000320.1, forward strand.
GTACAAGGTTGTTAATAGATATGTTACAAAACGAGTTGGGTATTTATTTTGTTACCCGACCGGTATTTATATTCTCGCTCGTAATGAAACATTGTATTATATATTCTTGCTTATTCTCATAAACACAATACTGTATTTAATAATAATTGTAACATTCGGATTGCTCTGCAAACATTTTATTTTTTACTTAACAATTTTTTTCAATATTTTTCATCCCGCCCATCCAGAAAAATAATGGTTCGTCCCTTACTTCTATGTTCTACCAATTGCATTGTACCTTTATATGCATAATTACCTAAATCCCACAACTTATACAGATGGTAGCTATAAGTTACTTCAAAAAGTCATTAATAATTCATGAGGAAAAGAGAAAGGATATCACTACCATGTCGGTGGTTTTAAATGTGATAAAAAATCATCCTGATTTACATAAACTTTATCTTTGATTTTGTCAGCATAGACAACATTGAATTTCAAAATTACTACGCCAATGGGTCGTTTTTGAAGCCTTTAATAAACTTGCAGCACGTGTTTAATCAGATCTAAAACACTCAAGTTACGTCATCGTGTTTTAAATCTGATAAAACGCTGTTGCTCGTTTATTGAACAGTACTTTGCGAACCTGAGCTGTTATAATCTATGCTCAAATAAAGATTGTGTACATTTCATGTCAACACTTCAACACTTTTTTTGTTAATGCGGAGCGGGTGAGAACGATTGCGAAACCGGAACAGCGGGTTAATCATACGGCGAAGGCGCCCGACCAGGGCGGAACACTTTGCAGGCGTGGTGGAGATGGCCAATCAGGGATTCGAGCTCTTGATGATGACAAAATCTCCGGCCAACCCAAAAACGAAGGAGGTCCATAATTCTGGCCATCATATCGTCAGGGAAGCGTCCAGTCTGGCGTATGGAATCATCGATGCCGAGAAACACTAGCGTGGTAGATGGACCCAGGCACTTGGTCGGATGAAGAGGAGACCCAGTCGAAGGCGATGGAAACGTAAGCCGGCACTGTGCGGATCTGCGGGACCCATAGTAAGAAAGTTGTCGAGATAGTGCAGTAGTGGCGTCACCTGCTAGTTGTTAGAGAGAATCCAGTGACTGCTGAGGTACGGCGTCAAACAGAAATAGCGCGGAACGCATGCGAAATGGATGGTCAACGTAAAACTGTTCTCTCCATCGGGTGGATGGGGATATTGCGTTACGCCGCTTCGACATCGAATTTGGCAATAAGTGCCCCAGGGCAGGCACCTGGAAATGAAGGGCCCGAATGGCGTCATCAATGGTAAGATCAAGTGTAGTATCTGTTATCAGCTTAATCATTTTGGTTAAGTCTGCACTTGATCTGACGCCAAATTCCAAGGTTCGAGAGAGTGTTCCACTGTGTCTAGAGGTATAGCAGTGGGTGGATCCGGTAACACTCGCTTGCCTCTTAATGCACTGCCCTCGGTCTAACCTTCTGGGTGACAACAGGTCTGGTTCGTTTAAGAACCCATCTGTCCGACCTACGCTATCCCGCGGGTGAAACCAATGCGTAATTGGGATTGCGCATGCGCGCCCGGTATCTTGGGACCGCCGCGACCTGTAGTGCCTTTGGCGCTGCAGAGAGCGGTGGAAACAAGTGCTAGGACGGCACCGCTCTCGTGGAGTATCTCTGGGTACTCCTCGAGCCTCATCGCCTCCATCGAATGGTCCACAGCACCCTGTAAACAACCTATCCCGTTCCAGCTTTTCCCTACTGCCATCCTTAATGCTGTGGGCGACCACCCAACCGACGACCTCTCATGGAAAATCCAAGCAACCAGTTCCTGTTGCCTCTCCGGTGCCTCCAGTGGCTCATCCTTCTTCACCAGATGCTGGCTACTACTCGTCCTCGCATCCCACAAGCCGTCCTTCGCCACCTTCGCCACCTTCGCCAATCCCTTTCTCGTCCTACGCTGCCGTAGCCTCTTCGTCCCCTGTTGTTCGTCGCGCCTCTCCGCTGCCGAAAGGAGCTGTTTCCTACGCCAGTGCCTCCACGCAAACCTTGCCTCCTGTTCTCTCGAACACTTCGTGTCGAACCACCTCTACTGACACAGTCTCCAAACCATGCCAAACTAAGCTAACCCCATCCGCTTCAACCTCCATGCAGACCGACATCCCTGCTGTACAGAGCGACGAGACACAGACCAAGGAAGAATTACAAATTAAACAAACAATCCTGAAGTCCTCGTCCTGTCAATCTACCACCAGCACAACCGTCTCGTCCACCGATTTCGTCTCCCAGACCGTCCTGCCACATTGCAGGCTGTATAAAGAGCCAGATATCAATCCTGACCTCCTTGATCTACACCTTCTCCATTGTCCCCGCATTCCTACCAATTATGATCTCGTTGACGCTTTCCTATCGAAGTGGTCCAGCAAACGTAAAAAGCTCACCAAACCAATATTGCGCCCACATCTAGACTACGCCTCAACCTTCACATCGACCTAAATGAAATGCCCGAAAGCTTCGCCATCCTAGTAGACACGACTACCGATCTTTTCGAAAGCCTGTTTCCGGAGAACACTGGCACTGTTCACGATTTTCTCTCTGCGTTTTTCGACCGAAACCAACAGGACGCCAACGCCAAGCATGGTTTACCAGAATTCACCGCCCCGATCAACATCCTCTCGTTTGCCACCGATGATCCTGGCACTGAAGTCCACCACAACCCAAAACCGTGTGACGACAGCCAAGATGACTCTGAAGCCAACGAAGAAGACGACGATGCAGCCGATGAACTTTTTAATTTACCAAATCAATTTAATTTTCTCAATAACTTTAGCTTTTTGAACTCATAATAAACACTCATAAACCCCTTACGGGTGCCTTTAGCTAAGACATAATTAGGAACCACCATAAATGGCACTCTGCCATTAGCGAGGAAATTAAATAGGTCCCATCACCTGATGAAAAATTGTATATAATAAATAATGTATCGAATATATCGTCATTAATACTAGACCCGATCGGTTAAGAGAGGTCGAGGATCAGTCGCCATTTATCATGTTGGGACCACTTGGAAATAACTCCCAATGGACAAACGGCTTCATTGTTATTGTAATGGAGCTGTAGTTTGTTCTAAATTACGGGAAAACCTCGTATTCTGCGTATATTTTTGGATCTGCGGCGGATTATTTCGTTAAATAGTGCCACACTATCTTTGTCAAGCTCCGCATTTTTACTTAATTTAATCAATTCAGGGCTTTTCATATTCAAGTCGACTGCTATATTTTATGTCTAGATATTCGTTTTTACTATTGTGTAACTCCTTTATAATATTTTCTATATATACCATGAATTCTGTTCTGGGGACTTTTATGGCAACGTGTTGCGTTTGACCGCACTCCAGTAGATATAAACGTTAAGAAGTTGTGGTGCCGCCCATAATACGCTAGCTAGGAAATATATCATGGGCTCCTGTCATAAAATGACAAATATTAAACTTGAGCTTAACGACTGATACCAGAAATACGTGTACGCAATAACCCCTCGCCCGCTTACTGTTTCAGGCTTCAATAGTGTAGTGCTTAGTTGTTTTACTTGAAAATAAGTAAATTATTCATATATATATATATATATATATATATAATATATATATATATATATATATATATATATATATATATACATATACATATACATATACATATACATATATATATATATATATATATATATATATATATATATATATATATATATATATATATATATATATATATATATATATATATATATATATATATATATATATATATATATATATATATATATATATATATATCGTTAGCCTCTTAGCATAATTGCCTAACTCATTTTCTGAGCTTTTGGATGTAGTGATAAAATGCCTAACTCACGCTACTGACATACGCAGATGAAAGAAGCTTTTTGATTGGTTAATGACTTGGGCACTTTTGCAGCAGATGCAAAAGCTGATTAGTGACTGACTTAGGCAACTAACTCAATTTAACCAAAAAATGAGTTAGGCAATTATGCTAAGAGGCTGACGATATATATATATATATATATATATATATATATATATATATATATATATATATATATATATATATACTGTTATTTTCAAGGAGTTTAAAATAACTCACCTGTTACCCCATTTAGGTGGAGTTAACATATAACCCTTCGGAGGAGTTTTAGAAGAGTTAATAAATATACTCTCTTTTGGGGATATGGTTGTCTGAGAAGATTTGTTAAAAAAATAGTCCCAGACGAGTCAAAATGCCATAGTTTCTTACTTTATTTTGTATGTATAAAAGCAACGTACAGTACTTTATATCAACTCGGACATGCGATACAGCGACAGGAAAAAAGCCAGTAAACACGGAAAGATATTCAGGGTGTCTGTGGACTACTGCAAACCACGGACCCCCGGGACTATGCGGGGTTTTAACGGACTTTGCCGGGGAAATACAAGGTTGTAACAAACATCGATCTTTTGGCAGTCGGGATTTTAACACTGACCATGCTGACATGAAAAAACGGGGATGGTGTAGCCAGGATTTAACACTCGTAGAGTTTGTCGGCGATCAGGGACAAGGACTATGCTTCAAGAACCCTTTTTTTAATAAACCTGTTTTCCTGTCAACAAGAATTTTGGCCTAAGGCGGTTTACGTTCATGCTCCTATCGACTACAGCCGCCGCTTTTAAGTCTGAATGCCGAATCGTATTATTTGAGAAATAAAAAACGTGTCGCGTGTGATTATCGAGTTATAATGGCACGAGAGATGCGTTGATGCAACGCACGTGGCTAGGAAGCCTTTGATGAAAACACGTTGGCGATTTTAGCGATGAAAATGCACTCAACGTTGCAGTTAAAACATTCTGTTGTGTTAGTACCTTGATTAGCCTTGTATCCAGGTGTTCTTTGACTTTTTGTGATTTAAACTACTTAAAATCCGTCAAAAACGACAAAATCTACGCGAGGATTCACGTCAGCTTATGCTTTATTGAGTTATAATGCATGGTTTTTGAGCTCAGTAACCAATCAGATAGCGTGTTCTCGCTCATTTACTTCCGGTTATTTTATAAATTGCCTTTCTTACTTTCTTTCTAAATCGTCGAGTACTGTCCAAGTTATTAAAGATATATTTTAGGTCTAGTTGAGAAAAGTTTTGTTCTGTTCTTAACTTGTAATACTGCAGTCTGCATGCTCAACAAATTTGTAAATCTTCGAAACCAGATTGTTTAAAATTTATTACAAGTAATATACATTATTAAAACTTAGGCGGTCAAAAAAGTAAGTGCTTTTGCTAATTCATTATAATATACGATAAATATTACTATACATTTAACAGGGCGGGGTAGCGCAGCGGGTTAGTCGCGAAGCAAGCGCGGGTGGTAGGTACAGGTCGCCGGTTGGTCTTCCGAAAGCGAAATCTCGTCCCTAGACCCCCAGGGATAGGGTTAGTTTTAACTCCAAAACGGGAGTAATTTTTACTCCGAAAAACGGATGGTTTTGAACCTTTTTTGTGACTCCAATTTTGGAGTTAAAATAACTCCTTGAAATTAACAGTGTATATAGTATATAGTTTATTTATAGGGTTATTTTAATAAATTATTATTAATGTAGTATTATTATTATTATAACTGCCAGTACTTCGCGACTCGTGGCAAATAACTCGGTTGCAGAGTTATCCAATTCCGCATCCGTTTGGTTAGTTTTTCAAAGTAAGATCAATAGCTATACTGAGCACTTGTGGAGTTTAATTAACATTCACGTTGCAATGAAAAAAATATACACTAATATGACAATATCAAGGAAATATTTCAGAAAAATACAATACTTTATTAAGTAAAGATACGTTTATTACAATACGTTGTTAAGTAAAAAGGTTGTGCCTGAATAAAAAAAATTACATTAATCACTAACATTTACGTAGTTACAAGTTACAACCGCGCTGGATACCAAAATTACCAAACATTTCATTTTGAATACGACTGCTTGTTTATTGCACAGATTACTATAATTCCTACTTTCTAAAGTATCTTTATGTCACTTGCTACATATTAGTGCTTATACTTGTAGTCTAGCTAACCGATATAGAATAGTTTTTCCAATGTGGCCATTGTCGAAACTAGTCAAGGAGTTGGAGCATCCAACGAATTGGTTGCGGCTACTTCGAGGGAAACAGGAGCATGAGTCGCCGAACTTGTTGACATTGCCCTTGTGCTGATAGC